>BLSH010558500.1:55994-97344 GCA_018402905.1 Glandirana rugosa
AACGATGGGTTAGGCCAACCAGGGGCCCAATGTTTGTGGGTTGAATGTTTATTGAGGATGAATGTTTGCCTCCCTCTGTTGTCCTTCACTCTCCTTTAGATGAGGATCCTTCCCAATAGTGCCCTTTTTCCACAGAGGTGACTTCGAACTAGTGGTTAGGAACAAAGGTGTTGTCGAGTTTTAAAAGTTTTAGGTTAACAGTGTCCATCACAACTCGCTTGGACCTGACATTGGCTTGAAAGCCCACAGGCACCGTACCTGGGCCTGGGCCTGTAAAGTTTTTAGCAAGCCCAAGCCAGGCCCCAAGACGATAAAATGAGGTGCACAACTCTTCGACGTCCCGTCGGTTAGTCCTGCAGCTTCTCAACACGTGGAGTAAAATAGCAGAACCCCGGACCGAACCCGAACGATTTTTGAAATGTCCGGGTCCGGGTCCATGCCACGGACACCCGAAAGTTCGGTTACAGTCCAGGTTCGCTCAACACTACCTGTGACAATTGGATTTTGAAAATTTTGAGCTGTTGTGGAAACAAGGATTGGTGATCAAGCTTCAGTGGAGACACCTTTTTCCCGTGATAACCCTTCCTAGGAGTAGATTTCCTCTCACTTCCTGTTGTCTCCCTCCGTTTGTAAGTAGGAGTTATTTGTAAGTTGGGTGTTTGTAACCCGGGGACCAACCGGATTGGGTAGCAAGTTCAGGGAGCTTGGCCATGGCACCATGCACTTACAGTCTTTCCTCATATTGAGGGCAAGACTGAGGGCATCTTGTGAGAAAGAAGAGGTACTGAACAAAACAGCTCCTGATTGAAAGTGAGTATTGCAGCTAGAGTGTTATTTGGGCTTTACCACACACTCTTCCTTCGTGATTTTCTCCCAGTGGTAAACAATGCTGCTGAAACCAGGACTTGCAAGCATTTTCATTTTCAGCTCCTTTTTATTTCTCTGTTGCATTATTGTCTCTTTATTTCTTTGTAATATTTTTTTGTAAATATTTTATTTGCACCATTTTGACATTTTCATTATTAAGCCATATTTTGAAAAGTGTTACAACTGTCTTTAATGCGGTACCGCAAACTTAAAAAACCCTGTCACTTGAAGAGCGCTACTACATGATAAATCTCTGAATTTACCTGTCTGTGGTGACAGTGTGTGTAAGATCATAATTGTCATTGCTGTTATTGTTAAGGTTTGATAGGCCCAAAAATATTTGGTGGCAGGTTTGGGGGATTAAATGGTTAATTGCTTAGTTGACTAAACACAGTAACGATCATTCTGGAGCTGGAAAATCATTGTGTAGGGTGAGGCTGAGTGTGCCATTGTTGCGTATCAGTGACAGTGTGGTGTGTGGTTGACCAGACATTTGTCACAAGTTGGTGAGAAGGGCCAGGGTCTTACCCACGTTTGTCACAAGTATACTATTAGGTAGATTTTTTATTATTTTTACATTTTTGAACTGCCCTTTTGGGGGGGGGGGGCATTGGTGAAATATCAGGGGTCAAAACATACCCCTGATGTTTCACAGAGAAAGGGAATAAGGACATAGATTCGCCAGTCCCTTTCTCTGTACTGTAGATGAATGAATAGTAAGCACTCTGATGCTTCCTGTTCATTCACAAAGTTTACTGTGCTTCAGTGATGAATGAACACAGGAGTAATCAGTACTGATCACTCCCTGTGTTCATTCAGGAAAGGAAGGTCTGGTAAATATGACAAACCTCCCCTCCAGTCTCCATCCTGAAACAATCCCCGATGTGCCCTCAGCAGCTGCCGGTGGGAGAGGAGAGGAGGGAACCAATCAACCAGTGGTGGCCCATCCATAAGGGGCACACAGGCGCCGCCCCCCTAATCCATGTGCCTGGCCCCTAATCTACATGCAGGGCACCGGACGCATGGATTCCAATAGGGTTTTTTTTTTAAGTACACGATTAGAGCTGGAGGCTCTAATTGCCTACAAAAAAAGGTGGGCTTGGGGAGCAGAGTGCACCCTGAGCCCCTCCCCCCCCCCATCTGTGTGACAATAGTAAATTAATATTCGCTAATGTCTTACTGATTCTCCTCCCGGGCCAATCAGAAAGCGGGTACTGAGACCCGATTGGTCAGGGTGTCTTAGGGCTCCTGGCCAATCGGGTCTCAGGACCCACTTCCTGTTCTGTCGGGAGGAAAAGCACCCAGATCCCAAGCGGTACAAAGCCTTACAAGTCTACAGATCAGCTACAGCTCTTCCCTTGTCATCTGCCTCCTAAGGCAAGAAGGACTCAGATCGTCTGTCTCCAACAGGGGGGTGGGGGATCGCCGCCTTCTCATTCTCCCGCAGGGGGGGAGGGATTGCCACCTGCACGTCTGTCTCCTGTGGAGGGGGGGATTGCCACCTTCCCAACCATCTTCCGCGGGCATTAGTTTGCCACCCCCCCAAAATATTGGGCACCAGCTGCCACTCCAATGAACCAATCCCCCTGCACCACAGCGAGGGGAGGGAGAAAGCCAGTAGCACTGCTTGACAGGTGCCAGGGCACCACTTTTGAAATGATGGGGCCTAGGCCCAGTACAGGAGGGCTGGCTGTACTGCCTTACCAGCGGCCCTGAAGGTAAGTTATTGCAGCTAGAGCATTAAAAATAAAAAGTCCATTAGTGTTTAGAGGGAGAAGTAATTCACATAGAAGACAAAAGTATGCAGTTCTGGGATCAAATTACATGCAGCTTGTTCATTCTGACTGTTTCTCTTTCAAGGACTTCAGCAAATATTATTATAAGTTGTACAGAAAACATAGCTAAAATAAATTCTGCTTTTTCCAGGACTCAAAAATACTTCCTATCCACTCCCCGAATTACAGTGACAATCATTTTCAGATAAAATTACAAGCTAAACCTGTGTATTCAGTTTGTTGTAACCCTTTGGAAAACATAGCAAATAAGGATTTGGAACCCAAACAAAGCAAACAAAACTGTGTTCAGCTGCTCTAAACTTATTAAAGATTTGTGTCTGTGCATTGCATGTGCCAGGGATGGACATCATTGTAGACAATCAAACAACACAGTGAAATCAAAGGCTGAGGAAACAAAGATTTAATGTGACTTCATATAACTAAGGATTACAGCCATGAATCACCTTACTCCCTTCTAGATTTGTTCAGCCATATGTGATTTATGCTTCCTAAGCCGGTATAATGATGAAGAATCGTTTTTTATTAACATGGCTAAATATAGAAGCTGCCGTACGACCTTATATAAACTGAAAATAGCACTTGCCAATGCAAGCTTAAGCTCAAATCCCTCTTTAACCTTTTTATAGGCATTGTCAGACGGCTTGCAAAAAAGAAAAAAAAAATCCATGAATTTCAGAGGCCTGTAAACAGCCATCATTTGACATCCTTTTCCCAAGGATGCCGCGTGCTAAAACTTGCTACTGCGTAACACTTTGATTTTGAGGAGTATCTCTTGAATGACATTATGGGACATGTTTATAAAACGGCAAACCACAAATTCGCTGATGATTTGCTTTTTTTTATTTCCTAACAGTCAAAAGACTTAAAGCGTCTCTAAACCCAAATTTAATATATTGTCACTTACTAGCCTTAGATGTGATGGTTGCATTAAATTTATTTTTTCAGTCCTTTTTTGCTTTATTTGAGCAAATTCTGCAAATAACACACTTCACATCCCTTGATTGCTACACTGACCTCTCTATTGTATCTATGGAGGAAGCCATTGTTATCACACACACATTTCAAACATGTCTGCCTTTTTCAAGAACACATTGATCTTGGCTCAAAAATGTGTATCTTATGGTTGAAGAAGAGACCTTCACGTCTTAGATTTATATTTCTATTACTAGATTCCCAAATAGCAAGCAATTGCGCTGTAAGTTTGAAAATGACTTGCTAGGGTATTGCTAGACTTGCCAGGCTTCATAAGTTTGTTGCACAATTGCTGCAAGTCCGCATTGCATGACTCCAGATCAACTTTTTTTGCAAACATTCTGCAAGTCTGCTGTAAGTTCTGGTTCCGTTGTGCAATAGTCACCCCACCACAGGGGTCACTATGGCTGAATTGTCATGCTGTAGACTTGCAGAGCTCTTGCTGAAGACTCACCACTGCAACTTTGTACTTGCTAGAGATTTTCCATACAAATTTGCCTCAAATTGGAAAAGTGTTAACTAGAACTTGTGCTTCAAGTGCTCTGCAATTTTTTTTTAATTCTTTTATTTAAAAATTTTAAGTAAAAACATACAATTAAAAACATACAATCCAAAATATATATACAAAACAAGTTCCATATCATTTTCCACAAAATAACCGTAAATACAATCCAAAATATATATACAAAACAAGTTCCATATAATTTTCCACAAATAAACATATTTCCTCCCCTGATACCACCCCTTCCATAATACCAAAAAACATAAGTAATCATCATAGCCCACCCTACAACCTCCCATCAAAATAATCAATAATTACAACATATCGGAAAGACGACATTTATGTACAAACAACCCTCAACCCTCCTAATTATTGAATCACACTACCCCTATAACATCCTATCCCTTCACCCTATCCCTATATCAAACAAAACACTCCTATTCTATCCCTCCTCGCTGTCCCTCCATCACCGGCTATGCTCACCCTGCAGAAAAAACTAAAACAATAAAAAAGGTTATTTACAAAATAATCAAAAACACACACTTATGCAAACCAATTTTTCCACTCCTGCAATTTCCAAACGTTCCGTGCCCTTGCTTCCCCAAATTTTTTATAGTCAAAAAAAGCATGACTATAAACTTTACCACGGACCATGGCGTCACACTCTTTCACTTTAATAGTCTCTTGCCTGAAAACCACCACATTCCTCACATACCATAAGCATTCTTTCACAAGATTTACTACGATCCACAATTCTCTCTCCTCCTTTTTTCTCAAATCATTCAGACCATACAATACCATCTCATACAATACCCTTCTCACCCCCACCAACCCTCAATCATCTTTTCCATTCTCTTCCATACTTTCCTTGCAAAAGTACACTCCCAAAAAATATGTACCACTCTCTCAATCCTACCACCCCCCTCCCTTGGACACACCTCACTATCCACCAATCTCCTCCTCTGAAATTCTCTTGTTGGCAAGCATCCATGCACACCCATCCATGCAATATCCTTCTGCCTGTTATCCAGGTCCTTACAAGCCACATTCTTCCATACCTTCCCACACTTCAACCCATTCAAACCCCCAATTCCTTCCAACTCCTCCCTTTCTTCCAATATCCTCATCACCTTCTTCCTTTCACACCATTTCTCTCTCGTCACTTCATGTAAAACATTCCTCCGTATACACCTTCCAATCCTCACATAAAACCACGGGGCATTAAAGCACACGGGCTTTCTCAAATCTATCTCACATAACTTAAATCTTCGCAATATACTCCCTCCCGCATACCTTACCATACATCCTGCCACACTTTCTTTTCCACTCAACTTCACACACATACTCCAATACTTTATCGCCAGAAATCTCTCACCAATCCTTTTCCACCATTCACCACACTTTTCATCCCCTTCTCTCTCCGCAATTTCTCCATTTTCGAGGCCCAAAAGAAAACAAAACACACCCTTAAAATCTGCTTCAAGATTCTATCTGGTGCAGGGAACACATATGTGTAGTATAAAAACAATAAAATTGGCAACATTACCGTTCTAATAATTAACGCTTTGCCCTCTAACGTCAAAGCCCTTAGAGACCAAAAATCTACTTTTTTCTTTACCCTTGCCAGTACATCTTGCCAACTCTTTTTTCCATTTGGATCCCCCATCAAATTTAAACCCCAAAATCTTCACACCTCCCTTACTTAACTTCCAGTCACATTGTTCAGCTTCTCTCCAATTCCCAAAAAGCTTACACTCACTCTTCCACATACTTAAACTAAACCCACTTGCCATACAGAAAACCTCTATCAACAATTTCACTCTCCTCAAAGCTGCCATGCTACTACACACCACCGTCACATCATCTATCCCTCTTACACATTTGTCCTTAACCAACATCTTTAACAATGGTTCAATCACATACACAAAGGGTATGGGGGACAAGGGACAACCAATACTTATTTCTTTCGTTAACCATCCATTCACCAAAGCCTTACTCACCATACCCTTGTACAGACACTTTATCCACCCAATCACTCTTCCAAATATCCCC
The DNA here is from genome assembly GCA_018402905.1 of Glandirana rugosa. Taxonomy (NCBI): domain Eukaryota; kingdom Metazoa; phylum Chordata; class Amphibia; order Anura; family Ranidae; genus Glandirana; species Glandirana rugosa. Next base: position 62,184 of record BLSH010558500.1, read on the forward strand.
ATTCCTTCTAACACTTTAAACATAAACTCATGCGATACCCTGTCATATGCTTTTCAAAATCCACAGCCAACACAGCCACCTCCTGCCTCCTTTCTTTACACAACCACAACACATCCCTCAGACCCACCAAGCTCTCTACAATCAACCTACCTGTTCCTCCCCAACTAACTTCTCTGCCACTGCACTCAACCTATTCGCCAATACTTTTGCCACAATCTTATAGTCTATAGTCAATAACGATATTGGCCTACAATTTCTTAAGTCCCTCTTGTCCCCTTTTTTATATAACAAAACAATCACACTTTCCAACATTGAACCAGACAATCTTCCATCCTCTAACACTTTCTTAACCACCTCATATACAGTCAGGTCCATAAATATTGGAACATCGACACAAGTCTAATCTTTTTGGCTCTATACACCAACACAATGGATTTGAAATGAAACAAACATGTTGTGCTTTAACTGCAGACTTTCAGCTTTAATTTGAGGGTATTTGCATCCAAATCAGGTGAACGGTGTAGGAATTACAACAGCTTGTATATGTGCCCCTCCACTTTTTAAGGGACCAAAAGTAATGGGACAGATTAACAATCATAAATCAAAATTTTCACTTTTTTACCCAGATGCTGGGTTTCATCCCTGGTGATGCTCTGCCAGGCCTCTACTGCAACTGCCTTCAGTTCCTGTTTGTTCTTTGGGCATTTTCCCTTCAGTTTTGTCTTCAGCAAGTGAAATGCATGCTCAATCAGATTCAGGTCAGGTGATTGACTTGGCCATTGCATAACATTCCACTTCTTTCCCTTAACAAAACTCTTTGGTTGCTTTGGCAGTATGCTTTGGGTCATTGTCCATCTGCACTGTGAAGCGCCGCCCAATGAGTTCTGAAGCATTTGGCTGAATATGAGCATATAATATTACCCGAAACACTTCAGAATTCATCCTGCTGCTTTTGTCAGCAGTCACATCATCAATAAATACAAGAGAACCAGTTCCATTGGCAGCCATGCATGCCCACGCCATGACACTACTACCACCATGCTTCACTGATGAGGTGGTATGCTTTGGATCATGAGCAGTTCCTTTCCTTCTCCATACTCTTCTCTTCCCATCACTCTGGTACAAGTTGATCTTGGTCTCATCTGTCCATAGGATGTTGTTCCAGAACTGTGAAGCCTTTTTTAGATGTTGTTTGGCAAACTCTAATCTGGCTTTACGGTTTGTGAGGCTCACCAATGGTTTACATCTTGTGGTGAACCCTCTGTATTCACTCTGGTGAAGTCTTCTCTTGATTGCTGACTTTTACACACATACACCTACCTCCTGGAGAGTGTTCTTGATCTGGCCAACTGTTGTGAAGTTTCTTCACCAGGGAAAGAATTCTTCGGTCATCCACCACAGTTGTTTTCCGTGGTCTTCCGGGTCTTTTGGTGTTGCTGAGCTCACCGATGCATTCTTTCTTTTTAAGGATGTTCCAAACAGTTGACTTGGCCACACCTAATGTTTTTGCTATCTCTCGGATGGGTTTGTTTTGTTTTTTCAGCCTAATGATGGCTTGCTTCACTGATAGTGATAGCTCTTTGGATCTCGTATAGAGAGTTGACAGCAACAGATTCCAAATGCAAATAGCACACTTGAAATTAACTCTGGACCTTTTATCTGCTCCTTGTAAATAGGATAATGAGGGAATAACACACACCTGGCCATGGAACAGCTGAGCAGCCAATTGTCCCATTACTTTTGGTCCCATAAAAGTGGGAGGCACATATACAAACTGTTGTAATTCCTACACCGTTCACCTGATTTGGATGTAAATACCCTCAAATTAAAGCTGAAAGGCTGCAGTTAAAGCACATCTTGTTTGTTTCATTTCAAATCCATTGTGGCAGCCAAAAACATTAGAATTGTGTCGATGTCCCAATATTTATGGACCTGACTGTACACTCTCCCCAATCATATCCCAAAATACACAATAAAACTCAACCGGTAATCCATCACTCCCAGGTGTCTTTCTTTTCTTCATACCTTTCACACACTCATCCACCTCCTCCTTTTTCACGTACTCATTCAACATCTCCTTATCCTCCCTATCCAAGCAATCCTCCACCTGTTCCAAAACCTCACTTTCAACCTTCTCATCCCTCTTCCTTTTAGTAAATAAGTAAGAGTAAAACTTCCAAACTTCCTCACACATATTTTTAAAAAATCGTACATTTCTCATCCTTCTCTTTCACCAACATTCTTGCTTGTGTTGTGACACTATCTCTCTTCCTTTTTTGTTCCAAAAACACCCTCAACTTCTCTCTTGCTTCCACCAACTCATTCCCATCATTCTCACCCCATTCTCTCAGTTCCTCCAAGTACCTCTACCTCTTTTGCCACCATTCATACATCTCACACTCCTTCCTCGCAAACTCACACCCTTTTTTAATAAAGAACATCTTTGTTCTTACTTTCACCCACTCCCACCATTCAACCACATTCTTAAAATCATTCCTTCTTCTCTTCAGTTTTCCAAATAAAACAACATATTCATTTCTCACCCCTTCATTCTCCAACAGCTCCACATTCAACTTCCATACCCCTTTTCCATACCTTACCTCTGACTTTATAGTCACGATACAGTCAATCCGCCCATGGTCCGTGAAAGCCTCACGCTGAATTGAAATCTAAATTTTTAGACAAAAAACAAAAATCAATTCTGGACTGAATACGACCATCATCCCTAAAGTATGTGTAACCACCATCCTCCCCAACATCCCTTAAACCAAAGACCCGTAACATATCCCCCAACTCCTTCCCAGACTTATCTACCCCACCACTAACCCCACCCCCACCCCTATCACCTGCCGTATAATACAATTAAAATCACCCATAACAAAAATTGGTTCCCGACCACCTAAAAGCAACTTCATTTTTTGAAACAACTCCACCCTCCCCTTTTTATCCGTAGATGCATACACACAAAAAAGTTTAAACACACAACCCCCATATTCAAAAAACACCAAAAGACATCTCCCAACTTCCACCTTCCTTAAAAATTAATCCTCTTATTCTCAAACAGAATCCCCACACCGCTGCTCTTATTCTCATCCAACGACCATATGGACTCCCCATGGGTCCATCTTGCAGTATGTGGCTCCTCCTTCAGGTTACATTCCTGCAAACAAAAAACGTCAGAAGTATATCTGGACAAGATTTTAAAAACTGCTGCCCTCCTATTCACAGGTTCCTATACTGACATTAAAAGAGGAGACTCTTAACTGCATTTAAAGGGAAAAAACAGAGTGAGGATCACATTCCTGTCATTTATCCCTCTTAGCAGATTTCCCCCTTGCCTTTCTTCTTGTCCTGGGCCCCTCCTCTGAGCTAACGCCAGCCATCACGGGTGAGTTCCCCTCTGTCCTCTACACCTTCTCCTTCGGACCGGGCCTACTGTATCCTACCACCTCCTGCAGACATGCAACATTACCAGTGCTTATGTAGGAGGTGGCCTGCGAAGAGTCAGATTCAATCGCCTACTCTGACTCCAACGATGTGACGGAGTTCGAAAAAGCGCCTATATCCTGGGAGGGCGACCCTGGCCCCAACATTTTTCGCTTCAGAGAGAGCTGCCCTTCTTCCATTTCCTCACCCTCACTCTCTGTCACATTCTCCTCCTCATCCCCCTCAGCCTTAAGATGTCCAGGGGCACCCTCCTCCTCGAGATCAGGGGCCCACTCAACCACATTCGCTTCAACAGGGAAGGGACCTGACTCACCCTCCGTAGGTAGGCAAGAATCATCTCGCACTACCCCATCCTCAGGTAGCCTTCTGGTCCCTTCATTGAAGGTTCCAGCATTTGAAGTGGCAGCCCCTCTAGCGACATCAGCATAAGACAGTGTCCTCTCGTCTGGGTTCTTACCAGCTTCTTCCTCCCTTGCGGCAACTTCAGTAGAAGCTTCTGATACTTTAGAACACTGTCTAGCCAGGTGTGTACCACTCCCACAGATATGGCAGCTCTTCCCCGCCAGACACTCACTGGACCCATGACCTGCCTTAAAGCAGTTACGGCACACCTGTCCACTTTCGCACTGGTCCTTCGTATGGCCAAAAGAAAAACAGTCTGCAGAAGGTCGGTTGTCCGGGATAAAACAGGTAACCCCTGTTTCTCCCAATCGAAAAGGACTGAGGGGGATGCCGTACGCCACCGATACCTACTGTAACCTTCTTAAACACCACCCAGAACTTCCGGCACCCATTAAAGGTGCCCAGGACATTTTTTAATTTGGTGCCAGCCGAGACAGACTCGCAATACCTCAATAGGAAGGCCCGAATTTCCTCATCACGCACAAAGGGGTTGAACATGTGCACTATGAGAGGTACCCAAGTTTTTTTCTCACTAGACAGGATATTTTGATCCCCTCCAGAATCTCCTCTCCTTCCTTCTCGCCCTTTCGCAGCAAACATGTCTGCAGGTCTTCCTTTTTCCAGAATGTAACATCATACAATCCAGTGCTAGGAAAACACTGCATGCAAAAAATGCTCTCTCGCCATGCCCAGAAAGTCTTCAATCAAATCCTTCTGAATGAAGTACAGTCCGACGTTGCCTCTCTTAGCCTCGGCTATGACCAGCCTCAAAGTATTAGGTGCATCAGGGGCACCCGCCATATCCTACGCCCGCCAATCCCACAGCCAACTCGAAGGATGGTAGGGAAAGGTGATCGAATCTCGTGAACATCCGGTAGCGTCCCACCCAATAGCAGCAGGGGGTGCACGCGCAGGAAACACCCCCCAGGCCGAGTGGGACAGTTACCTTCCAAAACCTTTTGGACCAGACACTTGGTCTTAGCCAAAAGGTTTAGAAGTGATCAAGTGCTCTGCAAATGTACAATTTCAAGTTATCCTTGCGATCTGGGTTGCTACTGTTGGACAGAAACAGATAGCCCATAAATGGATATGTTCCACCCTTCCTATTTTTGATTTATAGTAACAATCCTTTAATCTTCTTATTCAAAGAGAAAAACGTGTATCCCCTGAAGAAGCTGCCGTCGACTGCAAAACACGTCGAGCTTGGATCTCTCAAGTAATGCAACAATAGGAGGACATCTAGCGCTAATCTACATATGGTTCGTGTATGGACTCTTTTAAAGGTCAAAGTGCTGTATTAACTATTGTAAATGAGCAATCGTGTGAGAGTATGAACAATTATTTTGTATGGTTTTAATGATTATTTGTGATTAATACATTTTGTAGATTTTAATTTTCTTACTTGTGTTTTTGCCACTTATGTATGGTGCCTTGAAAGCCCCTTTTAGCTAATGGAACATTTTGGTTCCCAATTTTTGGAGAAAAGCGTGTATATCAGCAAAGGGGAAGTCCAGGTTAATTGGTTGGGAAAAAGGTCTAGACACCCCAAGTCTTGCACCACTATAGATGATACTACATAAGATTCTGGGTTATGATTCCATTAATACACCTGAGATTTCTAGTTTATTAGGGGCGAATAAGGATGAGTTCAGGTATGGTTGATTCTGTATGTACACTAACTGCACTCAATCTCACCTGTTTGTCTTAGTCTTGGTCTACACTTGCCGCACACCAAAGGAGTTCCTTATTGTCGTAAATCAATATTTGCCATCTCTGCCCACTGCAGATTCACATTTGTTTTTTAATCTTAAAACGTAGGTTTTTTTTTTTCAGCTTTGTCCTGATTTGAATATTTCCCTTTACTTCCCGATCTGTACATAACAGGAAGAAATAAGCAATCTCTCCAAAATAAGGGAAAGGCTGACCTAGAAGTTGTTCTGTTCTGGTGGCAATTAAAAATGTTGATGAGTTCGGGTTCGGTCTGGACCCAGAAGTTAGCTGTCATTGCCCTGGTCAATGAGCTGTGGGCAGGAGATTCCTCACCTTGCAGCTGCAAGTATACAGCAGGTTGGGGCTGCTTGTGACATTGTTGATCCAATATGGCCATTGGCCAAATTGAATTTACAAGGATACTGCATTTCTGGTAAGGTCAACAGGTATTTTCTGTACTTGCTAAAACTGTTCTTAATAGCCTGCCAGCCACCATATCTAGGGCCAGATTAGCTATAACCACTTTAGCTCTCACACCTGTTTACCCCCTATGGACCAGACCATTTCACATTTCCACTATGTGTCTATGAGGCTATAACTTTGTAATACAGAATTGATACATATGTGATTTTTTGGGGGATAAATGGGGCTTTCCTGTAATCCTAAGGTCTTCTGAGATTTTTTTAATAATAATTTGCATTTAAAGGGGAAAAAATATATATTTTTTCCAAATTTTATCAGCAATATTTTGAACACAAGTAGCACTACAGTGCAGAAAATGTATACATTTTATTGTGCTACTTGTCTTAGTTGCCTTTCACAATGATCCATTTTTCTTCTGCTTTCAAAAAAAGGGGAAGAAAAACTTGGGACCATATATTGCTATGAAACTCGTCACACTGACCCGTTGCGGGTCTGCTACATATTTAAAAATCCTGCTTGCTGCATTTTTGATACAGGTTTGGTGCGGTCAAAAACAAAACACACCATAAATGCCCCTCTGCATTCAAATGTCTGTAAAATACATAAAAAACGCACCACAGTGCATTTTTGGTGCCTTTTTGGAGTCACGTGTCCTTTTAAAAAATGCACCGCAAATGAGGCAAAAACATGGCAAAAACGCATATGCATTTTTGCTGCGGATCAGTGTGAAAGTAGACTAACACTAAAATATGCTACATTTTAGTACAAAAAATATTAAAGTTATTTATAAAAGAAATAAATGTTTTTTTAACGTTTTATATATTATATTTATGGTGGAAGCAAAGAGTTAATGATCTTAGTGTTTTGTTCGCACACTAAAATCTTTTTTTACACTGATATACGGCTACAGCTCTCTCACACACAGATTGCTGTCTTTGACAGAGCTGAGGTAACCTAGACAGTTACTGCGTAACTTTTGTAACCATTTACATAAGTTACACAGAATGATCACTGTGATTGGCTGTGAACATTCAGCGAGTATGCATTCTGATTGGCTCATGATCGCAGAATTGGGAGCTTCTATTTCTCCTGACAGCGGGTCTTACAGGAGGTGAGACAGTACAGGCAGTCTCCTGGATGTACAGGAGACGCCTTATGTACCATGGAGGGTTTTTTATGGGCGTGTCTAACATGCCTAAAGTAGGCAACTTGATAATATATTACATTTGTCTTTTGGAGTTGGGATTAGAAATGTGCATGACTAAAAAATTAATTTGTTAAGTCAATTACTCTCTTTAGTCATATTCGTTATGTTTAGGATTCTTTTTTTGGAATTAATTTCATATATTTGGATTTATTTGTTTGGTATACTTGGTATACAGTCTGTATATCTGTTGTTCCAAATCGATTCGTATTTTCAGAAGTTGTTCCAGAAGATTTGGATTAATTCATTATGTTTCCAGTACGACTTTGCATTGCATCTTGCTTGAGACTTGCTTGTGAGTTTGATGTGACTTGCTTCTGATTTTTATGCTACTTGGATGTCTTGTGACTTGCTTGCTACTTGCTTGCCATTTCAATGTGACTTGCTTGCGACTTTGGCCAATCATAATAATACAAAGTGTGACACATATTATTGAACTTACAAAACCGTCTGAAGATGCAAACAAATAAAATGAATGAATACAAATGAATTTGATGTTTTCATTATAATTTATTTTGGATTCATTGAGATTCCTTACAATTGTGATTTGGAGATTTGGAAAGGCCGCTCTTACACCTCTGACTCGGGGCCCCTGATAGAGTAGACAGGTAGCACAGCGTTGCAGAGTGGCAAGAGTGCCTGATGGTCTTGCTAGACACGGGACTGGACTTGATTTCCCAGTCAAGCAGTGGACGGTCATCAGTGAACGCAGCAGACAGAGATGCCGGGTAGCACCCAATGAGCAGTAGGCAGGAGCAGGCTGGCACTCATAGGTGTGCGCAGCCTATTGCATTATTGGCACTGAACTTAGTGATTAGGATGTGCTCATTAACACCTGGCACACCCCTTGCGCATGCCTACGCTGGCACTGGCGACAAAAGACAGATGAACCATGGCCGGGTAGCAGGTGGATGGAGAGCAGGCACTGGTGGATAACAGGCAGATGCTTGCAGCTTGGAAATCAAGTAGGGTTTGGAACATAGACACGGTCAGACGAATCGGGGCAGACACAGGCAGACAGATCAGATGCAGATGTGAAAGCAGGAGTGAAGTCCCAGTGCAGACCAGGTCAGTAACAAATCAGCAAAGTAGCAGTAATGGGCACAGGCAGAAGCAAAAGTCAGAGACAAGCCGGGCTCAGTGCAGGTGGAATTCAGGAGTAGTCAAGGCAAGCTGGGTCAACAACTGGAGACATATGCAGAGTAACAGGTTGCAGGTTTGATTGGGAACGATGTAGACAAGACAGCACGGATCCTGAGCATTGGCCCAGTTTAAATAGTCCATTTGGCACCAACATCTGTCACAGGGTGCGCATGTGCACACCAATGCACACATCTATGTGCACGTGCGCACAAATGTGCATGCATGTGGGCATTAGCACATCTCCTATGCGCATGTGAAGAGCCATGAACAGGAGTCTGCCCAAGTCAAAATCTTCCACATTTATGTAGGGATGGAGATGTGTAACTGGCTATTAGGGAGCCCGTGATCATTTTGTTCCCATTTACGGTGTTTTTGTTTTTGCTGTGTACTTGCTCGCATCAGACCTATTGACCTATTCCTTTTACATTCATTTTGCAATCAGCAACCCCCTATGTGTGTAGGTCTGGTCTTTTTTGAGGGACTGGGTTTTGTTGTGCTGTTCCTTAATTTGTCCTTTGTTCGGGAACTGCAATTCACGGTGTGAGTGCCCCCCTGTAGCACCCTCTACCTGGATTGGTACTAGAGGTGTTTTTTTATTTGTTAGTACAGGTAAATTTAGGCAGCTAGACCTGTCTATTTTGATCTGTGTGGATCAGAATAGCAGCTAGTGACTCGCAGGCAGCATCACTGAGACCTCCCTTTCCCAACTTGGATTGGCAGGGGGCAGGTCTCCTTAAAAGCCTAGGGTCAGCCCAGCTGGGGAGGAGAGTTCAGGTGGAAGAACTGGGAGATGGAGTGCTAGACTGTAGGGGCCTTTGAGGGAGCCACCCAGTCTGGGGGGGTGACCTTGGGCCTGGAGCTTGGGAGTGGATGGGACCCTCGTACAAACCACAAGGGTGTCCTAGCCAGAAACAGGAGAAGACAGTGGAAAGTACTGCCGGGCAAGTCTCCAGGAGGGATCCATCAGGTGTTGGTGAGTGACACATGGCCAGGAACACTGGGGAGGCACACCCGGAGCGGATTGGGGAAGAGACCATCTGGAATGGGTGTAGAGCCAGCATGGACTGTGGGGTCACAGGCAGTAGAGTCGGGCAGCTGAAGTCAGGAGGGCTGGTAGGGCCTGAAGAGGACTAACTGGGAGCAGTAGTCCACCAAGGGCAGCTAGCACTGAAACTCGCAAATCTTTGCTACACTACAGGGGCCCGGGGTCCCTGCCTGCAAAAGGTATTTCTGCAAGGCTTGGCTGGAACCAGAGTCAGGCCTAACCATGTGCTAGTTGCGCCTGAGAGGAAGTTTGTGCAGGAGGAAGAGAGTGATAGTCTGCAAGCAAGTTTGTGCAGCAGGAGTGTGATGTGTCAATATGTACAGGGAGTGTACATAGTTTGTCCCAAATCTAAGTTTGAGAAATTCGATCTTGGGCATCTTATAAACCCCAAACCCCATCCAAGTTTAACCCTTCAATAAAATACAAAATAACGTTGACGGACTGTTCATTGACTCTGGTGTTCCTTTCTCAAGTGAATGCCGGGCTGGGCAGGGTGACAGGTGAGCCACAACGTCCAGCAGCCCCTACGGGGGTACTGTTACATTTGGGGGCTCGTATCTGGGATCACCTGTTCACGGGAACCTGCCGGCAACTGAAGTTAGTCGAGCAAGGAACTGTATTTGTTCCACCATTGAGGGATTGAACCTTGGAGAAGGACTTATGTGCTCTGCATGCCATACAGTGCCATAATAACAAGTGTTGTTGCCCATAGCAACCAGTGGAGCTGTCATTTATTGTTGCTGCCTGCTTGCCCTGCTGCCCCAATCGGTGCTGGGATGGACACGAGCTTATTCCTGCAATTCAGTGATTTTGTAACATGTGCTGTCAACCATTGTGACCACGGTGGGCGATCGTGCCCATGGATTAGAAATATGTCCAGTGCTCTGCTAATTTTGGACATTTCCTACTGGATTACAAATATGCCCAGTGCTCTGCAAATGCTGGGAATCTTGAACTTTTGCTCCGTCCTGAGTGCCATATACCGACCACGGTGGTCTGCTCCTGGGTCCGGTGTTGCCATTGCGATGAACCGCTGACATGGCAATCATCTGCCCAGCAGGAGCCACGATACTTCAATATGGGCCTGCTATCAGGATGGTGCAATCTACAGCCGCAGAAGTCCCGGAAGGCTGGAGAGGACTTGGATCATCTCCTAAAGGCAGAGTGGAGTTGTGTCCTGGTGACTCCCCCCATAAAGCCAGAGGACGTTGGGCAAGAAGAGACTGCTAAGACCCGTGGCCTGGTCGGGGACCTGGTAACCTGGAGTACTGCCCAGCAGGAGCCAGAAGTCCCAGAAACGCCGGCTACTTTCATGTCCCTCGCTATCCTGATTCCAGCAGAGCCAGTGCAGGAGGGGGGTGCGCCCTCAGGTGAGCTGTAGGGGCAGACATACAGGGGTCGCTATAGTCGCCATGGTGACTGGGCCCCAAGCCACAGGGAGCCCCTGTATGTCTGGATAGGTAAGGCAGTAAGGGCGGGTGAGATCGAGCTCTCCGATCCACAGCCGAAATGCAAATTAGTACTGCGAGAGCTGTTCACACTGAAAGTGAAAGCAGTGTGTGCTGTGCTCTCTGCCTCCCCCTACAGTGCAGTACCCAGCAGAAAGAGGTAAAGTAATGCTGATTTTTTAAAAGGCTATCTATGTATGTATGGTTATATACAGTTGTGCTCATAAGTTTAAGTACCCTGGCAGAATTTATGATTTCTTGGCCATTTTTCAGAGAATATGAATTACACAAAAACATTTCTTTCACTCATGGTTAGTGTTTGGCTGAAGCCATTTATTATCGACCAACGGTGTTTACTCTTTTTAAATCATAATGACAACAGAAACTACTCAAATGACCCTGATCAAAAGTTTACATACCCTGATGATTTTGGCCTAATAACATGCACACAAGTCGACAGAAAGGGGTTGGAATGGCTATTAAAGGTAACCATCCTCACCTGTGATCTGTTTGCTTGTAATTAGTGTGTGTGTATAGAAGGTCAATGAGTTTCTGGACTCCTGACAGACCCCTGCATCTTTCATCCAGTGCTGCACTGACGTTTCTGGGTTCTGAGTCATGGGGAAAGAAAAAGAATTGTCATAGAATCTGGGGGAAAAGGTAGTTGAACTGTGTAAAACAGGAAAGGGATATAAAAAGATATCCATGAAATTGAGAATGCCAATCAGCAGTGTTCAAACTCTAATCAAGAAAGTGGAAAATGAGGGGTTCTGTTGAAACCAAACCACGGTCAGGTAGACCAACTAGAATTTCAGCCACAACTGCCAGGAAAATTTTCGGGATGCAAAGAAAAACCCGCAAATAACTTCAGGTGAATACAGGACTCTCTGAAAATATGTGGTGTGGCTGTTTCAAGTAGCACACTAAGGAGGCACTTGAAGAAAGATGGGCTGCATGGTTGAGTCGCCAGAAGAAAGCCATTACTACGCAAATGCCACAAAGTATCCCGCTTACAATACACCAAACAGCACAGAGACAAGCCTCAAACCTTCTGGCACAAAGTCATTTGGAGTGATGAGACCAAAATTGAGCTTTTTGGCCACAACCATTAACGCTACATTTGGAGAGGAGTCAACAAGGCCTACAATGAAAAGTACACCATTCTTACTATGAAACACGAAGGTGGATCGCTGATGTTTTGGTGATGTTTGAGCTACAAAGGCACAGGAAATGTGGTCAAAATTGATGGCAAGATGAATGCAGTATGTTATCAAAAATACTGGAGGAACATTTGCATTCATCAACCAGGAAGCTATGCATGGGAAGTACTTGGACATTCCAACATGACAATGATCCAAAACACAAGGCCAAGTCGACCTGTCATTGGCTACAGCAGAATAAAGTGAAGGTTCTGGAGTGGCCATCTCAGTCTCCTGACCTCAATATCATTGAGAAACTCTGGGGAGATCTCAAACATGCAGTTCATCCAAGAACTGGAGGCCTTTTGCCAAGAGATATGGGCAGCTTTGCCATCTGAGAAGATAAAGAGCCTCATCCACAAATACCATAAAAGACGTCAAGCTGTCATTGATGTTAAAGGGGGCAATAAACAGTATTAAGAACTGGGGTATGTAAACTTTTGATCAGGGTCATTTGGGTGGTTTCTGTTGTCATTATGATATAAAAATAGTAAACACAGTTGATTGATAATAAATGGCTTTAGCCAAACACTAACCATGAGTGAAAGAAAATTTTTGTGTTCTCATTCATATTCTCTGAAAAATGGCCAAGAAATCATAAATTCTGCCAGGGTATGTAAACTTATGAGCACAACTGTATATGTATGTGTGCAACTGTCCATGTATGTGCGTGTATATATGTGTGTGTGCGTGGGTGTGCTTATATGTGTGTGTGTTTATATACTGAATTGTAATATCTTATATATAAATCTTTTGGGATTTTTTTGGCACATATAGTGTCCAATGTTCCACACCCCATGTATCAATGGAGCATGGTCCATACAACCATTCTCTGTTGATTATATATGTTTGTGTGGTCATTGGTTATTCTATGTTTTTTTATATTCATCTATTTTTTCCTCTTCTTTTTATTCACTGTTTACCTCTTTGCCATCTTTTTTCTGACCCTTGTTTAGTAATCATTCTCTTCGTCGGGGAGATTTAAACACTCAAATGTATACTTTTTGCATCATTGAGGCTACTTGTTCATATCTGCGTGTCTATCTATGACGCAATAGAATTAGATACAAATTGTTTTTGCACTCAATATTATATATGTTTTTTTTTGTTTTTGACTTTATTTCAATTGTTATTAATATATGTAACATGTTTTTGTGTGCTTTTACGTATTTGTTTCTTGCAATTCTGTCTTATTTTAGACAGGTTTTTGCGATTGTGCACTATGCAATCAATTAGTCTACGATACACCTGTGCTAAGTTAGACTATGCACATATATATATCAGCATTGACATTTGATTGGTAGATTATGACTAAGCAGATACTATTTTCCGTGAAACGCGTCAATCAACCTTGTGCCTTGTGATGTACTTTCCATTGGACATGATATGACACGACATGACATGTATGTATGTCTTTTGAACAATAAATGCATCATCTTCGAAAGCAACTGTGGTGCTGTCTACTTGCTGCTTTGTGTTTATACAGTATATGCGTGTGTATGTTTATGTGTGTATGTGCGTACTTGTGTGTTTACATGCAAGTTTATGTATGCACACTTTATGAATGCTCTTTTAATCCTGACCCCTATATGTGTACAATCAGAACGTTTTTTTTTTTTTACGGCTTGTTCATAGTACCAGCAAGAAAATGCTGTTCCTCTGGAAAGCGATCTATGCTCAGATCACTTTTCAGAGGCATTTGACAGTCGGTAAAGAGGCCTCCTGACCGCCTGTTTTAACCCCCTAAATGCATCATCACTATGCTGCAACTTAGGTGGTTGCTTGGAAGCCCCATTCACCTAGTTGTATACTTCAAGGGTGCCTGACTGGAAAAAGATTGAGAAACACTGACATAGAGGAACCAGTCTCTCCATCTTCTTGTTGAAACTCCTGAATGCCTGCGGGAGGGAGAGGAGGAGAAGCAGGGGAAAAATGAGATTGGTTCCTTTATATGCAGCTCCTCCAGTGCAGCTTCTCTCTGCTGCCCCCTGTGTGCTCTCCAGCCCCCCCCCCCCCCCTGTGATTTTTTTCTGCCCCCCTCCTTGCCCCCTCAGCTCTGCAGGGTTCTCCCCTCTCCTGAAGCCTTTTCTGAATGGAGAGTCATTGATCCGTACCAATCACTGACTAAGTGTAGTCATAACTGAAACATAGTAAACTGTGTTTGCTATGCTTCCTTTTGTGAATGAATGGGAAGCCTTTGTACAGAGCTATTCCTGTCCATTCATTCTGTGCAGCTTAGGCTGCAGAGAAGGAGATGGAGGGCTGTGTCTTCAATCTCCTTTCTCTGTCTCAAAGGTGAAATCTCAGAGGTCTACTTAGATCCCTGATAACTGACCAAAACCCCCCTCAATGAGGCTCCTAAAATATTGTAAAAAATATTTCAAAAAATAATATTGTAAAAAAAATGAATAAAACAAATGGTAGAAAGAGTAAAAAAACTACTGACACCAGTGGCAGAACTACCACACAAATGTCATACTTGCGACTTGGCCCTCGCATTCTGCCACCGGGCTCAGAGAGAAGGGCCCAATCCACAGTTCAGGAGGGCCCTTCATGGAGCCCTGAAGGTTCTAGTTACGCCACTGGTGAGCTGGATGGGGAGTGTGAGGACAGGCTTATCGATTGGGGTTCCCACAAACTGTTGGCAGAATTTGGGTCCCTAGAGAGGCTGGTGAAGTGGTCATCCCCTGAAGAAAGCTCGGATGAGGAAGAGTGGGAGAAGGGAGGTTCCCATGCTCAGTCTGAGGAAGGAGATGGATCATAGCCGGTCTGGGAAGCAGAGGAAGCCACAGGAACCCTTATCTACTGCTGTAATCTACTGCATTTAAACTATGCAGTATCCCCTTCCACCACACAGACAAGAGCGCCCACCTACAGGCAATGGGTTGTGAGAAGTCCGGAGGCCTTTTTCCTGCCAGAAAAGGGGAACCTAAGGAGCTGCCCAGGTTCTTCCGATTCCAAAGGGAGGTGCATAGGAAAGTTGCTCTGGAGTGGCGTCTGGACTATCCCTACATCCCTCCCCAGATCATGGATGTCATTGAGAGCTCCTGGGGAGATTGGGAGGATGATATGATCTAGGACTTTCTGCATGTCCCCAAGCCTCTGTGGGCACTGCAGAGTGATGCCTGGTAGACATTGACAGGGATGGGGGCTAGGGCGTACTATCTACAAAGACTGGGTGCACATTGTGAAGGCTGGTCGGCCTACTAAGAGTCATTCAGCTGCCATCTGGGAGGAAGGGGGAGGTAGGAGGAGACTTCCTGATCCACACTTTTACGCCTGAGAGACTGTAGGGGATTACAGCCTGCGCAAGAGTGTGCCACATAGGCTGCTGGAGTGTAGCAAAATGTGCCTTTCCTCCTGACTTTGCCAGAGCAGATCAGCCTGCCACCCTGTGTGCCCAATGAATGGACCTTTCCTATTGAAGGACACTATTCGTGAGATCTGTTTCCCAACTAACTTCTTGAAGCCTGTTTGTGCAGTGCAACCCCTCCTTCCTACAGGAACTTTAACCACTTGCCAACCAGCCGCCGACGTTCGACAGTGGCAGGTCGGCTCTCCTGCGCAAATCGCCGTAGCTGTACGGCGGTCCCTGCACAGAAGATAGCAGGCACATGCCCACTGTACATCGTGGGAATGTGCCCGCAGGTCGGGCAGATGCGATATCTGCTAGTGACCCACAATCACCTTCTACAGACGCAGAATGGGGATCTTCCAATGTAAACAAGGAAGATCCCCGTTCTGTCAGGGGACATGACAGAGATCTACTGTTCACAGTGATCAGGAACAGTGAGATCTGTCATGTCCCTGTCAGCCCAGCCCCCACACAGTTAGAACATGCTGAGGGAACACACTTAACCCCTTGATCGCCCCCTAGAGTTTAACCCCTTCCCTGCCAGTGACATTTATACAGTAATCAGTGGCTATTTTCAACTCTGATTGATGTATAAATGTCATTGGTCCCAAAAAAGTGTCAAAAGTGTCCGATCTGTCCGCAGAAATGTCGCAGTCCTGATAAAAAATGCAGATCGCCTCCATTACTAGTTTAAAAAAAAAATTATAAAAATGCCATACATTTATTACCTATTTTGAAGATAACTTCTGCGCAACCCAATCAATATCTGCCTATTGTGATTTTTTTTACCAAAAATACGTAGAACAATACATATCGGCTTAAACTGATGAATAAATTCATTTTTTTTGGATATGTATTATAGCAAAAAGTAAAACAAAATGTTTGTTTTTTTTAAATTGTTGCTTTATATTTGTTTATAGCGCAAAAAATAAAAGCCGCAGAGTTGATCAAATACCACCAAAAGATAGCTTTAGTGGGAAAAAAAGGATGTCAATTTTGTTTGGGTACAGTGTCGCATGCCCGCACAATTGTCAGTTAAAGTGTCACAGTGCCGTATCACAAAATATGGCCTGGTCATTAAGGGGGTAAATCCTAGCGGGGCTGAAGTGGTTAAAGAAGGACTATCTCTCTGCTTATGTGTTTCTTTCTCCCCTCACTGTTTCTGTCAGCAGGTTTTAACTCCCTCCTGACAGAACAGACAGACAGGAACATTATAATGCAAAGCAAATGTGTTCTTTTATTATTTTCTGTTGACAGGATAATAACCCCCTCTCAGCAGAAAATTGTGTACAGTTTATAGGTAGGTTGAAGGATAGGATGTGTCTTGTGTCTTTTTTTAGGAGCTTCTGAGATGGGACGGCTGTCTATCCCCTACAGCTGGAATCAAGGTTTTCCTGCGGGCAGAGTATTTTTTTCAAGGGAGAGATGCTTTGGCCCAAATGTCTATTGTATAAAGTTAGCTATATATACAGCGACCTATAGTCAGGAATGTATATATTGTACAAAGACATATGTCTCTTTTTTCTACTGATATTTATTTGTACATATGTTTCCCCATCCAAGTTGTTTCCCTCTCCCCCTCCCTTTTATCTTATGTGATGCCCTTACTCCTGGGCCCAGGAGCCATTTTTTTTTTTCAAATTTTCCAGCTGTGGGACCAGCTGGATTTTGATGCAGGATAAGTGTAGCACCCTCTACCTAGATAGGTGCTAGAGGTGAGATGTAATTGTTAACCACTTAACCACCAAGGACGTATATTGACGTCCTTGGGTTTGAGTGGTGATATCTGAATGGTGCCTGCAGTTTTTTTCTTCTGGCGATTCTGAAAAAGATAAAAGTGGTCTTAGCGGCGGATTCGCCGCAAGATCACTTTTATCAGCGGCGAGAGAGGTGCCCCCCCGCCGCTTTCCCGTCATCTCCACCGCTTAGCGGACCCGCCGGCAGCGGTGGAGATGATCCAATCCTCTCCCCCCCGTGTCCGTGAGCCGAGTGAGTGGCTGAAGCCGCTCACTCGGCTCCACAATACGGTGTAATTTTACTTGGTGTAACATTATCTTTCACAATATGGAAAAAAATGGACTAACTTTACTGTTTTCTTATTTTTTTAACTAAAAAAGTTAATTTATTTAAAAAAAAAAAAAAAAGCATGCTTGGAAGACTGCTGCGCAAATACGGTGTGACATAAAGTTTTGCAATGACCGCCATTTTATTCCCTAGGGTGTTAGAAAAAAAAAATATATATATATATATATATAATGTTTGGGGGTTCTAAGTAATTTTACAGCAAAAAAAATGTTTTTAACTCGTAAACACTGAACCCAAAAAACAGGCTCGGTTGAGAAGTGGTTTAATACAGGTAAATTTAGGCAGGCCTGACTGGCAGCTAGGCCTGTCTGTTTTGATCTGTGTGGGCTAGGAGTGGCTCAGAGTAGCAGCTAGTGACTTGCAGGCAGCATCACTGAGACCTCCCCTTTTTTTCTAGAGGCTTCTAGAAGGGTTTGGAAAGAGAAAGGTGGGGAGGAGAGGTGGAGTTGCCTGGGGTGTTTGGGGAGCCCCAACCAATCCCCAGTTTGTATTGGCAGGAGGCAGGCCTCTTTAAATGCCTAGGGTCAGTCCAGCTGGGGAGGAGAGTTTGGGTGGAAGAACTGGGAGATGGAGTACTAGGCTGTCAGGGCCTTTGAGGGAGCCCCCCAGTCTGGGGGGGTGACCTTGGGCCTTGAGCTTGGGAGTGGAAAGGACCCTCATACAAATCATAGGGGTGTCTTAGCCAGGAGCAGGAGAAGACAGTGAAAGTACTGTCGGCAAGTTTCCAGGAGGGATCCATCAGGTGTCAGTAAGTGACACACGGCCAGGAATGCTGGGGAGGCACACTGGAGCGGATTGGGTAAGAGACAATCTGGAATGGGTGTAGAGCCAGCATGGATCATTGTGTCTTGAGCAGTGGAGTCTGGCAGCTGCAGCCAGGAGGACTGGAAGGGACTGACTAGGAGCAGTAGTCCTCCAAGGGTAGCTAGCACTGAAACTTGCAAATCTTTGCTACACTACAGGGGCCCGGGGTCCCTGCCTGCAAAAGGCATTTCTGCAAGGCCTGGCTGGAACCAGAGTCAGGCCTAACCATGTGCTAGTTGCGCCCGAGAGGAAGTTTGTGCAGGAGGAAGAGAGTGATAGTCTGCAAGCAAGTTTGTGCAGGAGGAGTGTGATGTGTCAATATGTACAGGGAGTGTACATAGTTTGTCCCAAATCTAAGCTTGAGAAATTTGATCCTGGGCATCTCAAACCCCAAACCCCATCGAAGTTTAACCCCTCAATAAAATACAAAACAAGGTTGACGGACTGTTCAATGACTCTGGTGTGCCTAAAAAAGTGAATGCCAGGCTGGGTGACAGGTGGACCACAACATCCAACAGCGCCTAGGGGGTGCCGCTACACCCCTTTTTTGCATCGGGTGATGCAGGGGATTGGGCAGGCTTGCCTCTACTGCAAAACGGTGTCACACCTCCACACCATGCGCGCAATGTCCTCATAGGGCTTCCTGATGCTGGCATGTTTGAATTTTTCCATCTGGGTCACCTTATGGAAGGAGATGTTGCTCTATGGGTGGCGGCTGCTACTCGGGCATGGACGTCTCTCTTCCTCTTCTGGTGCACCTGTGTGACGCTGGGAGGAGCCCACAGGGTGTACCAAGCACACTTAACATCCCCATTCTGTGCTAGCCTGTCCACATGGCAGCACCTCTTTGTGCACACTGTACACCATTTGGAATATACTTTTCCACATCACCAGCAGGTATTTACAAGGTCAGTTTTTTCCTGTTCATGCTCACAGAGGCTAACTCTTATTGTTTCTTCTCTTTTCTTAAATTTTTTTGCCATTTACATTTATGGCCATGAACACATAGGGGCATATAGGGGTGGATTTACTAAAGGCAATGTATTTTGCAAGTGCAGTTGCTCCAGAGTAGTGGTCTCCAAACTGTGGCCCAGGGGCCAGATGCGGCCCTTTACTTGCTTTTTTCCAACCCTCAGGGCCCGATTTCATCCACTGATACCAACAATGGAACAGTGGGGCATAATTCCCCCTCTGACCCCAATAAGGGGAGTCCCCACTCCCTTGTGACGCCATCTACCCAGCATGCCCCAGTCGGTGACGCCCCAGTTGGTGACTGCGCTCTTTAGCTATTTAGGAAATGTCCCCTCCCTTTCCTGACCTGCTGGGCTGCAGCTGTTTTCTGAACGCTGTGTTTGCTTTCACTGTGCAGCTAGGTAATACACTATGTGCAGTCTCTTTATTACATGCTACCACACCGGAGATCACACCATCTGGACCATCCAAATAGGCGGATCTCTCACTTCCAGACATATATATCCAGGCGTTTAAAGACAAAGTAAACCCAGATTGGGTTTACTTCCTCAATATACCCCCGGTAAAGTAGAAGCACAATGGGCTACTAAGCATCGCATAGTAGCCCATTATGTGCCACTTACCTGGAAACAAAGCCTGCGATGTCCAGCGATGTCCCCTGTGCTGGCGGCGTCCATCGTCAGCCCCTCTTCCTTCCGGGGTCATGACTCCGACTCTGTGACTGGCCGGAGTTGCGTGGCGTGATGCACGCGGGAGCCGCCAGTCACGGCACAGGCTCAGTGGAGAAACGGCACGGAGGCCGTTTCTTCACTGCGCATGTGCCGAAATGACGTCAGCACATGCAAAACACTGCATATCTCCCGAACTGTGAAGGTTTGGGAGATATGCAGGGCACCTACAGGTAAGCCTTATTCTAGGCTTACCTGTAGGTTAAAGTGGTTGTCACAGGTTGACAACCACTTTAATATCTACTATCCGGTAAGCGCAATATTGTGGTGGAAGCATCCACCCTTCCCTGTTCATGTGTTACCCTTCATTCATTTGCTTTTTACTTCACCATATTAAGGTCTACACAGGACTTTGTTGCATCAGTATTGCAATTTGCACAATTTTTGGACTTTCTATTGATGTTTTTGCATAATTTTATGGTTTGATGAACTTATATATATTTTGACCGATTTGTTTATACAGAATTGATTTTGCACTTGCACTTTATAACATTTACTTACCTCTTTGGAGGCTAGAACCACTTCCCTTTACAGTCTCCTTTCAATTTTCTTTCACGATAGGGTGAGTGCCACACTTTTTGGTTTATAATATGTTTTGACAACATTTACTCTGTTTATATCATTTTACCTTTTTATTAAAAAGTGTGATTTTACTGCACTTCTGTCTTGATCTGATTCATGGTTTCTGATAGGGATGGGCCCGTGGTTCAAGTCGAACGTAAGTCCGACTCGAACATCGGGCATTCGCCCGTTCGTCGATTGGGAACATTATGGGGTGTTCCCGGTGAGTTATGTGACATCAGAGGGGTGGGGTCACTCAGTTACATCACTAGGTGTCCCCGCCCTTGACTATAAACAAACTTTCAAAGCAAAGAGAGCTCAGTCTGCGGGAGCCCTCCCATTAGGTAGGAGCTGTTGCGCTTTTTCGGCGCCGTGATTGATGACGGATTACAACGGGGGGACACCTATTTTTATATATTTTTTTTTTAATAAAGGACTTGTCCCTAATTGTCTCTTGTGGGTTTTTTTTTTACACTTTTTTGGTGAATTAGTAGGGGTACAATGTACCCGATACTGATTCACATGGGGGGGTCAGGATCTGGGAGCCCCCTTGTTAAAGGGGGCTTCCAGATTCCAATAAGCCCCCACCCGGTTACATCACACGGTTGTGGGGTAGAGGCTCTTGCCCCTATCAACATGGGAACAAGGTGCTTTGGGGTGGGGGGCACAGAGCCCCTCCTGCCCCAAAGCCCCCATACTCCCCATGTTGAGGGCATGTAGCCTGTTACGGTTCAGGAGGGGGGGTGCTTGCCCGTCCCCCCTGCCATCCTGCCCGGCCAGGTTGCATGCTCAGATAAGGGTCCGGTATGGATTTTGGGGGGACCCCACGTCAAATTCTTTTAAAATTTTGGCGTGGAGCTCCCCTTAAAATCCATACCAGACCCGAAGGGCCTGGTATGGACTGGAGGGAGGACCCCCACGCAATTTTTTTCAGTGATTTTTTGTATATTACCGGGAGCAGGCAATACATTAAATCCGCAAGTGATTTTATATGACAATTTTTCCTTTACAAATGTAATTTTGCTGTGGGCATGTTCTAAACGTCACAGAGATCCACCCTTTTACAGGCAGACCGAGGGGACCCCCCAGGCATGATATTTAAAGGAATATTTCATTTTTATAGTATCACTTTAAGCATCACTAAAATCACTGCTCCTGAAAAAACGATCGATTTAAAATCTTTTTTTTTTATTGATACATGTCCCCTAGGGGAGGGCCCGGGTCCCCATACACTTTTTATGGCAATAACATTGCATATAAGCCTTTAAAATGAGCACTTTTGATATTTCATGTTTAGGTCCTATAGACTTTAATAGGGTTTGAATGTTTGCACAAACTTTTTGTCTGTTCGCATGTTCTGGTGCGAACCGAACGGGGGGGTTGTTCGGCCCATCCATAGTTCCTGACACGAATCAACGAAACTAAATTAGTAACATAACGAATCTAAACTAAACGAAACACGTTTTTCTGTTCTGCGCATGTCTACCAGCGGGGTCCCTGTCCCTGACCAACCATTCGCTCCAGGCATGCCCAAATGACGTGGATACCATATTTTTTCTTGTTAAATTTGTTTATTTGGTTTTAACAAGTAAAATAATATAATATAGACAATATCGTTGTAGGAAACACTGAAAAAATAAAATAAAAAATATAGATACAACAATATAATTATAATATTACAGTAATACAGAGTCATTTTTAGTTAAAGTAATAAAGTGCATAAGGGGTACCATATTTTTTAAACTTGCACACCAACATGTCCACCGGAGATCTCCAGGAGTTGCAGTGTCCAATCAGACAGCTGGCTGCTCTTAAGATCGTGACGGAATCCTTAGTTGGACGATTCCCCAACAGACTCCACTTGGTGTGTAATAATGGCACAGCGCCACCTAGAGGACGGAGCTGAATCAGCACCCACTTGCAAATGTGTTACTGGCAAGATCACCAGGTGAGAATAAAGGGGGGCCTAAAAAAGATAACAAATGCAACCATCACATCTAAGGATAGGTAAGCAGTATTATATTACATTTTTTATTGGATTAAGATACGCTGTACCCTTGTACCTTTAAAACCATCTTTTATTTGAAGAATTCTATTCATGCGTCCTTCTTCCTAAGCGTAAGATGTCATGACGGGCTCTTCAAAGCTGAGCAATGTGCAAGTCGGTGAATGAGAAAATTACGATGAGATTTTTCTCTGAGCTGTCAAATGTATTTTACTGCATGATTAATTGGCAATGATCT
Organism: Glandirana rugosa; assembly: GCA_018402905.1. Lineage (NCBI taxonomy): Eukaryota > Metazoa > Chordata > Amphibia > Anura > Ranidae > Glandirana > Glandirana rugosa. Next base: position 84,953 of record BLSH010558500.1, read on the forward strand.
GGGTAGGCCTGTGGTCCTGCTGAAAGGCATGCCCCCTGACATGCACCTGCCACCGAACAACTGATTACGAGGAGCCCAGGCCCCGGCCTTCTCTTGTTGCAGCTGTTAAATTGATTTAAGAATATATCCCCTACGTGTATCGCACGCATCGGAATCTTATCTATTCCGCAAATCTAATAAGGAATTCTGAATCACTAATGGCTTTATGCTAAATCACATGAGGAAGTCTACAGGCTGATTAGTGCACTCGGAGAAGACTTTATATTGCAATGGCTGCTCCAGACGTATCCCTTTTATTTTTTTTTTCTTTGTAAGAGAAAGCAACAGGTTCACTTAGACCTCATTCACACGGGCGTACCTATCTGTACACCTGTGCGAAGGATTGTCTTTGCCCACATGGGATACACAGGTGTTTTGTGCATCCCCGTGCAGGCAGTCTGATTCATGTCTATTGGGACACAGTGGCTGTACGGATATACACTATATTGCCAAAAGTATTGGGACACCTGCCTTTACATGCACATGAACTTTAATGGCATCCCAGTCCGTAGGGTTCAATATTGAGTTGGCCCTCCCTTTCAACTATAACAGCTTCAACTCTTTTGGGAAGGCTGTCCACAAGGTTTAGGAGTGTCTATGGGAATGTTTGACCATTCTTCCAGAAGTGCATTTGTGAGGTCAGGCACTGATGTGCACGAGAAGGCCTGGCTTGCAGTCTCCGCTTGAATTCATCCCAAAGGCGTTCTATTGGGTTGAGGCAGGCCATTCAAGTTCCTCCACCCTATACTCACTCATCCATGTCTTTATGTACCTTGCTTTGTGCACTGGTGTGCAGTCATGTTGGAACAGGAAGGGATCCCCAAACTGTTCCCACAAAGTTGGGAGCATGAAATTGTCCAAAATGTCTTGGTATGCTGACGCCTTAAGAATTCCCTTCACTGGAATTAAGGGACCATGCCCAACCCCTGAAAAAACACCACACCATAATCCCCCCTCTACCATATGATTTGGACCAGTGCACAAAATTTGAGGTGGAGGAACTTCATTGACCTCAACCCGATAAAACACCTTTGGGATGAATTAGATTGGAGACCGCGAGCCAGGCCTTCTCATCCAACATCAGTGCCTGACCTCACAAATGCGCTTCTGAAAGAATGGTCAAACATTCCCATAAACACTCCTAAACCTTGTGGACAGCCTTCCCAGAAGAGTTGAAGCTGTTATAGCTGCAAAGGGTGGGTCAACTCAATATTGAACCCTATGGACTAAGACTGGAATGCCATTAATGTTCATGTGCGTGTAAAGGCCAACGTCCCAATACTTTTGGCAATATAGTGTATATAGTTGCTGACCCCGATTTGACATCTGTGCAGGCCTGCACCTGCATGGATGTCATATGGGCAGGGCCGCCATCAGGGTAGTACAGGCAGTACTCCTGTAAGGGGCCCCATCGTCTCAAGGGGCCCGGTGTCAGGCCCGCACCCTGCTCCCTCACATGAAAAGAAACTGTCACCTGCGCTGCGAGGTAAGGCAGAGGGGATGTCCCTATCTTCTGTGCCACAAGTACATGACAATCCAGTCTCTTCTATATTAATCGGGACTGTCATGTGCTTGTTCTGGCACAGGAGATCACTGTGCACCGGCACCCGAAAGCGAGTAAAGAGTCTGCTCGCTGGGGAAAGTTTTTCTTTTAATTGCTACAGATCATGGCGCCCAGTCTGCTCTCTGCCTCCGCCCACCTCCCTCCTTCTCTGCAGCAGCCTGGGGAAATCAGTATGGGCTGTCCCCCTCATTGGCACCCCCCCTTGTCTCAGCTCGCAGTGCAGGTGACAGTTTCTTTCCATGTGAGGGGGGGGGCGGGGAGCAGGCCAGTAGCCAGGTCCCAGACCCCAGAACCCAGGACCAGCAGCCAGGCCCAGCAGTCCAGACCCCAGGCCCAGCAACCCAGGGCCAGCAGCCAGGCCCAGCAGCCCAGACTCCAGGACCAGCAGCCAAGACCCCAGGCCCCAGGAGAGGCAGCGAGGCCCAGACCCCAGGCCCCAGGACCAGCAGCCAAGACCCCAGGCCCCAGGACCAGCAGCCAAGACCCCAAGCCCCAGGACCAGCAGACAAGACCCAAGGTCCCAGGACCAGCAGGCAGGCCCAGCAGCCCAGACCCCAGGCCCCAGGACCAACAGCCAAGATCCTAGGCCCCAGAACCAGCAGCTCAGAACCCAGGACCAGCAGCCAGGCACAGCAGCACAGATCCCAGGACAGAATACGCCAATGGCCTGGGACCGCCAGGCCTGAAGCTGTGTAAGAGTCCGCTTGGCTGGGGAAAGTTTGTCTTTTAATTGCTACAGATCGTGGCGCCCAGTCTACTCTTTGACTCTCCGCCCACCCACTTCCTTCTCTGCAGTATGGGCTTCCCCCCCCCCCCCCCCCTGGCGCCCCCAGTCTCAGCTCGCAGTGCAGTTGACAGTTTCTTTTCATGTGAGGGGGGCGGGGAGCAGGCCAGTAGCCAGGTCCAAGTCCCCAGGACCAGCAGCCAGGCCCAGCAGCCCAGACCCCAGGCCCAAAAGCCCAGGACCAGCAGCCCAGACCCCAGGACCAGCAGCCAAGACCCCAGGCCCCAGGACCAGCAGCCCAGACCCCAGGATCAGCAGCCCAGACCCCAGGCCCAGCAGCCCAGGACCAGCAGCCCAGGACCAGCAGCCAGGCCCAGCAGCCCAGACCCCATGCCCCAGGACTAGCAGCCAAGACCCCAGGACCAGCAGCCAAGCCCAGCAGCCCAGACTCCAGGCCCAAGGACCAGCAGCCAAGACCCCAGGCCCCAGGACCAGCAGCCAAGACCCCAGGCCCCTGGACCAGCAGCCCAGACCCCAGGACCAGCAGTCCAGGACCAGCAGCCCAGATCCTAGGACAGAATACGCCAATGGGCGTACTTGGTGGGACAGCCAGTGGGCGGGCCCTGGGGAAAGTTGTTGGTCAGGCACCGGGGGGCCCAGGCCTGAAGCTGTGTAAGGGGCCCCAAAATTTCTGATGGCTGCCCTGCATATGGGGAACAGCAGCTGTGCGTATACACTAATAGATTTTAGAATGAATGTTCGTACGAATATTAATTGCAAAAATTCTCAGTACATCTGATGGCTTATCGAATGTCGTTAAGAGGTTCCAAATTGTATGTTGGATGTGTTTTATAGCAGAAAGTAAAAAATAGATTGATTTTTTTCAGAATTGTGGGTTGTTTTTTTTTTTTATAGTGCGAAAAAAAAAATTGCAGTGGTGATCAAATACCACCAAAGGAAAGCTGTAATTTTGGGGAAAAATTATGCACATTGCATGACCACGTAATTGTCAGTTAATGTAACGCAGTGCCCTATTGCAAAAAGTGGCCTTGTCATGAAGTGGGGTAAATCTTCCGGAGGTCAACTGGTTAAAATGGTTTTAAACCCTCAGATATACCTAGTAAAGTGACTAACCTCAGGTGGTACACAGAGATGATCCTCCTGCATAAGCTGTACCTGTTTATCTACAGTCACCTGTCCTCTACATCCATTCAAAGGGCAGAATGTACACAGGATCTCTCAGCTCTAAAAAGCAAAGGGGTGGAGACATGAAGTTACATCAGTGAGGAGAGTTCTGAGAGCTGTTTGGGGGAATGAAACACGCCCCCCCATTCACACAACACACAAGAACAGAGCTGAAGCTGTCGATCACCTGGAGCTCCCTCCCCTGTCACCTTTTTTTTCTTGGTGTCAGGAAAACTCATCAGAAGTGACTCATGCTGATAGCAGAGGAAGGAGGAGGAGGAGGAGGAGAAGATACCCCCTAGGAGTGAACTTTAAGGGCACACCACGAGATAACACGACAAAAGTATATTAAAAACACATATTTATTGCAAAATACATAAAAAAGAGAGAAAGCCAAAGCTTGACAATATATAAAAGTGGACAAAGACAGTCCACAACATAGCCTATACAGAGTATCTAAATCACATTGGTATGCTTGATGAGCGATACAAAGTACCAACAGTCCATGATGTATGATGCCTATAGGCGAAACGCGTCGACCTGCATCATACATCATGGACTGTTGGTACTTTGTATTGCTCATCAAGCATACCAATGTGATTTAGATATTCTGTATAGGCTATGCTGTGGACTGTCTTTGTCCACTTTTATATATTGTCAAGCTTCGGCTTTCTCTCTTTTTTATGTATTTTGCAATAAATATGTGGTTTTTAATATACTTTTGTCATGTTATCTCGTGGTGTGCCCTTAAAGTCCACTCCTAGGGGGGTATCTCCCATATCTTTGCTTTCCGTAATTTGATATTGATATTTTTATATACATTTTTTAGATTTTGGTGCTACAGCCCCTGAAGATTGTTTTGACACATGAAACGTGTCGGTCCTACACTATGCACCAATATCGGTTACTTACCTTTTATACAAATATTATTCCAGTATATGCTTTCATTTTATGTGCATTTTATGGTTTTATACATGAAGGAGTATTGCTGTACACCCCATGATGGATGACATGCCGATGCAATTATGTATGTACATTATCAGACTGTCTAGCCCATGGTACTTGGGTGTATATCATGTGACCTGTTTAACCTGTACAGGTCCGCGCTATTGACAAAAGACGTCAACAGCGCGGACCTGAAAATCCGGGTGGACGTCCATGGACGTCCGCCCCTTTACACGCCCCCTGCGCGCACTGGGCCACGATTGTCCGCTCCTGACCCGCGATCGCCTTACAGAGCAGTAGAACGGGGAACCGCCGATGTAAACACGGCGGTTCCCCATTCTGTGACAGGGGACAAACAGATCTACTGATCCCTGTCACTGGGATCAGTTAGATCTGTTATGTCCCGACCAGTCCATCCCCCCCACAGTTAGAACACACCCAGGGAACATTGTTAACCCCTTCACTGCCCCCTGCTGGTTAACCCCTTCACTGCCAATGACATTTATACAGTAATCAGTGGACAGTTAAATTTCTGATCGCTGAATAAATGTCATTGGTCCCAAAAAAGTGTCAAAAATGACCGACATGTCCGCCCGGATATCAAAGTCCCGATAAAAATCGCAGATCGCCGCCATTACTAGTAAAAAAAATAATAATAATAAAAACGCCATAAATCAATTCCCATAGTTTGTAGACGCGATAACTTTTGCGCAAACCAATCAATAAACGCCGATTGTGATTTTTTTTACCAAAAATATGTAGAAGAATATAAATCGGCCAAACCCAATAAATAATTTTTTTTTTTTTTTTTTTGGGGATATTTATTAAAACAAAAAGTAAAAAATATTGTTCTTTTTTCAAAATTGTCGCTCTTGGTTTTGTTTATAGCGCAAAAAATAAAAACCGCAGAGGTGATCAAATACCACCAAAAGAAAGCTCTATTTGTGGGGAAAAAAGGACATCAATTTTATTTGGGTACAACGTCGCACGACCGCGCAATTGTCATTCAAAATGCGACAGCGCTGAAACCTGAAAATTGGTCTGGGCAGGAGGGGGGTTTAAGTGCCCAGTAAGGAAGTGGTTAAATTGTACCAATAAAACCATTATTTTTTTTTCACCAACTATGTCCTTGGCCTCATGTACCCACCTCATTTAAAGTCCCAAACCTACTACCTATTCTGTACCAGATAGGGATGGAGACTTTCGTCTCATTTAAAGTCCCAAACCTTTCTCCTTTATCTAATACCTCAATAGCCCAGGTACAACTGGTTAGAGACAGATTGCTGCTGATGTAAGTCTAACAGGAAGTCCTGGGCATGAACTCCTAGGTTTAGGGCATAGTGTGTTTGACACATATGAGCAAAAAGGATTTAGGTACCCTAGTAAGCCCGATAATAAACCTAGGTAGTCTACCACATTAAAATACTCTATGGAAATCCCAGGGAAGGGGGTAAAAGGAGGGAACAAGCACAGATTGGAAGTCATGTATTACTTTCTATCATCTTTTCTCATTCATGAAATGCCGCCATTCTTGAGATGTATTACAATGACTATACCTGTTTGATCAATCAATTGTAATGCTGTACACTCTACTATGGATACTGTAATAATGCATGTGCATTCTTGTTTGACGGCAATAAAATATTGTTTCGATTTAAAAAAAAAACTGGATGTGCAGACTAGAAATTTTTTTTCGGATGACAACACAACGTCCGATTTTCGTTAGTACGGTTGTCATATGAAAAAAAAACATATGACCGAGACTACGAATGCTCAGAAACGAAAAAAAGATGCAAAAATATTCAAAGCATTACGTCACTTCTGAAGCTGAATTCAGTCGTATGAAAATTTTCATATTGTTAGTACACTTTCGACATGAGACAAGCACCCAACAAAAAACGGACGTTCTGTCGTCCGAAAATTGGATCGTGTGTACGAGGCTTAAGAACCCATACACACGGGTGCTTTTACACCCGCATTTTTCAGCATTTTTTGCAGCTTAAAAATACACCTCCATGTTACTCAATGGTCCCATACACACACTGACGTTTCTGAGCTGTAACTGGCGTTGGCGTTTGTAAACTGCAAGCAGAATCCACACGCATTCTGAAGCAGCAGTACTAGAGTGTTTTTGACGCTGAGCTGGCAAAACGCTCAATAACGCGCATTAGCGCCATACCAACATTAACCGTCGGCATTTTCTGTTTTAAAACATCCAAAAATAGTAGAGGGATGTCTTTTCAAACAAAACGTGACTTAGCGCTGACGCTCAATAATGCGCATTAACGCCAATGCAAAATGCCAATTAAATCGCGTTTTTAACGCCAATTTTTTTTACCTGGCATCAGTCCTGATGTTACCGCTCATTTTTTCAATATGCCCGTGTGTATGAGGCCTGGGAATTTAGCAAAAGACAACTGGGCAGGGCTGACACCAGCTATTTATTAGATATGCTGTATTTTGTCTGCCCACAACACGATTTAGTAGGAGAAGGCATTTCTGGAAGATCAACAGGCATTTCTCTGTACTTACAGAGTCTTTTTTATTTTTATTTTGCCCTGATATACATCTTAACCACTTTCCGACCGCCCGCTGCAGCGTGACGGCGGCAAGGTGGCTTGTTATCGCGAACCGTCGTCACAGGACGGCGGCCGCGATAACTAGCATTGTGAGCGCGCACCACCGGAGGCATGCTCGCGCACTCACTGTGTTCGGGGGGGAGCCAGGGAGCGGGTAGGGCGGACTCGATCGCCGCCGGCTACCCGCGATGGCCCCCCCGCACTGAAATAACGGAGGTCCGTGTATGTAAACACTGATCTCCGTTCTGTTGAAGGGGGAAGGGCGATGATCACAGCCTTCCTGTATATGGAAGCTGTGATCATCCCCTTTCCCCAGCCAGGGCAGCCCACACACAGTTAGAACACGCCCAGGGAACACAGTGAACCCTTAGAGCGCCCCCTGCAGGTTAACCCCTTCACTGCCAATGGCATTTACACAGTAATCAGTGCATTTTTATAGCTCTGATCGCTGTATAAATGGCAATGGTCCCAAAAAAGTGTCAAAATGGTCCGACATGTCCGCTGAAATATCGCCGTACCGCTAAAAATCGCAGATCGGCGCCATTACTAGTAAAAAATTGAAAAAAAATAAAAACCCCAGAAATGAATTCTCATCATCCGTAAACGCGGCAACTTTTGCGCAAACCAATCAATAAACGCCGATTGCGATTTTTTTTACCAAAAATATGAGGAAGAATATAAATCGGCCAAAACCGATGAAAAAAAATGTTTTTTTATATATTTTTTTGGGATTTGTATTTTATCAAAAAAGTAATAAATGTGGTTTTTTTTGCAAAATGGTCGTTCTTCTTTTGTTTATAGCGGTGATCAGAAATGACGCAGCGATGATCAAATACCACCAAAAGAAAGCTCTATTTGTGGGAAAAAAAGGACGCAAATTTTGTTTGGGTACAACGTCGCACAACCGCGCAATTGTCAGTTAAAGCGACACAGTGCCAAATCGCAAAAAGTGCTCTGGTCCTAAAGTGGGAAATCCTTCCGGGGCTGAAGTGGTTAAGAAATGTTTTTAACTGAACATTCCAAGACGGAAAAAATCCTGCGTCCCTCCCAAGTCTTATAAACCAGCAATAACAATACAATTCCAGTGATCAATATAAATTTGTTTTGAAATGCTGTTTATCTAAGGAAATTGTTCATTCATTCATTTACATGTAGCCCTGACATGTATCCCATAAATGCAGATTACGCTGTAGGATTCGTCACAATTGGGCCCGATAACATTGTTACCCCGGCTGCATGTTGCTATTATGTTAGTTGATGTATTTTAGCATGTTTATCCCTGCAATGTTTTCTGTAATGACCTGCTTGTCATCCATCATGGTAGTGTTAGAACTTCCTTGGTAATATTATTTAAGACTTGAGAATCATCTATTTGCCAGTGAAAATATGTCAGAGATTAATGGGACAGCCCAACGTCATTAGTCAAAGGGACATGGATAATTGGTTTAGAGGGGTAACAACACAGCACGGGAGCCAGGCCGGTGCCAAACTAGCAGGGGGGTGGGGGGAGAGCAAATAAAATATACATGGTCATTGTGAAGGCGAACATTTCAGGTTAACAAGTAATAATACTATTTGTAAAAGCTTGGAGCTGTCATCTTTGTGGATTGAGTTGTCCCTAGCTCAGTTTTTAGTGGTTACGATACTTGGGCCATCATGTTATTGTACTTGATCTGCCAGAATTTTTAAGGCATGGGAATGTTTTTTGTTTAGTTCAAGCGTCAAGAATTAGGTGTCTGCTAGTTCTTTGTGTGGGGCCTTTGTTAAAGAAAAAAAGAGCCACGTAGCCCCCCAGACAGACAGCGGGAAATCGACAATCGCTTCAAGTGCCCACCCCCGCTCCCCCACCCCCACGCGGGAGACGGATGGCGGATGGGAAGGTGGTGATTGCTGCCAGCACACCTCCCCCTCCCCTGGAGTTAAATGTACGGGAATGTGACGGTGATCCACCAACACCCCCCCCCCCCCCACGCGGGAGACGGGCCTTAACAACTACAGCCCCATAAGGATTTACCCCCTTAATGACCAGAGCACATAGCACAGAGCACAACATAAGGACCCCAAACACACCTCCAAGATGACCACTGCCTTGCTAAAGAAGGTGAGGGTAAAGGTGATGGACTGGCCAAGCATGTCTCCAGACCTAAACCCTATTGAGCAGCTGTGGGGCATCCTCAAATGGAAGGTGGAGGAGTGCAAGGTCTCTAACATCCACCAGCTCCGTGATATCATCATGGAGGTGGGGAAGAGGACTCCAGTGGCAACCTGTGAAGCTCTGATGAACTCCAAGCGCAAGAGGGTTAAGGCAGTGCTGGAAAATAATGGTGGCCACACAACATTTTTAGACTTTGCGCCCAATTTGGACATTTTCACTTAGGGGTATACTCACTTTTGTTGCCAGCAATTTAGACATTAATGGCTGTGTGTTGAGTTATTTTGAGGGCATAGCAATTTTACACTGTTATACAAGCTGTACACTCAATACTTTACATTGTAGGAAAGTGTAATTTCTTCAGTGTTGTCACACGAAAAGATGTAATAAAATATTTACAAAAATGTGAGGGGTGTACTCACTTTTGTGAGATACTGTATGTCTTACAGCATTAGGAAACATGACAGAGGAACAAAGAGGATTCAAGTACATGCACTTAACATAGACAGAACATCCTGTTATTACTTTACCATAGAAAAACACACTATAACACTGCAGTGCCATCTGCTGGGTAGAAAGGTATAATGCATATATATATATATATATTTTTTTTTATAGTATGTAAGCAGATTGCTGTTATTCTTCCAACACCCCTTCTCAACAGCATGTGCTTTGTCAAATTCAGCTTCTTCTGGAAATAACTTCCTTCAACAAAGGCTTGGGGAGTGCACCAGTAATCATCTCCTCTAATGGGCAGTATTGAATGTCAATAACACCTTGCTCTTGATTGTCCCTCAGTAGATGATACTTGACATCGATGTGTTTGATCCCAGGATTGACCCTTTCTGACTGCATAAGCTTTATACATCCCTGGTTGTCTTCAAGGATAACAATTGTTTTTGACATGTCTATCCCAATGTCCATAAAAAGTTGACGAATCCATATCACTTCTTGACATGCGTATGCTACTGCAATGTACTCATTCTTCAGTTGAAGATAGAGTGACAGTTGTTTGCTTTCGACTAGACCAACTTATGGTTCCTTCCCCATACTGGAAGATGAATCCACTTGGGGATTTGCAGTTTGCACAGTCTTCGGCCCAATCAGCATCCACATATCCGATCAGCTTTGGATCCAATGTTGCTGGTAACTGTAACTTAATCTGAATTGTTCCTTTGAGGTACTGTATCACTCTTTCACTGCATTCCAGTCACACTAACAGGGAGAAGAGACTTTCCAGCATACAGTTGCGCTCAAAAGTTTACAGACCCTGGCATAAATCATGAAATTATATATATATATATATACAGTATATATATATATATATATATATATATGAATATATATGCCAAAAACCTCTTTTATTTAAGTATAGTGATCATATGAAGCCATTTATTATCACATAGCTGTTTGGCTCCTTTTAAAGAATAATGATAACAGAAATCACCCAAATGGCCCTGATCAAAAGTTACATACTGTGGAATGTGTGGCCTTGGTACAGACATACATGGTGACACACACAGGTTATAATGGCAATTAAAGGTTAATTTCCCGCATCTGTGGCTTTTGTCGGATTTTGAATGTAAGGGCCGGTTCACACTGTAGCGAGGCGGAGCGGCGCGATGCGGCGCTCCAGGCGATCTCAAAGCGGCTTGCTAGGAGACTTCTATCATAGAAGTCAATGCAAGCCGCCTGAGATCGCCCTAAAAATAGTGCAGGGAACATTTTTCTAATGCGGAGCGAAGCGATTCGCTCCTATTAGAACGGTCCCATTTGCACAGCATTGAGGCGAATTGTCAGGCGACTCAAGTCGCCTGACAATTCGCCTAGATGTGAACGGGGCGCGAAGTCGCGCCGCTCCGCCCCGCTGCAGTGTGAACCGGCCCTTAGTGTTTTTAACTATCTTTTAGATAAAACGTTATATGTTTTCACACTATGGTGGGCATTTCTCTCTTCCATATTATCTGAGTATCAATCCCCGCAAAAAATTCGGACAGCACGTTTTGGGTCCACCTCGGCACCTTCCATGGGAGAAAGAGACATCCAACCACTGGACAGCCCCTGCCCAGGATACCCAGATCAGCTACCTGTTGTCCATTCTGAGATTCTTCTGCTGGTTTCTTACCAGCTTCTGGAAAGCACGCTTATCTATAAGTCCCTCTCAGGACTCATGGATTTCATTTGGCACAAGTCACTTTAATTTCAACTGTTGATTGACTTCTTTGTGGTTCACAACAATATGATCACTAGTGATGGACTCACTGAAGTTTAATTATTGTTGATATTTTCTGAAACTTTATTCACAATATCAAAGACTCTATAGTATTTTCACATTTTCTTCACTATTCCACTAATGGTGTTATTTATTGTGAAGGCGTGAGTTGCTTCAGTGGACCCTCGTCCGAAGTCGGGGGGACCTACAATTTAAACATTGTGCTCATTTTTTCACATTTTACAAATACATATGTTATCGCTCTATATATATTTATTTTACTAGCGCTGCACTTTATGTTCTTCTCTTGTATATGGAATTGTTGCAAGATTCTGAGATTGGTGGAGAAAATAACTTCTATCTTCTTCTTGATTCATGGAGTAGAGACAGGGGTCTGCTTTACGTCTTGAGAATCCCTCTCTAGTAAGGACTTCGTTCAATTTCTCATTCCACATCCTTACAGATTGCTTAAGACCATAGATGCTCTTCTGAAGTTTACACACAAGGTTGTCTCCTTGCTCAAACCCTGGTGGTTGCTCCATGTAGAGATCTTCCTTAACCACTTACCAACCGGAAGGTTTTGCAGCTTTAGGACCAGAGCACTTTTTGCGATTCGGCACTGCGTCACTTTGACTGACAATTGCGCGGTCGTGCGATGTTGTACCCAAACAAAATTTGCGTCCTTTTTTTCCCACAAATAGAGCTTTCTTTTGGTGGTATTTGATCGCCTCTGCGTCATTTCTTATCGCCGCTATAAACAAAAGAAGAGCGACCATTTTGCAAAAAAACCCAAATTTCTTACTTTTTGCTAAAATTCAAATCCAAAAAAAAATATAAAAAAACATTTTTTTCACCGTTTTTGGCCGAATTATATAATTCCTCATATTTGCGATAAAAAAAATTGCAATCGGCGTTTATTGATTGGTTTGCGCAAAAGTGGCCGCGTTTACGGATGGTGAGAATTAATTTCTGGGGTTTTTATTTATTTATTT
>BLSH010558500.1:115061-142479 GCA_018402905.1 Glandirana rugosa
GCACACATACTCCGGAATATGATACGAGACCGAGGAAACCAGTCGACGACAGACTCACCCACACAGACTTCCGGCGGTGGACCCTCGGTGGGAAGTAAATTGGGGGAGTAGGGTACGGTCTACACAATGACTTATGGTCCACCGAGGACGTTTAGACACGGAACCGGGAGAAATCCCGAGTGAGGAGATGGTTTATATGTCTGTCGGGTCTTCAGACATTGGGGTTGGAATGTACTGTGAACGTGTCAGGGAGACTTAAACAATCCCTCATTTGGTTTCATAGTCAAGGGATTGTGGTATTCAGTAACACATCTGGCATGGGATGAGGGGGTTAAATGAAGGGTGGCTCCCAGGTGGCGGCCTTCAGACACACCCACTCAGACAGCAGCTGACCAAAGGAGCCAGAGCATAGTATAAGGCCTCATACACACGGACATTTTTTGACGCCGGCGTTTTCTGGCGTTTTTTGCAGCTCTCCGTGTTAGCCAATGGCCCCATAAAAACGTCGGAGTTTTTGAGCTGTAGGTGGCGTCGGCGTTAGTGAGCAGAAAGTAGAACCCATGGCCATCGCATTCTGAGGCTGTAACGTTTTGACGTTTTTTGACGCCGACGCCACAAAACATCAACAAACACCAACGATTGCCAACAAACGCCACCTAATATTGTACCGGCGTTTTCCGGCGTTTTTTGACGCTGACATTTTTAGGTTGACAAATAGCAGAGGGATGATTTTTTTTAAAAAACGCCTATTGACGCCGACGCTCACTAACGCTCAAAAACGCCAATGCATAACGCCGAAAAACCTCGACTTTTTTTCCTTGACGTCGGACCCCGATGTTTTGTTTATTTTTTTTGATACGCCCGTGTGTATGAGGCCTAATAGTGCTGGGACACTATTAGAGAGATTTACCTTTATTTCGTGGTTGTCCCAGTGGCCATGGTTTTACCGGACAGGAAGCGATGGAAAATCTCCAGTAGGCACACAAATGTTTCCTTTGTTCCTGTTTGGTGAAACTGTAACAGCGAGGGAAAATCTAAACGGAGCACTAGACAGCAGTAAAAACCCGAGACTGGTTCTACTTCTTTCCCACACTAGCCAAAGGTTAAAAAAAAATGGCCTGGATTTTTTATATCATTTTTGTGTTTTTATTTATTCAGATGATTCCAATAAAAACAGAGAAATGTAAAAAACAAAATCCACCCTGGGTTTTATTTGATTATTGAAAAATATATACAGTATATTTCAATGATTATCTGTGGGTGCTTTACCTTTACGAGAATGTGTTTTCTGTATACCCATAATGGAATGCCAGCACGTTTTGTCTGTCTAGCATACACCAGATGTCCTTAATCTCCCAGGACCTAGTTCACAAAAAAAACTAGGTTATGTGCACATACATCTGAGACAGAGCATTTTTTTACCATGGGATAACGCTCTCATGCATCATTCCCAGTCACAATGAATCTCCGCACAATACTCGGCAACATTCCAACATTTGGGGAGGAAGGAGCAGTAATTGCATTGTGATTTTTTTTTTTTCCTTTTTTTTTGCATTACATTATACTGTACCTCTACACCAGCGTTGAAAGATAAAATAAATATTTCATCAAATGCTTTTTAGAACAACAGTGTTACGCATTAATAATGTGTTAATAGTATTTCATGGCTCGCTCCTGGGGGGAGCTTATATAACTCAATTTAAAAAAAAATCTATAAATATTTAACCGTTATAGGAGGCATCAATAATATCCATTTTAGGAATTTAAAAAACTTTATTTTTAAAACAAGGGGGTGGAAAGCTATGTTAGGTGGAGCTTAGGACACAGCTGAATTATTTCTTACATTTTTTTTGCCATTAGATGTAAAAATATATTTACCTGGAAAGACTTGCTTTATTTAGTGCATGTTTGAAGTTAATAAGCTGCATTCTGATAGGCGGAACATAGGACCCAACTGCATTTTATTGTTACAATTTCTTTGCTTTCTTTTTTTTTTTTTTCATTTACTGCAAAATATATTTACCTGGAAAGAACTATTAAAAGGTTACACTAAAAAAGGCTTGTTTTAAAAATAAAACACAAAAAAAAGGCTTTTTTTAAAAATAAAGGAACGTTCTGATTTTTTTTTTTTTTTTAAAAAAAGCTTGTTTGGATAATTTCATCTTTGACGTTAATAAGATGCTTGTTGATAGGCAAAATATAGGATACAGATTTTTTTTTTTACTAATTTGATATTTTTTGTCTTTATCTACAAAATATATTTACCTAGAATGATCAAAATCCCAGTTTGACACATAGCATGTTTGATATTAATAAACTGCAAGTTACTGGGTACATTATATTTTAACTGAAAAATAGTCAGTCAGAAGGAAAATAATTAATACAAGAAAAGATATATAGATAATGAAGATTTTTTTTTGTACATTATTTATTTTAAACCAGTGCCCCAAGGAAAAAAACAAGCTAATATAACATTTCTTTGTGAGGCAGTACCTTTTTTGTCCTTTTTCTATTTTCGATTTTTTTTTAACTAGGTAATTATACTATACTTGGCACAGCTTAAAGGGAAAGTATTGCTAATTATGCTATCCTACATATGGTATTGTATATGAAAGCTCCCCAGGCATCAATATCAAAGAGTGTTCTTGTAAATTAAGAGGTTACAATAAAAGTTGTACCTGCACTGCTCCAAAAAAATATAATATCTGCAGCTGCACCACTTTAAGGAGGCCAAATTCTGCAGGTGAACCTTTTAAAGGGGGCTATCAATTTTTTAGCATTAACGCGTGTGAAATCCAATAGTGGTATACGTTTGACTATAGACATTAACCCCTTCCCATCTGCAATTTGCATATAAATGTTCCTTTGCACAATGCCCTGTGTTAAGGATACATTTATATTTGTTCCCAAGCAGAACTAGCTGCCGACACCTTTGCCAGCTGCTAGTTCTGTGACATTGCAGACATCTGCCCTCGCAAATACAGTGATTAGGAGCCAGTCAGCTAGGTTCCCAATGATGTGATCACTATGAAATCATAATGATCACATGACATGGTTTACAAACAAGCTGACGCTGTCATTGTCACTGTCACATAGTGAACTTTGACAGAAGCAAAAGCAAGGAGGAGATTTTATTATTTAAAATATTGATTTACCTAGGGATTCATTCTTAAAGAGTTATGCACATAAGGTTTGACATAATATCCCTTATGCATGTCATTTACCACTAGATTCTCAATAAATTAAAAAAAAAAAGGTATGGAGTGTGTATTTACTTCATACTTTTTCTTTATATATTCACCATTTTGGAAGGTGGGTTGGAGATCTGAATTCTGTTCATCTCAGCTGTATATATATTCTTTTATTTTAATTTCCATTTATGACCATACGGAGCCTACAATGTATATATATATATATAAAAGTTGATAGAAGCAATCAGCTGGTCTTGGCTCAGAGGTCTCCAAAGAGTCCAGCAGTAGCTGCACATCATTGCTTTCCACAGACATACTGATGGCAACATCAGTGGGCCATGTCTGCACGTTTAAAAAGATTAAGTACTTGGTCAGGTGTATGACAGTTCAGTCAAGCACTGGGTCAAGTGTATGGCATGTTCGATCAAGCACTGGGTCAAGTGTATGGCATTTTGGGTCAAGCACTGGGTCAAGTATATGACATGTTGGGTCAAGCACTGGGTCAGGTATATGACATGTTGGATCAAGCACTGGGTCAGATGTATGCCATGTTGGATCAAGTGCTGGGTCAGGTGTATGCCATGTTGGATTAAGCACTGGGTCAAGTGTATGGTATGTTCGATCAAGCACTGGGTCAAGTGTATGGCATGTTGGGTCAAGCACTAGTTTATGTATATGACATGTTGGATCAAGCACTAGGTCCAGTGTATGACATGTTGGATCAAGCACTGGATCAGGTGTATGCCATGTTGGATCAAGCACTGGGTCAGGTGTATGACATGTTCGATCAAACACTAGGTCAAGGGTATGGCATGTTCGATCAAGCACTGGGTCAAGTGTATGGCATGTTCGATCAAGCACTGGGTCATGTATATGACATGTTGGGTGAAGCACTGGGTCAGGTGTATGGCATGGTGGATCAAGCACTGGGTCAGGTGTATGACATGTTGGGTGAAGCACTGGGTCAGGTGTATGGCATGTTGCATCAAGCACTGGGTCAGGTGTATGGCATGGTGGATCAAGCACTGGGTCAGGTGTATGGCATGGTGGATCAAGCACTGGGTCAGGTGTATGACATGTTGCATCAAGCACTGGGTCCAGTGTTAAAGTGATAAATGCATTTTTTCCACACTTTCCATAAAATGAAAAATAAGAAGAAAAATATTATTAATAATCTGAGCATGGTATTTATTTAAAAAATACAGAATAAAGTGGTATATATTTTAAAATATTTTAGGATGGCAAATTATTTATAGAATCATAGTCAAGTTCCACTATATTACCAAAAGTATTGGGTCCACGTCAGTGTCTGACCTCACAAATGCGCTTCTGGAAGAACGGTCAAACATTCCCATAGACACTCCTAAACCTTGTGGGCAGCCTTCCCAGAAGAGTTGAAGCTGTTATAGCTGCAAAGGGTGGGCCAACTCAATATTGAACCCTATGGACTAAGACTGGGATGCCATTAAAGTTCATGTGCATGTAAAGGTAGGAGTCCCTATACCTTTGACAATGTAGTGTATGTTGCATATATAGAAAAGTTGATAGAAGCAATCAGCTGGCCTTAGCTCAGAGGCCTCAGAAAAGCCCAGCAGTAGCTGCACATAATTGTTTTCCACATCCTGATGGCAAAAACAGTAGACCATGTCTGCGCATGTTCAAAAAGATTATTATAAACTGTTAGAGTGGTAAATGCACTGTGTCCACATTTTCCATAAAATAAAAAATAAGAAGAAGAAAAATAAGGGAAATAATTGAAAAAATCTGAGCATGGCATTTACTTAAAAAAATACAGAATAAAAGTGGTAAATGTGAAAAAACAGTGTAGAATATTTAAGGTAGGCAAATTATTTATAGAATTATAGTCAAGTTATATGCTAAAAAGGCAAGTGAAATTTGGTCTAGGCATCAATGACCTCTGGTCATAAAAGGGGTAAAGAGTGGTCAGATGTAAAAATGTTACACCTAAAAGATATTAGTACTGATATATAAATGGTCAAGTTTGAACCTTACACCAGTTCAACCACATGATGTGATTTGCAGACGTCTACAAGACCTGACTTAACTTGGAGTTGACTCATGCAGCAGCAAGTAGCCCTAATATAGGCTCCAAATGAGGACCTTTTGACATTAAGGCCATCTACCAGTGGAATTTCGCTTGGATGATGGAATGAAAAGATTGTCCATCAAGGCATTCCTTTTGGCCATTATTGAGTCAACTAATTTCATTGGAGTACCCTTAAAATGTCATCCAGACCTACTAATTAAACGGAATCTCAGACAAAAGTGGTTCTAAAGGAAAAAGGTTTTTTTTTTTTACCTTAAAGTGGATGTATATAAAGCCAATTTAAGAAATTTGAGCTGGACTTTCTAAAGAATATATAAAGCTGAAGACAACAGATATGTATGTAAAACTTATTATGGAGATTTGTGTCATCCCTGTGTATCATCTGAGGCTGTCCACTTCACTGGGTATATGTGAGGGTTTACATCCACTTTAATGCATTCTCTGCATTAACGTAAAAGACCTTCATATGTCTGTGTCTCCCCCCACCTTTCCTCCCCAACCTTAAAAATATACCTGACACCACGCTTGATGCAAACCCGCTCTTCCTGCATTCTGGAGCAGCGGGAGCCATTGGTTCCTGGTGCTGTCAGTCAAATTATGTGAAGAGGGAGCGGGGCTGACCTGTGCTGTGTGTGTCTATGGACACACCCAGCCTGGCTTGGGTTTAAGCCTGCACAAGTGCTACCATAGCGGCTTTCTATGGGGGAATTGAGAAAAGAGGAGAAACCAAGATCATCAGCAGGGGACCCCAGAAGAGGAGGTTCAGGGCCGCTCTATGCAATACCATTGCGCAGAGCAGGTAAGTATAAGACGTTTGTTATTTAAATTTAACAGCTTTATTATCAACTAAACAGTATTATTTTGTGCCTAGAACCTACACATTACAATATTTTGTATGTATTTGTTTCCAAACAAAAAAAACGCATTCACAGTTACAATTTCAAAAATGAGAGAAAAATTTTCCATCCTGCTCCTTCAAATATTGTTGGCACTACAGTCAAAAATAAACATCTATTTGACTCTAGTAACCATTAGAAAATTGAACAAACATTTTAAAAAAGCAAAATTCTATTGGTCTAAGGTCAGCTTTAAAACTATGCACACGCATTATATTGTGGACAACAATTACACAAACTCCTTTAGGTTTACCAACCATGCGGTGGCCTTACATACTGAATATAAAATGTAGTTCACAAAGTGGGTCATACCAAGAGCAGCATCCTTTCCAAAAAGATTGGCTTTTGTCCAACTTAGTTCACAAGGTCATACAAGAGAAATTTACTGAGCAAAGCAATCTATAGATGTGTTGGAAGTGTAGTGTAGGTGCTGGCACCTTTCAGAGGAGCTCACAAACCGGGTTATATGTAGAGAGAACAGAAAACTAAGGCTTAATTTGAAAATAAAATAAATGGTACCTTCTATAGAGACTGATGTTATAACAACACAAAGCAACAAGACAAGAAAAGCGCAGACGTCATACATATGGCAATTAAATAGAGCAACCAAACTTCCAATTCTATTTGTTGCTGAAATCGTGAATACATAAAATTGGGGTATGAATCAACTACAAGAAGGTAGGATTGAAAATGCCCAAACCCTGCTGAAAAATCCAAACACTGTCAAAGACAGTCCTTTAGTTTTTCCCATTTTCAATTCTTTCCATTTTCATTTCTTTCAAAATACTGTATTGAAGTTGTTCATTTATTGGCCAGTTTTGACTTCATAACGAACTGAATTTTAGTAGTCAATCCAATGCATATGCGGTGGATTGCTCAGTTGCCTGCAATGGCCTGCTATCGTATTTGCCATTCCCAGTGGATGAAAAGTTGTTGACATTTACTAAAAAATTCCATGTGTATGGCCAGTTAAGTTGAAAAATAAGTAAGTCTTCTTTCCAAAGAACCCATACATTTGCCAATCATCACAGTTTTTTAAAATAAAAGTGTATGCATAAACCAGATCTTTGTTTTGTTTTGGATGGAGTAGAGAATGGTTGTCTGCCTTTTTGTGTCCTCGCTAGGTTAATTCACTCTTGCACTTTGTGCTGGTGTCCAATAATGTCAATAAAGTGATCAGAGATTCACAATTTTAGCTTTGCCACCAAAATTCGGTGTGGGTAAATCTTTCATTCGGGACTCTTGTTCTGGTGACAAGTGTTTAAGAAGAACGTTTCCTTCAAATTGTACAGATTAACTCCTATTTTCTGTTGCGTCTTCAGGGCAGAAATAGAAAATAAACCACCCCAAGGGGCAGTAGTGACTGGTGGTAATTATTTTTGGGAGGGAGGCAAACAGTATATCCCCCCGTCGGGTCGGTCGGCCAGTTGGTCAGTGCACTTACCCCATCCATGGCGGGCAATCACGGGCGTCTTCCCCACCTCTCCTCTGCGGGCATCATGGCAGCGGGCATCACAAGCAGCTTCTCCTTCCCCTGCTCGGCGGCTTCTGTCACGGCAGCCAATCAGAACGCTTCTCCTTTCGGCCAATCGGAAAACAGGTCTCAAACCCACGCTTCCTGATTGGCGGAGAAGCGATTCAGTGTGAGAATAGGGAATATTCATTCTCTATTCTCACACACCTAGGTGGGCTCTGGAGGTATTCTCAGCGCCCCGAGTTCACCCTATTTTGATGTGTATAAGAGCCTCTGGCTCTAATTGGTGCTTCAAAAAGCCAACCACCTCGCATTGGATTCCATGCATCCAGTGTCTTGAAAGGGGCCGGATGCATGGATGGGGGGGGTTGGCGGTGATGGATAGGGGAGTCAGTGCCCATGTGCCCTCAATGGACGGACTGCTCCTGCCAAGGGGATACAGATAGCAACAAATAAAATGAAAGGTTCATTGACTTTTCTCTACTCCTACCAGATAACCTGCAAAAGAAGTGGTTTCCCGTGCCCTATCCCTTGTCCTATCTCAAATCTCTGCTTTCTTGTAGAGAAATTACCTCTTCACAACTGACACATTTCTGAAAATGTTGGATGCCTGTGTCTCACTGCCATGCACTATGGTTCCTCCTGCCAGTCTCTATTTCCACTACATTCTACCACATGTATGCTGCCATGTTGGCACCAGACTTTACCAAGTCCCCTAGACTTAAACGAGCAGTTAACCCTTGCAGTGTGGGCACAACCCCACTGCAAGGGAGAGGTTTCAAGTTACCTAGAGTTGGACTTTAAGACGTTTTTATCCTGATCTGAACTATTATACCACTGCCTGTTAAATTTAGTTTATGGCTCTGCTGTAACCAGCTGAGCGGCAATTTGCTTTTCAGGTTTTTCCGCAAACCTGGTGGCTGATTGGTTCTGTCTGCTTCTGGAAAAATATTTCAGTACTAGTGTGGGAAGAGCAACTATTAGGTTATGAATATTTATTGAACCCTAGCCAATCTCTGGGAGGCTAACCCAGAAGGTGTGCCTGGGGGGAAGATAAATGTTGATCTTCCCCCAGCCAGGTTGTTCAGGTAGAGGGAGACAGGCTGAGTCCCTATCTAGTAGGGAGGGTTCATCTTCCCAGGAAGGTACCTCCATGGGTAGTACAGGGGGGTCCTTTAGTACTCCAATGGGGCATGTCTCTGAGGAAGAGGAGGGTGACCCTTCAGAGCTAAGCTCCCCAGAGGAGGGGGAGGATCCCGATCAGGATAGCCAGGATAGTGAGGAGTCTAGGCCTGGCAGACACCTGTTTTCATGGAAGGCCTTTTGAAGGCGATCTATTCCTCTGAGGGGATCCAGCAGCCATCACAAAAGTTTTCAGCCCAAGACAGGATGTACAGGGGGCTGTCTAAACCACAGGGAAAATCTCTCCCGATCCACCAGTCCTTCAGGGATATAATTCTGAGGGAATGGAAGGAACCAGAGAGGAAGGTTTTGAGGCTGAAAACCTGGAAACGCAGGTGCCCCTTTAGCGAGGAAGAAGAGGAAAAGTTCCCAGGCTGGATGCCTCCTTGGCCCAGGTATCCAAACGCTATGACCTCTCCTTTGAGGATGCGGGCAACATCCCCAATCAGATGGATAGGAAGTCAGAGACATTGCTGCATAGAGCTTGGGAGGCCAATGCAGTGGCGATGGGACAGGCACCGGCTTCAGCTTGCGTTGCCAGGAACACAGATGCCTGGTTAGGCAGGTTGGTGGAGCATGTATCCAGGGGAACAAATTCCAAGGAGGTTTTGGACTCCCTGGAGGTGATTGGGAAAGCGGTAGCCTTTCTGGCTGACTCAGCAGTAGAAACAGTAAGGACAACCGCCAAATCAACAGCCCTCATAAATTCAGCCAGAAGGGCACTTTGGGTAAAGACGTGGGATGGAGACTTCACGTCTAAATCCCGACTTTGTGGGATACCCTTTGAGGGTTCCCTGCTATTTGGGACAAGCTTAGAGCAGGTTCTATCCCATTCAGCGGAGAAAGGAAAGAAGTTTCCTGTGAAGCCCAAAAAGGGCAAGGAAAGAAATTTTTTTGAGGCCCCCCTGCCAAGGACAGATCCAAGGGTAAGAGGGAGGCAGACCAAAGGGAAGGGAAAACCAAAAGGAGGAATCCTTTTTTCCGGTCCCGCTCCTTCGACCAAGGGAACAAAGTGACGCCAACCCACGGGTTGGTGGAAGGCTCAGGTGGTTTCTCCCCCAGAGACCGTACATTCTCCACCTGATAGAGGAAGGTACAGGTTGGAGTTCTGGTCCAACCCGCCTTCAAACTTTGTGCTGACGCACCTGTGCCAGAAAGCGGAAGGGCTCCTGGAAAGTGTCAGGGAATTGGTGGATCAGGAGGTCGTCGTCCCAGTTCCAGCAAGTCAGTGAGGGTGGGGGTTTGTACTCCCACATTTTTGTGGTAGTGAAGTCCTTAGGAAAGTTCCGACTGATTATAAATTTACGGAAGCTTAACAAACACCTAAGATACAAAAGGTTCCGTATGGAAAGTATCTACGCGCTCAGGAGACACCTCTTGGAGGGAGTTTTTATGAACACGCTGGATCTGAAGGACACCTACCTCCATGTCCCCATTGCCCTGGAGCACCAGAGATTCCTATGCTTTGCAATCAAGACGAAGCGGGGGCGTCCAACACTGGCAATTCAGGACACTTCCCTTTTGGGCTGGCTTCTGGCCCAAGGATCTTTACGAAGGTGCTTGCCGAGATGGTCTCATTTCTCCACCTCCAAGGAATTGCCCTGATCCCATACCTGGACAACATGTTGATCTACAACTCATCCCAGGATCAGCTGTTGTCGGATCGGGACAGAGTGATTTCCACCCTGGAAAGCCTAGGATGGATGATCAGCTGGGAGAAGTCCTCCCTAGAGCCATCTCAGACAAAACAGTTCTTGGGTTACCGCATGGATTCGGTAGCGCAGAGAATTTTTCTCCCCCTAGAAAAGGTAGAGAAAGTTCAGGGAGCGGTATCTGCCCTGTGCGACTCCAAAGTGGTGTCACTGAGGGCCATCATGAGAGTTTTGGGCCTCATGGCATCTTGTATTCCTGCGGTGCCTTGGGCCCAGCTTCACTCTCGAGACCTTCAGAGGTTCCTTCTTGCCAGTTGGGACAGAAAGAAGGAATCCTTGGAAGTGAAGGTGTCCCTCCTGGGGAACGTGAGAGAAAAACTGGGATGGTGGCTCAGGCCAGGGTGGGGGTCAAATGGTCGTCCCTGGACCCAACAAAAGCATCTAAGCATTACTACTGATGTGAGGGCTTGGGGGTGGGGGGGCCCACCTGGAAGACCTTTGAATCCAGGGATCCTGGGATCAGGCCTGGAGCAGGGCATCTTCCAACTTCAGGGAGCTCCTGGCGGTAGGAGAGGCACTGAAGGTGTTCAAGGATCGGATCCAGGACAGGGAGGTTCAGGTATTCTTGGACAACATAGTTGCAGTGGCCTACCTGAACCACCAAGGGGGAACCAAGTCCCAAAAGCTAGCCAAGCTGGCGCAGGATATCCTCGAGTGGGCAGAAAGAAGGATCCCTTCAATCTCTGTCCACATAAGGGGAGATCACAATGTGGAAGCAGACTATCTGAGCAGAAGGCCCATTCAACAAGGGAAATGGGAACTGTGCAACGAGGTCTTTACTCTGATAAAACAGCAGTTTGGTTCTCCAGAGGTGGACCTGTTTGCCTCCAGAAAAAACAGGAAGATTCCAAGGTTCTTCTCTCTCGCCAGGAAGTTAGAGTCCGAGGGGGTAGATGCCCTAGCCCACAAGTGGGACTTCGGCCTGGCATATGCATTTCCTCCCCTTGCTCTCACCCCCAGAGTACTGCAGAAGCTAAGCCGGACAGGTGTCTGTCTCATTTTGATTGCACCTTGGTGGCCAGGGAGGGCATGGTTTCCCACTCTGAAGAAGTGGTCGGTCGCCCCTCCTTTCCATCTACCTCTCAGACAGGATCTCCTCCGCCAGGGACCGGTTCTTCATCCCAATCCAGAGTTCTTGTCCCTGATGGCCTGGTGCTTGAGAGGGAGCTCCTTAGAGGAAAAGGGTGTTCTGAGAAGGTAATTGATACCCTCCTGCTGAGCAGGAAGCCGGTCACCGGGCACATATACGCCAAAGTCTGGGGGGTCTTCTTTCACTGGTGTTCAGCAAGAGAAATCCCAGTACAGGCTATTCCATCCATTATGGATTTTCTCCAGGATGGGGTAGATCTGGGTCTGGCAGTTAAGACCCTCAGGGTCCAAGTGGCAGTCCTATCAGTATTTTTAGATGGGAGGCTAGCCCTGGACCCACTCATAAAAAGATTTTTGTTGGCCAGAGAAAGGGTAACCCCAGATAGATCAAAGAGTTTTCCACCATGGGATTTATTCCTTGGTGCTTGATGCCCTGACTTTTGAGCCAGTAGCTCAGACGTCTTTTAACCTCCCTGGCGGTATGACTGAGTCTGGAATTTATTGCTGAAAGCGGTAATGGTTTTCTGCATGGAGATATGGTGTTATGTACTATAGGCCTGCAATGGTTAGTATCCCTGGCGGTATGATTATGTCTGATTTTTGGTGCTGAAAGCGGTACAATTATTTTGCATTTATTCAATAATGTAATCAAACCAAAAACGCAGAAATTTGCTCAGTTGCAGAATTGTCGCTGTCGTCACTTTCAGTTTCTGATGATAAATTTCCCCAAAAATCAGTATCACTCAATTCTGCAAATGATTCTTATTTACTATCGGTGTTTTCTAGCTGATCAAAAACCACTTATGACGCAAAGGGACACTTTTTGGTTGCTATGGACATTCTCATGTTTCCAGGCAGAAAGAATGACATTTATTATATAAAAGTGCATGCAGGGCTCTGGGCAAACCACTAGGGACAAAGGGGATGTGTAATGTTTTCATACAGTAATGTAATCTATAAGATTACAGTGTACTGTATGTACTGTGTGTGTTTCACTTTTTGAATTTCCCGCCGGTCTCCGCCCCCATGCGACGTGACGCTCGCAGGGAACGGAGCCCGAGGCACACAGAGGCATCGGAGCTGCGGACACAGCCCGCAGACACGCTGACACCGCGGGAGGACATCGCTGGATCCAGGGGACAAGGTAAGTAACATTGCCTGGATCCAGCGATGCAAGCCCGAGTGTGGCTCGGGGTTACCGCTTTAGGTACTGAAAATCCACCCCGAGCCACACTCGGGAATACCGCTAAGGAGGTTAAGTTACTTTCATTTAAAATGGCTTTCCTTTTGGCGATTACTTCAGCCAGAAGGATAAGTGACTTGCAGGCTCTGACAATTAAAGAGCCTTTTTTGTTGATTCTAGAGGACAGGGTGTTACTCAGACAGGACCCTCTATACCTCCCAAAGGTGGCTTCGCAGTTCCATAGGAACCAAGAGATTGTTCTCACCTCATTTTGCGCAAATCCCAAGAATGAGAGGGAAACAAGATTCCATACTTTGGATGTTAGACGTTGTCTATTAATTTACTTAGACCGAGTAAAAAAGGGTTTAGAAGATCTAACCATTTGCTAATTAATTTCTGGGGTCAGAAGAAAGGTCTCCAGGCATCTAAGTCGACCGTGGCAAGGTGGATAAGGCAGGCAATTTCATTAGCATATGAGCAGGCGGGTAAACCAGCCCCTGCTCGATTGAAAGCTCATTCCACTAGGTCTCTGGCAACCTCCTGTGCTGAAAAGGCAGGCGCCTCGATTGACCAGATTTGTAAAGCGGCCACGTGGACAAGCCAGAACACATTCCTGAGGCACTACAGGGTTGAGTTGTTATCACCTCAGGACCTGGCGTTCGGTAGAAAAGTCCTGCAGGCAGTAGTCCCGCCCTAAAGGTAGGCCTGAGCTCCTTGCTCATCATCTCAGCTGTGCTGTCCTGGAGGAATGACTAGAGAAAATTACCAGTTACACTTACCGGTAATGGTGTTTCTGGGAATTCCTCCAGGACGGCAGGCCTACTTCCCACCCGTTTATGTGTTGATGTTGTGCGTTGGCACAGAAGGATACACTCTTGCACTGGTGTGGGCTAATACTTTGTCTCAAATGAGGGGCAGAGGGAGGGTGGGGCCTTTTAAACTCTGTTCTTGATTGTGTTTCCTGTCCAGGTGAGCCCAGTCATCTCTTAGCTGTGCCGTCCTGGAGGAATTCCCAGAAACACCGTTACCAGTAAGTGTTCGGTGTGCTTGTGGAACTGGAAACAGGATGGCCAGCCTCTGAACAAGTAAGGGGACCCAATATATTTCCAGAAGCCCCTTGGGAGGTTAGCACTACTCAGTAATGGTAATGGCCATTGGAGCCAGTGTTGTATTATAGTGGAGGAGGCTTTCTGATGTAGAAATATCAGTTGTTCTGAAGCAAGTCATTGGCAGTATTGGGTAAGCTTGGGTTAGCAGGAAAAGAGTTGAGGACTGAGTTACTGTGGATCGCGTTGTACTGATTAGTTTTGCTGTACCCACCTCAGAACACTGGTGTAGAAAAAGCAGGTACAGATCCTCTTTAAAATCATAAACCGGTCAATAAATTTGTATTTTGCTGAACAGGAAGGCACTGCATAAGTATCAGATCAGCACTTAGCACTTTCTTCATACATTCCTGGTGCTCCTGTTCACATCCGCTGCCAACTTCTCACAGCAGTAAAAAAAAAAGGAGTGTAAATCACACAACGTCAAGTACGGGCGTCAACTTTACACTCTTACCAATTATTAATGTACATAATTATCCATGTGAAATTATTAATGGGAAAAATACATAACCAGATATTAGAAAATAAACTTGTAGGTGGTCCTTTAAATGTAATTTTAATCTGTGCAGCTAACCATAAAATCGGCATCTGTTCAGCTAAATGCAGGTGTTTCATATCCATGTCATTAATTGAAAGGGACATTATGTCATCATACATCAACAGTTAAAGTTGGTTAAAGTGCCACTTGTCTCAGGTGTGATCATTAATCAGCCTCATTTTATCTTATTACCAATAGATTCTCAACCAGGGCTCCATTCAAGAAGCTTTTATGTTGCTTGTTAAGGGAGGTTTTCAGTCAATGTCAGACTAATTGAATGAACAATGGACTTGGATAATGGTAAGCTTGATCACTGTGATGTCATAGGTCTCAGTAAATAAAGTAATGCTGGCTTTGTCCTGGGGTACTAGAACACATTGTGCTGCGGCAAACTTAAACAGTAAGATTTTATAAACTGTCACACCACACTGTTAAGTAAGTTGAAGTGAAACTGTACTTTGCTCATGCGGGCCAAGAAACTGGTTAATTTAATTGATGACCCGTCACCAATTGCTTATATTCACTCCCTGTTCCTTAATTTCCAGTTTGCCCACCAAAGTAAAGCTTCATGTAAGCTCCAAGTCAGTTGGATCAAAGCTTTTACAGAGCTGAGGACTCTCCCCAGGCTTCTCCCTGCTCGTCCTTTTGCATGGTGGTTGGTCACTTCGGTACCTATTGCTGAACCATGTCCCCTACATATATTAAGAAGTACTGGCTATGTGATTACATTATAGTAGTCAAATAGGGCAGTGGGAAATGAGCAATAAGTAAAAGCTGCGGGAGTGAAGGGTAGGCATGGGGGGGTGCCTACTTTGGAAACCTTTTACTTTGCTGTTTATGGACAAGGTACAGATTCACTTTGGGGATGTTTAATTAACCTGGTTTATATGCAGGTTAGATCAATAGCATGTATTGCAAACAATGTGCAAGGCCCAGGGTTTGTGTGCCTTGGCTAGAGCCGATTGCCACCCAATTTCAACCTCCAGATTAAGGTGCATTAAAATTAAAAGTTTTATCAGCATTTTAATGCAGTTTGGATTCAACGTTTGATAGCACTTATTATAGACAATGCACAAGTCCAAAGGTCTGTAAGGGCCATAGCTAGAATTAATTGCCCCACTTCGGTTTGTAAAACTCAATGTGTGTGACCAAATAGAAACAGCTAAAGCAGTGTGGTTTGTTCATAATCGGTTCTGTAACAAAGATATGGGTTATGTTATCCCAGCTGGCATACATATCTCCCAGCCTTCTTTGATGAGAAAAAGGGACACCTTTTATACAATGTATGTAAAAGATGGCATGCCCCCCAGTTACGGAAAACAGCTACGTTTCCTGGATATTCACAGGGCAATGTAGGAAGTTAGAGGATGGATGAAATATTTACCATCATAAAACACTCTTGGTAGTTATATAATACATTTTTATAGAGATCTATAGATCAAGTGGCACACTGATGAGGAATGAGGGACAGAGTCATTAGGGTGAAAATGAGGGACAGTTAGAAGACATGAATGGAATAAGTAATGATAAATAATTGTGAGTGCAGTTTACATTCTTCTATTTTACTCTATAAAATACATTCAATATTTTTTCAATCACTGAAAAAATAAATTTCAGTCTGTACTCCACTGAGCTAACTAAATGTAGCTGTAAAGAAACTCCAGTATGGGCTAGAATGAGAAGACCGTTGTAGCACACATGCACAAACGTATTAGTGTGCACGCTAAGCAGTGTGTGTGTAGGCTCATGCGCATGTTCGGCATTGGTACTGGTACCAAATGGCCTATGGAAGCTAGATTGTGATATGGACAGATTGCTAGTCCTTGATTTACCTGTGACCTGGCCTGCTACCTTTGCCTTCTTGTTTACGACCTAGATTACCTTTGACCTGTCTTTGGATTCCTGTTCAGACTCTGTAACCTTGGCTTGTATTTTGAATCTGCCTTATGTTCCTGTACCTCGCTACCCGGCTGTTGATGATCTTTGGCTTGTGTCCTGGCATTGCTCCTGTCTTCTAATTGAGTGTCACCATGTTCCAGTCCTTATCTGGTGGTCCCCAGTCATCTGTGTCTTGTCCCCAAAAGTTGGTGCTGCCTGTTACATTGGCCCTTGTGCCACACAGTGTCCTTACATCTCTTGCCATCACTACCAGTGGTGGACAAGAGGCGCAAGACAAGCCCCTCTTCAGCTTGATCTTCACCAGATACACGACCTTAAGTTTGCAATGTGATAAAATGCTTGCAGCCCGTGTTCCCAGAGCATTAGAGAGTGAGTTCATGAGGGCCCCCACATCGGATGCTAAGCCCTGCCCACATACTGGAGTTAAGTCTGTCAGTCATAGATAGCTTTTAGGAGAGGATTCCAACCTGACTGGCATCACAGGTTTCAAATATACCCTACAGGCTAGCAAAAGTGTTGGTGCCTCTGACCAGGACCTCCTTTTTCTCTATTACTATAATGCTGGTATTTCCTGAAGTATTTGAATCAAACTTTGTGATATATTCCACACTCAACCTGGCCTGTGACTGGCTGCTGGAATCTGCCAAGAAGAAGTCATGGCTTGCTAAGTATCCCAGATGTTGGAGGAATGCATTGAATATAGAGGAGATCAGACTTTTACCTGTCAGCAGGCAGAAGCAAGGCACTGCAGGAAAAATATAATCAAAGGAGGGGGAGGGAAGGAGGTTTGCCCTATTCTTCAATCCAGAAACGTGTCCCTGGAATTGTCTGTGCTTGTAAATGTCCCTTGTTTTCAATATTGGTCATTAAAATTTGTAAATCAGTTTACTCAGACTGGCATCTGATAGGAATTGGGCAGCTTAGCGGATAGTAGATGACCCAAGAAGTATCATTAAACCTTCAGCTGTACAGTGTAACTGCAAGACCTGCTACTTAGTAGCTTAACCAATGGATGGATGGCGTGGGAATCTCCCAGAGTCGCTAATCATTTCACTACAGTTTTGGTTGTTAGTAACAGAAGTCTATGCACCCCAAATTCTAAATCCAGATCAGGGTTTTTTTGTCTAATGCTGGTCCTATACGTAAACAATGGAATATCCAAAAAGATCAAAAACTAAAAATTGCCTGCATCAATCCAAAGATTTAATGGAAAAAAGTAAATCAATAGATATGTTTTTCCAATAAGCCTTATAACTTATACACATATGTTACACGCACACACATATACTGTACAGTTGTGCAGATAAGTTTAAATACCCTGGCAGAATTTATGATTCCTTGGCCATTTTTCAGAGAATATGAATGATAACACAAAAACTTTTCTTTCACTCATGGTTGGTGTTTGGCTGAAGCCATTTATTAACAATCAACTGTGTTCATGCTTTTTAAATCATACACTACCCAAATGGCCCTGATCAAAAGTTTACATACCCCAGTTCTTAATACCATGTATTGCCCCCTTTAACATTTATGACAGCTTGAAGTCTTGTGTGGTATTTGTGGATGAGGACCTTTATCATCTCAGATGGTAAAGCTGCCCACTCCTCTTGGCAAAAGTCTCCAGTTCCTGGAAATTCTTGGGCTGTCTTGCATGAACTGCATGTTTGAGATCTCCCAGAGTGGCTCAATGATATTGAGGTCAGGAGACTGTGATGGCCACTCCAGAACCTTCACTTTATTCTGCTGTAGCCAATGACAGGTTGACTTGACCTTGTGTTTTGGATCCTTGTCATGTTGGAATGTCCAAGTACGTTCCATGCACAGCTTCCTGGCTGATGAATGAAAATGTTCCTCTAGTATACAGCATTCATCTTGCCATCAATTTTGACCAATTTTTACCATTAGTGATCACAGGCCTTGTTGACTCCTCTCCAAATGTAGTGTTTATGGTTGTGGCAAAAAGCTAAATTTTGGTCTTATAACTCCAAATGACTTTGTGCCAGAAGGTTTGAGGCTTGTCTCTGTGCTGTTTGGTGTATTGTAAGCGGGATACTTTATGGTATTTGCGTAGTAATGGCTTTCTTCTGGTGACCCGACCATGCATCCCATCTCTTTTCAAGTGCCTCCTTATTGTGCATCTTGAAACTGCCACACTACATGTTTCAGAGAGTCCTGTATTTCACCTGAAGTTATTTGTGGATTTTTCTTGGCATCCTGAACAATTTTGCTGGCAGTTGTGGTTGAAACTCTAGTTGGTCTACCTGACCGTGGTTTTGTTTCAACAGAATCACTAATTTTTCACTTCTTGATTAGAGTTTGAACACTGCTGATTGGCATTCTCAGTTCCTTGGATATCTTTTTATATCCCTTTCCTGTTTTATACAGTTCAACTACCTTTTCCCGCAGATCCTCTGACAATTCTTTTGCTTTCCCCATGACTCAGAATCCAGAAACATCAGTGCAGCACTGGATGAGAGATGCAAGGGTCTGTCAGGAGTCCAGAAACTCACTGACCTTTTATACACACACATGAATTACAAGCAAGCAGATCACAGGTGAGGATGGTTACCTTTAATAGCCATTCAAACCCCTTTGTGTCAACGTGTGTGCATGTTATCAGGCCAAAATCACCAGGGTATGTAAACTTTTGATCAGGGTCATTTTGGTAGCTTCTGTTTTCATTATTATTTAAATAAGTAAACAAAGTTGATTGGTAATAAATGGCTTCAGCCAAACACTAACCACGAGTGAAAGAAATGTTTTTGTGTTATCATTCATATTCTCTGAAAAATGGGCAAGAAATCATAAATTGTGCCAGGGTATGTAAACTTATGAGCACAACTGTGTATACATGTAACAAATGTGTTTCATAATTGATCAAACGCACAACATGATCAGCTAGAGAATAAATATCCCATTCAATTGCAGAATCAGTCTGAAATAATTGAAATGGGTGTAAAAACTCATCATTAATTATATGACTCAGTCAAAATATTGAAATAGCGGAATCATCAAATAGTGAAAAGCGGATCAAGAGGGGATTTAAAAGGGTTGTAATCCCTCATTTTCTTTTTTTTTTTATAAAATTAAGAAACATGTCTATACTTACCTGCTCTGTGCAAGCATTTTGCATAGAGCAGCCCTGATCCTTTTCTGGAGTGTCACGTCGGCGGTCCAGGCCCTTCTTCTTCATCGGGTGCCCCCACAGAAAGCTTCTTTCCCTGGGGGCACCCATGGGGGCGCGGTCCCGAGTCCCACTGCTGTGCCCATTGACACAGACAGCGGGACTCGGCCCCACCCTCCATTCCAATGTCACCTGATTTTATTGACAACAGTAGGAGCCAATGTGTGCTGCAGGGGAGTTCCAGCACCTATTCTCTGAGAAAAAACCCTGGCCCTGAGTATTATCATTTGGACAGGCTATTATAATTTGGGGGCAGAACGAAGAAATCTGGCCCTGGCTGTGCACAGTAGTGAAACTAAAGGTGCCCCAATGACAGTTGTATACTGTTTAATTCCTCCTTGACTAAGAACTCTCTTGCTGAAACCTCATAGTGTGCATGTGGGGACTGGGTGACAAATCTGTGTGGGTGGAGATTTTTGGAAATTTTAATTTCATTTTTTTTTTTTGGCATTGGTCCATGTCCCCCATGCCATGGTCGTCTGATTCATTTTGTTTGACATTAGCTTGCTTATTAGCCCTACAAATGGACAAAATTGAATAACAAAATTCACCCTAGACTTCTATAGGTTGCACCCCAAAGTGTGTAAACTTCTAGCAAGATTTGTGAAATTGTTAGCAAATCAAACCTGGGCAGTTTGACTCATCTTTAATAGTCATCTATGCAAATATAATGCAGGACAGGGAGGGAAAGGAAAGCACACTATTTTAACCACTTGCTGACCGCCCTATAGCAGTTTTACTGCTACAGGGCGGCAGCTGTGTGCCAGATCCTGCATATACACTGGGCAAAATTATAAACGCAACACTTTTGTGTTTGCCCCTATTTATCATGAGCTGAACTCAAAGATCTATGACTTTTTCTATGTACACAAAAGCCCTATTTCTCTCAAATATTGTTCACAAATCTGTCTAAATCTGTGTTAGTGAGCACTTCTCCTTTGTCGAGATAATCCATCCACCTCACAGGTGTGGCATATCAAGATGCTGATTAAACCACATGATTATTGCACCGGTGTGCCTTAGGCTGGCCACAATAAAAGGCCACTCTAAAATGTGCAGCGTTACGGTATTGGGGGTCCGAAAACCAGCCAGTATCTGGTGTGACCATCATTTGCCTCATGCAGTGCAGCATATCCTTCGCATAGAGTTGATCAGGTTGTTGATTGTGTCCTGTGGAATGTTGGTCCATTCCTCTTCAACGGCTGTGCCAAGTTGCTGGATATTGGCAGGAACTGGAACGCGCTGTCGTATACGCCAATCCAGAGCATCCCAAACATGCTCAATGGGTGACATGCCTGATGAGTATGCTGGCCATGCAAGAAGTGGGATGTTCTTAGGAATTGTGTACAGATCCTTGCAACATGGGGCCATGCATTATCATGCTGCAACATGGGGCCGTGCATTATCATGCTGCAACATGGGGCCATGCATTATCATGCTGCAACATGGGGCCGTGCATTATCATGCTGCAACATGGGGCCCTGCATTATCATGCTGCAACATGGGGCCGTGCATTATCATGCTGCAACATGGGGCCATGCAATATCATGCTGCAACATGGGGCCGTGCATTATCATGCTGCAACATGGGGCCCTGCATTATCATGCTGCAACATGGGGCCGTGCATTATCATGCTGCAACATGGGGCCGTGCATTATCAAGCTGCAACATGGGGCCGTGCATTATCATGCTGCAATATGAGGCCATGAATTATCATGCTGCAACATGGGGCCATGCATTATCATGCTGCAACATGGGGCCGTGCATTATCATGCTGCAACATGGGGCCATGCATTATCATGCTGCAACATGGGGCCGTGCATTATCATGCTGCAACATGAGGCCATGCATTATCATGCTGCAACATGGGGCCATGCATTATCATGCTGCAACATGCTGAGGTGATGGTCGTGGATGAATGGCACAACAATGGGCCTCAGGATCTCGTCATGGTATCTCTGTGCATTCAAAATGCCATCAATAAAATGCACCTGTGTTCATTGTCCATAGCATACGCCTGCCCATACCATAACCCGAGCGCCTCCATGGGCCACTCCATCCACAGAGTTGACATGAGCAAACCACTCACCCACACAACGCCATACACGCTGTCTGCCATCTGCCCTGTACAGTGAAAACCGGGATTCATCCGTAAAGAGAACACCTCTCCAAACACCTCTGCCAGACGGCATCGAATGTGAGCATTTTCCCACTCAATTCGGTTACGAGGATGAACTGCAATCAGACCCCGATGAGGATGACAAGCAGCAGATGAGCTTCCCTGAGACGGTTTCTGACAGTTTGTGCAGAAATTCTTTGGTTATGCAAATCGATTGTTGCAGCAGCTGTCCGGGTGGCTGGTCTCAGACAATCTTGGAGGTGAAGATGCTGGATATGGAGGTCCTGGGCTGGTGTGGTTACACGTGATCTGCAGTTGTGAGGCTGGTTGGATGTACTGCCAAATTCTCTGAAACGCCTTTGGAGATGGTAGAGAAATGAATATTCAATTCAAGGGCTTCAGCTCTGGTGAACATTCCTGCAGTCAGCATGCCAATTGCACTCTCCCTCAAAACTTGTGACATCTGTGGCATTGTGCTGTGTGATAAAACTGCACATTTTAGAGTGGTCTTTTATTGTGGCCAGCCTAAGGCACACCTGCGCAATAATCATGCTGTCTATCTTGATATGCCACACCTGTGAGGTGGATGGATTATCCCGACAAAGGAGAAGCGCTCACTAACACAGATTTAGACAGATTTGTGAACAATATTTGAGAGAAATAGGCCTTTTTTGTACATAGAAAAAGTCATAGATCTCTGAGTTCAGCTCATGATAAATAGGAGCAAACACAAAAGTGTTGCATTTATAATTTTGCTCAGTGTATATTTGACTTGGTTCTTTCGCGTAACAAGTGCAAATGTGCACCGTTGGAAGCTCGCTCCCACTGTGATTATACACCGATTGTACACTGATCATCCTGCAGACACAGAGCAGCGGTCTACCTGTGCAAACAAGGCAGATCGGGGTTCTGACTGGAGGGAAGGCATGGATCCTGTGTCTCTGCAAATCAGGGTCTAGGATCCATGTTTTCTCCTAGTAAAAGCACCTCCCACACTCTAGTAAAACACTGGCTAGGCACACATTTAACCCTTTGATCGCCCCTGATGTTAACACCTTCCCAGCCAGTGTCATTTATACAGTGACAGTGAATTTTTTTTTAGCACTGAACACTGCATTATGTGTGACTGGTCCTCAAAAAGTGTCAAAGATGTCAGTTAGCGTCCAAATGTCCTAGAAAAAAAAAATAAAATAACAATATCCCATAGTCTGTAGACCCTATAACGTTTGTGCATACCAATCTATATACGCTTATTGGGATTTTTTTTACAAAATATGTAGCAGAATACATATTGGCCTAAATTGATGAAGAAATTTGATTTTTTCATTTTTCTTTTATTGGATGTGTTTTATAGCTGAAAGTAAAAAATATTGTTTTTTTTCAAAATTGTCAGTCTTTTTTTGTTCATAGAGCAAAAAATAAAATACTAAGAGGTGATCAAATACCCCAGAAAGAAAGCTCTATTTGTGGTGAAAAAAAATAATTTCATTTGGGCAGAGCGTAGCATGTTTATTTTTGTTTGTGACTCCATTAAAGTGGTTGTAAACCCCTACATATACCCAGTGAAGTGACCAGTCCCAGGTGATACATAGGGATAAAACAAATTCTCCTGCATAATTTGTACCTGTTTATCTGCAGCTTTCTCTTCTCTACAGCCTTCTAAAGCACACATTTGACACTGCATTTCTCAGATCTAGAAAGCAAGGGGCGGGCATCTGATGTCACACTACACAGCATAGAGCAGGGAGCTGAGTGTAATCTGAGATCAGAGTGGAGGGAATGGGCACCCTTGCACACACAGTGTTATAGAGAATCATAGACAGCTGAGGCTGTCAATCACCTTCTGTGTGCTGTGGTGGGGGTGCTGTCTCCTGGGTCTGTCAGGTGTCAGCATAGACTGTCAGAAGTGACTCGTGCAAATAGAGGAATGAGAGAGGAGACAGATATTATACTAAGTGCCTTGGATAGAGGCAAGTGCACACTATAGAAGGATATGCCTTGTTCATTTTTCATTTCGGAGGTTTACAACCACTTTAAGAAAATTCTCCATCACTTCTTGTCCCTGTGGCATCAATACAAAAAGGGGGAGTTTTGTTATCATTGGGAAAGGGTAACAGAGGACATAATAAAAAAAAAGGTCAAAGGTTCTATCCTTCTCTCACTTTACTAAAAAAGTTTTTTTTCTCTCTGTGTCCCCTTGGGGGAGGGTGGGTGTCCTATCACTTCCTTTCCCGACAGTAAATGAAATCTACCTACTAGAGACAAGCTCTACTATCAGAAAGTTTTATACTGCAACTTCTGTAATGTCTTACACCCCAGGGCAATATTCCTTAATTGCACATTAAAGGCCAGTTGTGAGTTATAAAGCAAGCAGGAAAAATTGCCACATTCCCTGTAAGTCCTTTGACACCCCAAAAAAGCGGGCATCTATTTCTGCTTACTGCACGCTTCTTACTTTCCAAGTGGCACTTATTTACATGTCTCTGATAAATTACTGTAACCAGATGAGGGAGATAAACTTACCAGTCAATTAATTAAGGTGATTATTATTTAATGGAAAATGTGTTCTTGAGCAATGTGTACAAAAGGAAAATGCCGAGCAATGCATTATGCCCAGACAGTATTTAATCTTATGGAGTAAGATAAGTACCCAACACTTTCTGCAATCTAAAGAATTCTCTTCATTAACCAGACAAGATTTATTGGCTTATCAAATGCAATATTTTAGCTGGGTACTTTGTTTAAGGCAGGCACAGGTGCCCTCAAACTACTTTGGTAGAAACTGTAGCCTATATACCATCTATTAAATGTTTAATTAAAGCAAACTTTTACGTTAGAAAATTATTTAACTGTTTATTAAGGAAATTTAAAGAGGTTGTGTCAGTCTCTTAAAAAAACAAATCAAATCTGCAAGAGAAAATCCTGACCTCTCCTGTGTCTCCCTTTTCACTCCTTTGGTTTGTTACAGAATCCGTCAGAATTTTTGGAAGTCAACACTTCTGGGAGGTCCCTCTGGTCCCATCCTTCAACCCCAACATCACTACAGGACACAGCAGTGACATAGAGGTCAGAGGAACTGCATTGGAGTGCTATTTGAGTTACCATGCTCAGATGCAGGCACGGGCTCCTTATAACTTCCTTTCCAAAAATCCTCTGGGTTCCATATTGCCCTCGGGTTTCCACACATTCCTTGGCTATAAATTTGTTTCCCACCCTATGCAGCTCAGAGAAACCACACCTAGTAAGGCAGAGGTGGCTGAGCATGTGATTTGCATCCTGATGTATGGTCCTTCATTGTTAGTCCTGGCGAACAGGTAGCCACTGTAGGGAACACTGCTCCAATTACTACCAGAGTACTGTGCTTCAAGTGAGGTGGCTCTGCATCTTCTGCCACCCACCTGTAGAGTTGAGTGGACACCTGGATGTTCGGGTTCGGCGGGTCCGGCCGAACTTCGGGAAAAAGCTCGGGTTCGGTACCGAACTTGACCCGAACTTTACCCTGGACCCCGAACCCCATTGAAGTCAATGGGGACCCAAACTTTTCGGCACAAAAATGGCTGTAAAAAAGTCCTGACAAGTGCTAGAGGGCTGCAAAAGGAAGTAAAATCAAGGTAAGAGTATGACAAGTGCCCTACAAAAAATGGGGATAGGAAAAATAACTTAAAAATGGGAAGGGGGGGTAGATGTGGAGTAGGAGCCTAGAGGTTGACTAGGCCGTGACCGTCGCAGTGTAGGTGGAAGTGTGGAAGTGGCGGTGGTGGAGGAGGAGGAGGTAGCCAACACTTTTTGCTGTTTGTTTTTTTCTAATTGGGGTAGCCCCCAAAATATTGAGGCATATTCAAAAAAACAAGTATACCAATGGCTGTGTGAGGCCGGTCTAAATGTCTATTCTGCACAAGGTACAGACAAGTCTTGTGAGATCCATGCCTGGTTCATTTTAATAAACGTTAGCTTGTCCATGTTGGCTGTGGACAGGCGGCTGCGTTTGTTTGTGATAATGCCCCCTGCCGTGCTAAACACACGTTCAGACAATACACTGGCTGCAGGGCAGGCCAGCACCTCCAAGGCATAAAGGGCAAGCTTAGGCCATGTGCCCAATTTGGAGACCCAGAAGTTGAATGGGGCAGTCCCATCAGTCAGTACGTGTAGGCATGTGCACACATACTGTTCCACCATGTTGCTGAAATGCTGCCTCCTGTTAAGACCTTGCCTATCAGATGGTGGTGCTGTTTGTTGTGGCAGGCTGCTGACAAAGCTTTGCCACATTTCGGCTATGCTAACCCTGCCCTCTGAGGTGCTGGCGATGCCACAGCTGCGTTGGTGGCCTCTTCCTCCTCCTCCTCTGCCTTCGCCTTGTGCTTCCACTGAGCCCCGGTGTCATTTGGGATGGGAATGCCCTCAGCAGCGCGTCTACCAGTGTGCGGCTGAAACTCCACTATTGCCTGCTGCTTCTCGCACAGTCTCTCCAGCATGTGCTAGGTGGAGCAAAAGGTATATATGTTCCGCGCTAACGGATAGATATTTTTCTTCTTTATCTCACAGCTGCTGCCTCCACCGAACTGCACAATTGTGTAGTCAAATAATATGATTGAATTAGGTGGGGAGTGGCGCTGCTATTATCTGAATTGATGTTCAATTTATGTGTAGGTTAACCTTAAGTGTGAAAGAAGGTCAAACTAGAACTTCTGGATGAGTGAAAACAGTATATCTGTTGTTTGGCGTAACTGTGTTGGTCAGGATTACAACCCAAGTAATGATGGAAAAATATTGTATTCAAAATGTTGAATATATAAAAAACAAAAGAAGGAGTATTCCTGTGCTTAATGTCGTGAGTGCATATGTATGTGAAAAACGGTGTGGTAATGTGGGACGGTATGTGGAATATAAAATATATAATGTAATTAATATCGACTTAATTCACCAGTGAATAAATAAATATATAAATAAATAAATCGGATTGCATAAATAATATTGAATAAATACACAAGTGAATAAATAAATAAATAAATCAATGAAATTGCCTCAAATCAATGAATATCCATATTTACAACTATGACTTAATACCGGGCTCATTCATATATTTTTAAAAATTGTTGTGATGACTATAATGAACCAGTGGTTGAATAAATTGGTGCAACACAAAATAATGAAAACATTTAACTGTCCAAAAGCCGTCTATTAGACAGGTGAAAAAGGTGCCAGGTGCTTCTACAACTCGTGCTACAA
Source organism: Glandirana rugosa (assembly GCA_018402905.1). NCBI lineage: Eukaryota > Metazoa > Chordata > Amphibia > Anura > Ranidae > Glandirana > Glandirana rugosa. Next base: position 141,929 of record BLSH010558500.1, read on the forward strand.
AAGTGCTCTGTTCAAATAGCTTTTTTGCTCAATCCCCTATAAGGGGGTATCTTCACACTCTCGCGTGTACACTGTAACCATACAATTCTGTAAATCTTTCTGTGGTGTTGAAAAAGAGGGTTAACACTACTACAGTGCCGTGGTGCTACCGGTGTTACACTCCGTGCATAGCTTATGGTGTTTACACTCACCGGACAGCCCTCCCCACTGAAGGGGTAAGCGTTCTGCAGCAGTGACAACCTCTAGTGCTCTCCACCTCCACTCCGGTTCCAGGTATATATGGGGAAATCAAGAAGTAGACCCAATCTTGTGCACGTGATAGCCCCGCCCTACGCGTTTCGTCATAGGACCGCTCCAGTTGACGTCCTATGATGAAACGCGTAGGGCGGGGCTATCACGTCATTCCGTCACTTCCGGTAGGAACGAACACACAGCAGAACGCAGGGAATACGGCGTTTCCGGCTGCATTGGATACTCAACGCTGAACTACTTTAACTTATATGTGAGTTTTTACGGCTTCTTTGATTAAATTTATATTTTAACGTACTGCA
>BLSH010558500.1:165431-176967 GCA_018402905.1 Glandirana rugosa
GGCCCAGGCCTGCCTTGGGCTTGCTAGCGTGCCTGTTGCTTGGGGTAACTTTAGTTACCCCTGGGCTTGAAAATCCGTGTTTTTACCGACATCGTTTCAGGACCTTTCGGGGTCTCCCGACGTTTTCCTTCATTTTACCCCCATTCCCATCCCGTTCGCGGGATGTTTTTTTACCCCTGTCCCTTTATTGAAATTTATAAAAATTTTTTTATTTTTGTATTTTTTACGTTTTTACCTCTACTTACACCAAGTAGAAGTTTGACACAGACTTTTCATAATTAATTGCCATCTTCGGTATATTGACAAGATTTTAGTAGAAGTTTGATCCGTGCGATCGTTCGGGTTCCGTCCGGACCCGGACCCGGACTTTGTCCCGAAGTTCGGACGGACCAGCAGAACCCGAACTTCCAGGTGTTCGCTCAACTCTATTCATTACATTTGTTTTACTGAAAACAAAGCCGTTTTAATCCCCTGTTGACTGTCAACAAGTCTACAGAGAAGAATCTACAGAGTTTTATGTTATGCAAGAAAAAGGCAAAACATCTCTACTTGTCAAAAAGTGTGCCCATAGACACAAATAAAAATTAAAAATAAGGTCAGAAGTAAGTGGGGTAACATAGCTTTCATAAAAACTGAAACAGTAAAGGAAGTCTTGTGCTTTCATTAAAGCTACCCTTTAGATTTTATTATCAATAAAATTATGAATAAAGACTCCAGTGCTTGGCTTAGAAATACAAGGGGATACAAAGAAGCACAGTCTAATTACATATACATGTACACTGGATACTAATGAACCATGTCTTGCTGACATAAAAGGTTTGATCCACAAATAAATCACCTTTTTAAAATTAACTTAAAGCCGAAAATTAAAAAATTCTCCATTGCAGCAGAGCTATCCCTGCATTGCAAGGATCAATGCTCATTTACAGTATGCCTAGGGGACTGGAAAACACAGTTTTACTTACCTAGCCCTGGGTTTTTATTTACTGTTCTTTGTGAATGAGTAGGGTTACTATGTACCTATTACACATTCACATGGAGGGGGCAGTATTTGAATGCCCCCTCATTGCAAGGATTAAATGCTCATTTATTTCCAGGAGACTGGGAAATTGTCAGGGCTGGGCTCAGCCCTTCCATCTCAGAGCTCAGGCTGCTCAGCTGTCAGTTAATTGCCAGCACTCATCATTCCACAGTGACTCACCTGGTGATCATTTCCTGCTTATCACCCAACCCCTTCTGGCTATTTAAACTGCCTGGATTATTTCTCCTGTTCCTTCCCCTTGGTCAACATATCTAGACTGTCTGCTGTGTTCTTGTTGAAGATTTGCCTGGCTGGCATCCCTTCTAGTTCGTGATCCTGTCTGCTGCATCCGATAAAGCTGATCTCTGGCTTCCCAATTTCCTGACTTGTTCTGATTACCCGATTTGGCTACCGAACCCTGGCTTGCTTTGACTATGTTTACTATGTGTACCATTTTTTACCATTCTATTAAAAGGTGTGATTTTTACTGCATTTTCGGTCTCAGTCTGATTCATGGTTCCTGACAGATACCCAGTTTTCCTAACCTGACCCTGTGTTTTTATTTACTTTCAACTTTTTTTGGGAATAAGTAGGGTTACTATGTGGCTTTTACTCATTTACATGGAGGGGCAGATTCCAGATTCTGATAAGCCACTGCCCAAAGGCCCTCACAATCACTGAGCCAAGGTTGTGGGGAAGGGGACAAATAAAAGAAAAGTTTTCCACACGTACCAGCTAGCCAGCAAAAAAGAAAAAGAAATTACACTGTCTAATAATTTGTGTTATAAACAGAGATTTTAGTTGCACATATTTGCAAATATATGTGGAAGCAGCACTGGCTACCCTGTAAAGCACGGCCCTATATAATCTTTGAGAGTTTCCAAGTTAAAGAATATAGTAAAGGCGCAGGGACACACCAGAAGCCACATGTTGGCAGTTGGAGGTGTCCAATGTGTCCCCATGCCAATTCTAGCAAGCTATACAAAATGGCAACCATCCCAACCCATAACAAGCTTTTAAAGTAAGGTGCATATGAAAGGGCTTTGCACAGCACAAACAATACATTTTTGTACAATGTTCCTTACTTTAGAAGCTAGTTATGAATTGGCATGCTTGCCATATTTGTTTAGCTTATAGGGAAGAGGTTCTTTGTCATTGGGGTCCATGTGAGGGTGTAGGCAAGTGTCATTAGGCTCAGGTCCCTTTATGGGTGGCCCCTCCCTTTCTGGAGAGGTTCTTGGAGTCCCTTTTATAAGACTGGCTGGGGTTTTGAGTGTTACCAACCTAGGAAGCTAAGTAGAGGACAGACTGAATGAGGACCACTTGCTCTCCCCTCAGCTCCCCCCATCCCTCCAACCCACACACACACATTGTACATCTATGGAAGAAAGTGATCCATAAGGGTTAAAGAGAGAGACTGGGTCCAGGAGTTAGTGTTTACCTTGGTTCTCCCCATCAGAGACATGTGATTAGTGGAGCTAGGGGTCAGATGGAGGATATAGGAATGTACAGAAAGAGAAGTGTCTATTGTTACAGCCAATGCATGGAAGGAGAAACAAGAGAAATAAGTGTTGGTGTAGACCTGACTGCAGAGTCCTGGAAGATAGTGCTTGGAATAATGTGTGAGTACTCCTGGAAGAAGGGAGGGGGAGGGGGGAATCATACACAGTCAGGAGGATGGGAAAGATAGGCCTCTGGCCACCATCCATGCATGGGATAGTAACAGGTTGGGCTGAGAACCTCATGGGGCCCTGGAGCCTGTGTTATATGGGGTTATCCAGCTGCTCATGGTGGCCATGTGGGAGGCAATCTGGGTACCACACACAAACTAGTATTTTCTAATACCCAGCATAGGGACAGCACAAATGTGCGGCTCCAGGTTGTCCTTCCTTCATTATCACACACAAGAACATGAGGCCTGGAATGGTTCAAGAGTGAGGCTGCAGGCTTGTCCACCATCTTTCCTGGCCTGCCAGGCTGCATGCTCATTTAAGCAGCTACTGTGGATTTTTGGTGGGGACACCATGTTTTTTTTTTTTTGTTTATTGTGTGGGATCCCCCTTAAAACTCATAGCAGGTCTGGTCAGTGGTGTATTAAGGTTTTGTGCTGCCCTAGGCCTGACTAAAGTTGTGTCCCCCCCCCCCCCCCCACACACACACACAGTTGCGGAATGCCCACCACCCGCAGAACAACTCATTGGTTGGGGTCCGCTGCCTGGGCCCTTCGGGACGCCCGGGCCCCCACATATGTATGGGCTGTCCCCCTCTGATGGTGATTATCATGCAGGCAGGGACTCTTTTTGTGCTGCCCCCCTGCAAAGTGCTACCCTAGGCCTGGGCCTTGTTGGCCTAGGCCAAGTTACAGCGTTGGGTCTGGTATGAATCATAAAGGGAACCCAACATTTTTAACTATTCCCAGCTATTATGTTTACTGTGGGATTCCCCATCAGTAAATGAATGGGGCTGGTACCCATTGCTTCCTTATACCCTGGACATTGGAAGAATGTCATACATAGAAAACGCTACTGCATTTGATGTGCAGTTGCTGCCGAATGGTCTCAAAGTTCATCATTCAGATAAACACCTAAACTAGCAAAGTCGGAACCTGTGTTTGGACCAAACTGAAAGTTCATCCCTAGTCATAGAGAGACCAATCACATCGATCACAAATATAAACAGTATTGTGTTCACATCTGTGAGCCGCCCCTTCCATCTCACCATAGGTGCCCCTTATGGTTAAGGGGGCTTTTAGATTCTCTCTGGCTTGTGGGAAATAGGATATACTAACCAAAAGTCTTCCCAGCACACATATTTTTTTGGTTGTGCCATGCAAAGACCTTCCATCTGGATTGTGGGTACAAGGAAAGAAGATCTGATGAATCCTTCATTAGTTCCTGATCACTCTACAGATTGTGGTGGTGGCAAATGCATACCTCCCAACTTTTTGAGATGGGGACAAGGGACACCAATTAGCAAAAGTATGTAGACATAGGACACACCCCCTACAACGCGCCCCTTAAAGGAGAATTATACAAAAAAAAATAGTTAAGCCAACGTATTATTTTTTTACCACTACTATTCCTTTATATTGGCTTTTGAAACTTAGAAATGCAGCAATTTAGAAATTGAATGAAAGGTTTAGCACTGGAAAACACTTTTTAAAAGATAAGTAGTGCATTTTATATACAACTATATAGATCAGACCAAAATGAGGGACAAATGAGGACGAGAGGGACAGAGGGAAAGTCCTTCAAAATCAGGGACAGTTGGGAGCTATGGCAAATGCAATTAAACCCTTTAACACTTCCCTCTTATACATCTGATCTCCAGCTTCAGTGACCCATGTATATCCCTTAAGCCTAGTACACACTATAGGTCAGTTTCGGTCAGAGCCAACTCACTATGCAGCGTAGGTATAGCAATCTCCCTGCTAAGCTGTTGTGTTATGACAGGGGGATGGCCCTCCCTGCCAGAACACGCAGTTGGCTGCTGGTTTTCTAGCATACACATCTAACAGAAGCCGGACAAATGGCCAGCTTCTGTCGGACAGACCGACATACACATGAGCCAAATGTTGGCCCTTTTTTTTTTTGAACCGGCAAATGTCTCCCAACATTCGGCCCGTGTGTACCCGATTTTACCTCCTGTACCCTGTGCATCTAAACATTAACCCCTTCATCTCCACACTCCCACTGGCCTCTTCACCTCCGCCTCCCTCTGTCCTGTATGCCCTGTATTTAGTGCACCATTACCAAGCTCTGTGTTTTAACGACCAAGAGCATGTTTCTCTTTTTCCAAAAAAAAAAAAAAATGTGGGCAAAAAATTCATATCACATTGGGATATCCACCCTCCAAGCATTATCATGGTGTTTTTGCACTCCCGTCATTTTTGTTATAAGAAAAAGTTAGTTTTTCTTTTCAAAATGTTGGGTCTTTTTTTCTGATACATAATAAAAAAAATAAAAACATTGGTTATTACATGTCACTAAAAGAAAGCTCTATAGTACATGTTTTGCATAATGAAGTAACTGTCAGGCAAACTATCATCAAAGCACTGAATAATGGCCTGGTAATGAATGGGTATGTAAAGGCTGGTACTCTAGTGGTTAAGCTGTTTAAAGTGATACTAAAGGCTCCTGTTTTTTTTTTTTAAATAACAAACATTTTATACTCACCTCCTCTGTGCAGCGGTTTTGCACAGGGTAGCCCCGATCCTACACTTCTGGGGTCCCTCGGCGGCGATCTTGACTCCTCCTCTGCATCAAGTGACCCACCAGGGAAGCACTTTCCCTGGTTGTCACCCCCTGGCTCCCGTGTCACTGGACTTGATTGACAGCAGCGGGAGCCAATGGCTGCGCTGCTATCAATCCATCCATTCAGGACAGGAGCCGGCAGCTAGAGGGACAAGGCTCGTCCCTGGCGCGAGATCGGTTTGGGCTCAGGTAAGTAAAGGGGGGCTGCTGCACTAAAAAGGCTTTTCATCTTAATGCATAGAATGAAAAACCCGGAGGCTTTACAACCCCTTTAATTTGCTAAAAAAAAAAAAAGCAGAGTTTAATTTAATATAAAACTAACATTCTAAAAAATGTTGCATACCTAGTTATGATTATGCTGACATTCAATAACTTAAATAACTGACCTCGAACGAGTGGGTATGGAATGTCAGAATAAAATCAGAATTCCTTATCTGCATGCTTTGTTCAGAGCGGCGTGTCAAACCTTAGCCAGAAGGTCCCTATGTGTTCCTGGGGTGTATCATTTCAAAATATGTTGTCCTTGAATAGAGTTGATAAACCTAACAATGTATCTTTTTTTCCAAACAGACATAATATTGTTTCCATCCACTAGTATATAAAAAGAATACAAAATGAATACATTTGTGTCACATCATTCTACACCATGTGTATCTAAGTGTTCATGTGGGTTACAATAAATTGGCCTCACCCGTGTAAGTGCCAAAGCAGATTTATAATATCAAAAAAGGATTAACTTCCCTTAACCTTTTCTAGCAATTTTTAAATATTATAGTAAAAAACTAGAGGGATTAAAATATAGGGGTATGGACAAATGAGCTGCTAATTGGAAGGATCGTAATAAAAAAAATGGAGATCTGTGAATGAAGGGCAATGGATTTATACAATGGACACATTCAAACAGCAAGCTTTGATTGTGGGCCATGATCTCAATTCTTTTATTGATACCAACTAGGTTGCTTGGTGATTTGGTATCAGGATACTGTGACGTTATGCGAGACATGATAGTGTACGGGCGACATTTGTCGCCTCACATGCGCTCACTAGTGAGAGTCCAACCTGGGTTTTTCTTGCAACCATGGCAGAGCTGGTTCTGGCCCAGAGTTTCTGGTCCCCCCAAATCCCTCTTCAGCTGCATTAAATGACCAGGAAGAGATCTCAATTGTGCTCTGGCCTGTAGAATTACACTGAGAGAGCTACACCTTGAGAGTTGGTTGGTCTAAGGACTGCAAGAGAAAAGGTTTGCATTTGTTTGTTTGGAGGTGTCAGGGACAAGCCCGACATTGTATAGAGCGGTATCCTGCTTTTTTGTTTTGTTTTGCTATTTTGTTTGTTTTATGATTTGCAGCCTTTTACCAAATAAAACTTACAACCCGTCAGATTTTAAGAAAGTTTTCCTTCAAGCTGCCTTCTTCCCAGGAAAGGTGATCCACACTAGCTAATCTCCCACACGTGGTGGATTCAGCGGACAACTTTCCAGCATGGAGCAGATGTCGAAGGTCTTGCTACAGGCGACTGCGGCCCAGCGGGAGACCAACCTCCAAGCCGCACAAGCCACTGCAGCACAGCGGGAGGAAAGTTGCCAGGCCGCTGCAGCACAGCAGGAGGAAATTCGCCAACTGCACAAGGCATATCGCCAGGCTGCTGCAGCACAGCAGGAGGTGAATTGCCAGGCACTGGCGGCTCAACAGGAGATAAATCTCAGGTTAACGGAGGCCCTGGTGGAGTTAGAAAAGGGGTCCATGCCTCCCGTGGCAGTGGAACCAAAGTTGGTACGCGCCTCTTACCACCTACAGAAGATGACACCTGCGGGTGACGTCAAAGCGTACCTCACGACTTTTGAGTCGCTCTTCGTAAAGGATGGCCTAAAGAACAGCGGGAGGGACTGTTAGCACCATTTTTGACCGGTGAACCCCAAAAAGCCTATTTTGATTTGGAACCAGATAAGGCCCAGGACTATGAGACTCTAAAGGCAGAGATACTCGCACGCCTAGTGATCACCATGGCAGTCTGGGCCCAGCCGGGGCATCAGTGAACCTACCGCACCGACAAGCCACCCTGCTCTCAGATGTTTGACCTGGTCCACCTCACCAGGAAGTGGCTACAGCCGGAGACTTTGCCAGGTCCTCAGATTGTGGAGTGCGTGGTCATGGACCGATATCTACAGTATCTCACAAAAGTGAGTACACCCCTCACATTTTTTTAAATATTTTATCTTTCCATGTGACAACACTGAAGAAATTACACTTTGCTACAATGTAAAGTAGAGAGTATACAGCTTGTTTAACAGTGTAAATTTGCAGTCCCCTCAAAATAACTCAATACACAGCTATTAATGTCTAAACCGCTGTACACCCCTAATTGAAAATGTCCGAATTGGGTCCAATTAGCCATTTTCCCTCCCCGGTGTCATGTGACTCTTTAGTGTTACAAGGTCTCAGGAGTGAATGGGGGAGCAGGTTTGTTAAATTTGGTGTTATCGCTCTCACTCTCTCATACTGGTCACTGGAAGTTCAATGTGGCCCCTCGTGGCAAAGAACTCTCTGGGGATCTGAAAAAAGAATTGTTGCTCTACATAAAGATAGCCTAGGCTATAAGAAGATTGCCAAGACCCTGAAACTGAGCTTCAGCATTGTGGCCAAGACCATACAGCAGTTTAACAGGACAGGTTCCACTCAAAACAGGCATCGCCATGGTCGATCAAAGAAGTTGAATTCACGGGCTCAGCGTCATATTCAGAGGTTGTCTTTGGGAAATAGACGTATGAGTGCTGCCAGCATTGCTGCAGAGGTTGAAGGGGTGGGGGGTCATCCTGTCAGTGCTCAGACCATATGCCGCACACTGCATCAAATTGGTCTGCATGGCTGTCATCCCAGAAGGAAGCCTCTTCTAAAGATGATGCACAAGAAAGCCCACAAACAGTATGCTGAAGACAAGCAGACTAAAGGCATGGATTACTGGAACCATGCCCTGTGGTCTGATGAGGCCAAGATAAACTTATTTGATTCAGATGGTGTCAAGCATGTGTGGCAGCAACCAGGTGAGGAGTACAAAGTGCGTCTTGTCTACAGTCAAGTATGGTGGTGGGAGTGTCTTGGTCTGGGGCTGCATGAGTGCTGCCAGCACTGAGGAGCTACAGTTCATTAAGGGAACCATGACTGCTAACATCTACTGTGACAAACTGAAGCAGAGGATAATCCCCTCCCTTCGGAGACTGGCCCGCAGGGCAGTACCCCAACATGATATTGACCCCAAACGCACCTCCAAGATGACCATTGCCTTGCTAAAGAAGCTGAGGGCAAAGGTTATGGACTGGCCAAGCATGTCTCTACACCTAAACCCTATTGAGCATCTATGGGGCATCCTCAAATGGAAGGTGGAGGAGCGCAACATCTACAAGCTGCATGATGTCATCATGGAGGAGTGGAAGAGAACTCAATTGGCAGCTTGTGAAGCTCTGGTGAACTCCATGCCCAAGAGGGTTAAGGCAGTGCTGAAAAAGAATGGTGGGCACACAAAATATTGACACTTTGTGCTCAATTTTGGACATTTTCATTTACGGGTGTACTCACTTTTGTTGCCAGTGGTTTAGACATTAATGGCTGTGTGTTGAGTTATTTTGAGGAGACAGCAAATTTACACTGTTATACAAGCTGTACGCTCATTACTGTACATTGTAGCAAAGTGTCATTTCTTCAGTGTTGTCACATAAAAAGATATAATAAAATATTTAGAAAAATGTGAGGGGTGTACACACTTTTGTGAGAAACTGTACGTGCGCTCCCTGCTGCTTTGAGGAAATGGGTCAGTCATGGGTACCCCAAAACCGCTAACCAACTCCTTGACCTCGTGGAGAGATACACGGCATCTGAGGACTTGTTGAACCCCACTTCGGTGTGCCTAGGGGTGAAAGGGCCCCCAGCGGATCCAGTAAGACTGTCCCAATGCTCAAGGGCATTGGGAAGATTAATCACTGCTGTAATGACTAACAAGACTATGGGCTGTATACCTGCAGGTTGGCCAAAGAAGCCAGGAAAGTCTTGGGGACCCTTGAGAGCACAGGGTATAGAGCACATACAGTGCTACCGATGCCATACATTGGGCCATATTACTGCCAATTGTCCCCTGAATGATGAACCCATGCAATGCGATTATATTTATGTGAATAGAAGCCTTTATCTTTTTGCACGGGTCACTTGTACAGCATCATGTTCAAGTCGCATGGAGAAGCAAATGTGTGTGATTTCTATTGATGGGAAACCAGTTACTGCACTGCTTGCTTTACATCCATGGGGGCACTCATGACTACCAGACGGCAGTGGTTGAGATTGACACCCCTTGGGGCAGATTCAGTGGGGGTGGTACCTTCCCTGCATTCAAGCCCCAGTGGGTAGGGATTTTCCCCATTTTTGAAGGTTATAAGAATGCACAGAGATTCTGGAGGATAGAGCTCCTCCTGCTGAGGAAGCACGGAAACTCTCACCAGACCCTTTTTGCCAAATGGAAGGGGAGACTGGTGGCAGGACCAAGGAGGAGACCCTCTTCCTTTTCCTGTAATGGCTGGGGAGCCGGAGGAGCCGGAAGATAGCTCCCAGCTGGTGGCTAATGACCCAGAAAATGCCTATGACTCTGACCATGAGAGTGAACAGAATGTGGTACCTGACTTAGAGGTCCGGAGAGAGGACTTCTGTACAGAACAACTACGCAATGTCACCCTCATTAGAACCATATAAAATGTTAAGGTGATAGACGGGGAACCCGTGGAACTTAATTGGGGGCGCCTTTTCAGTACATGGCTCTGAAGAACCATTTGTTGCATCAGGTGGTGAAACACCGAGAGGAGGAAGTAGAGCAACCAGTGGTTCCCAAGCCCTACCGCAGGATGGTGTTAGACTTAGCCCATAGGCATGTAACGGGGGGGGGGGGGGGCATCTGTGTGTAGAAAAGAACTGGGAGAGAATAACCCAGAGGTTCTTCTGGCCCGGGTTGCATGCAGATGTCAGAGAGTATTGTGAATCCTGCCCTGAGAGTCAACTCTCTGCGCCCTCGCCCCATTTTCGTAGTCCACTTGTCCCACTGCCCATAATTGAAGTGCCAAGAACATGGATCTCATGGAACCAGTAGTAAATTCTGCCTGGGGACACCAGCACATCCTGGTAATACTAGATTACGCGACCCACTTAGAGTTGAGCGAACCCGAACTGTAAAGTTCGGGTCCGTACCGAACTTTGGGGTGTCCGTGACCCGGACCCGAACCCGGGCATTTGAAAAAAAGTTTGGGTTCGGGTTTGGGGTTCGCGTATTTAATCCCGCCTGCTGAATAGCTGCAGGGCAGCCAATCAACAAGCGTTTCACTGGTTTGGCCTTAGAAGCCATCACAGCCATGCCTACTAATGGCATAGGTGTGATTGGCCAGTGCATCATGTGACCCAGCCTCTGTATAAGCTGGAGTCACGTAGTGCTGCATGTCACATGCTCTCAGGCTAGTGTAGGGAGAGGATGCTGCCAGCACTGTGAGGGACAGATTGCAGATATTAATAACATCTCATCCTGCATTACAGAACGATCTGATTCTGGACTAGGTAGAGATTACTACTACTGCTATGAGGGACAGATTGCAGATCTCATCCTGCATTACAGAACAATCTGATTCTGGACTAGGTAGAGTTTACTACTCCTGCTTTTAGGGACAGATTGCAGATCTAATAACATCTCATCCTGCATTACAGAACGATCTGATACTGGACTAGGTAGAGTCTACTGCTTTGAGGGACAGATTATTGTTCTAAAATCATCTCCTATTTCTATAGGGTCAGGTTCCTGCTGTTGCTGTAAGGGACAGATTATTGTTCTAAAATCATCTCCTAGTGCTATAGGGAGAGGTTCCTGCTGTTGCTGTAAGGGACAGATTATTGTTCTAAAATCATTGCCTACTTCTATAGGGTCAGGTTCCTGCTGTTGCTATAAGGGACAGATTATTGTTCTAAAATCATCGCCTACTGATATAGGGTCAGGTTCCTGCTGTTGCTGTAAGGGACAGATTATTGTTCTATAATCATCTCCTAGTTCTATAGGGTCAGGTTCCTGCTGTTGCTGTAAGGGACAGATTATTGTTCTAAAATCATCTCCTAGTGCTATAGGGTCAGGTTCCTGCTGTTGCTGTAAGGGACAGATTATTGTTCTATAATCATCTCCTAGTTCTATAGGGAGAGGTTCCTGCTGGTGCTGTAAGGTACAGATTATTGTTCTAAAATCATCTCCT
>BLSH010558500.1:237834-251691 GCA_018402905.1 Glandirana rugosa
TTTTTCCTTCCTTCCTCCTTCTCTCTTCCTTCCCTCAGTCTTTCCATCCTAACTTCCTTACTTCCCCCCCCCCCCCTATACTTTCTGACTCCCTTCCTTCTCTCTTCCTCCTTCCTTCCTTTTTTCCTTCCTCCCTTCCTTCCTCCCTTCCTCCTTCCTTTTTTTTAATTTCATTTTCATTCTTTCCTTCCTCCCTTCCTTCCATATCCCCCCCTTCATTCCTTCAATCCTACCTTTCTGACTCCCTTCCTTCTCTCTTCCTCCTTCCTTCCTTTTTTTCCTTACCTCCTTCCTTCATTTCTTTTTCCTGTCTCCCTCCCTTCCTTCCATCCTACCTCCTTCATTTCTTACTCCCCTCCTTCTTCTTTCCTTCTTCCTTCCTTTTTATTTCATCTTCCATTCATATTTTCCTTCTTTCTTTCCTTCCTGCCTTCCTTACTTTTTGCTGTCTTTTTTCCTTCCTTCATTTCCGATTGATGCAATTTAGCAAACCACAAAGTATTTGTCCATAACTGATCTTTTCAAATAGTCAGAGAAATTCCCAAATACATATTTGGACTGTTTGACCAAAGACCTTGCTGTACATTATAAACAGTATATAATATATGGTCAACGGTTTGTGGATAACTATCACACATAATATATGGCCAAATGTATATAAAAAACCCTCCAAATTGAGTTCAAGTGTTTTCAGTGATGGATACTTTTAATGCTACAGCATAGAGAAATAATGTTAAAACGGAGTTCCACACTGTTTTTTGTTTATTAAAAGTCAGCAGCTACAAAAAGTATAGCTGCTGACTTTTAATAAACAGTAACTTACCTGTCTCCCGGTCCAGCGACGGCTGCTCCCAAAGCCTCGCTCGTCTCCCCGCTCCTACCGACGGCCCCGCCATTCCTAGTGTGGGCATCCGGCCCGGCTTCACCCACTGCACATGCGCGAGTCACGCTGCGCATCCCTAGTGGCCAGGCAATCTTCTGGGACCTGTGACGTGTCCCAGAAGATTGCCAGGAGGGAGGGGCCGCCTAGGAGGAGAGGAGGAGTCGCCTAGGCGGCCCAGAGGCAGAAGGTGGAAGAGGGACAGGAAGTCCCTCTGAAACCTGGGGACACACCCCCCCAAAAAAAATGACATGCCAAATGTGGCATGTAAGGGGGTGAGGAGTGCTTAAAGCAGAAGTTCCATTTTTGGGTGGAACTCCGCTTTAACTTATGCAAAAGAAATCAGTAAATATTTTAAGTCAAATGTGCCTCTGTGGTGTATACGGTAAAATCTAACAGCACAGAAAAACCAAGGTTGGCTTGGTGAGAATTTGAATGCAGTGGTAAAGTAATGGACTGAGCTGCAGTAACAAGTGCTTGACTGGTTGGGTAATCTTTCTAAGAAAATGTCCATACCAATACCTGGAGAGTGTGTAAATGGCAATCAGTTTGGGTCAGGAATGAGTGTTGGCCTAGTGGAGTAGGGTTGGCTGTGGGAGAACACATCTGGTAATCTGAGCTCCCATGCCTCATTGGCCACGGGTGTTTGGTGGGAACCCCCCCCCCCCCATGAACTAGGCCTGGAACCACTGGAGACAGAGAGACCACTTGTAAGTGTGTAATGTGTGATACCCAACATGGCCCTAAGGAAGGCTTTAGTGAATAACCTGTGACATTTTGTGAGGGATGACTGTTGAGATCTCAGACCTTCCATTACTGAAAACTTTTACTATAGACCTTGGCGAGGGAACTGGTTTAATAACCATCCTCAAAAGGGAAAATACAAGCTCATGAAAATGGCAGACACTCGTCTACAATTTGTATAGGGACCCAAACATCTTTTCATATAACCAATGCTCAAAACCGTTTTAAACACAAAGAGGGAGACTTAGACCCCATACACACTATCCAACTTTTGTTGTCAGATTTCCTTCAGATTTACCAAAACCATGTAGTGCAAGGGCCTGCCTGGTTACATACAAATTGAAATTCCTAAGGTTTGACCTCATATTATATGGTTTTGGTAAACCTGAAAGAAAAAATCTACAGAAAATTGGATAGTGTGTATCCAGCTTTACTCAAACTGGAGCACACAGAATCTGGGGCAGCTGTGCATGGTAGCCAATCAGCTTCTAACTTCAGCTTGTTCAATTAAGCATCCACAATCAAATCTGAAAGCTGATTGGTTTCTTTGCAGAGCTGCACCAGATTTTGCACTCAGCAGTTTTAGTACATCTCCTCCAAAGTATTTTACCAAATATGAAACTTTCAGTGTAGTATGTTCCGCACCGTGCTCCGTACCGCAGTCTGGGAAAGCCAGTAAGCCAGTTACAGATGCAAGGGGTTAAAAATTGTAGGAAAACCTGTCTACAATGTAAAATTGTGTATGTGTGTGTATATATATATATATATATATATATATATATATATATATATATATATATCCGTTTGAATAAAAGTTGAGATTTTGTTTTACGGTTTCCCTGAAAGGGAATAATTTTGTTTTAAGGTTTCCCTGAAAAGGACTGACAAAGTTGCCTACTGATACCATAAACATTTTGTGTCAAGGAAACATAAAACATTGTCTGTCTTATGCTGTTATTATTATCCAGAGCTTGAAATAATATCATATGGTTTCCAAATATAATTCCAGGCTGAAATAATGAGAATCATAACTTGCTTTTTGTGTAACGGAAAGAAAGATGCATTCAGCACCGGCTAATCTGTGTTCAGAGCGTGTTCCCATCATCCTAAATCATGTATAAAAGGAATTTGTTACTGAAAAGATCACCTTGTAATTATAAATGTTCCTTTCATTGCACGGCTCCCTCGGCTTCCTCGCACTTGACACATTCACCTACCACTGTTTCCCACCTGTCACTAATCACACAAACAGCATTATCTTCTGAACCATTAGGCATTCTGTAACTGCTTTATTTATTCCACCAGCCAGAAATAAAGTCTTCAAATATTAGAACACTATCAAAGTATCGAATGACATCTCGAAGGAGAAAAGTGAATTCAACCACTTGCAGTTTACAGTAATCTAGCTGCAATGCCATCATTTTAAAGCAGAGCTCTGGACAGATTTAGAGAATTGCACTAAATTTATTTAAAAAAAAAAAAAAAAAATATATATATATATATATATATATATATATATATATTTTTTTTTTTTTTTTTTTTTTTAAATATAGCTGGCTTAGTTATATGATTTGTATTACAGCAGATGCAGACCCTAACGCTAACTGAATGACATTTAGTTTGCCATAATAAAGGCATACCTTCCACTTTCTAAAACAACACAAGGCAAAAATGTTTTAGCAAATGTGCCTTTAGCGATGGCCCTCTGCTAACTGCCAACCCTACACCTATAACCCTCCTTCCTCTCACAGCAACTGCAATCCACTTCTAATTTCTGTCCCTCTGTTCCCAAAAAACAGTCCCCCCTTTTCATGTGCCCTTTGGAATACCCACTCTGTCTGTAACAAGCTTATGTCTGTCTATTACCTTTTTATCTCCAATTTCTTTAAGATGCTTGACATTACTGAAACCTGGCTTCAAGAATCTGACTCTGCCTTTCCTGCTGCCCTCTCCCATGGTGGTCTCCACTAAACTCACTCGCCCAGACAGAGTGGACAAAAAGGAGGTGGAGGTGGATTCTTTGTATCCCCACTGAAAACTTTTCAAGTCCTTCCTACACCTCCTTCTCTATCTGTCTTGTCTTTTGAGTCTCATTGTATTCCTCTGTTTTCTCCAGTTTCTCTGAGAATTGCTGTGATTTATTGGCCCACTGGAACAGTGTCAAACTTTCTTGAAGGCTTTTGCCTGGCTACCCTACTTTTTTCTTCTGAAATACCAACTGTCATTCTTGGTGACTTTAACATCCTTGTTAATATTACTAGCCTGGCAACATCTCAACTTCTCTTCATCTTTTGACCTTAACACAATTCACACACATCTTTGCTTACACCCTTGATGTTGTAATCTCCCACCTCCGTACTCCTTGCAACCTCTTCAACACTCCCTTTCCTCTCTCTGATCACAACCTTATCAGTTTCACTCTGTCCTTTTCTTCAACCTCCAATCTTTACTGCAGAAACCTCCTTCAGTTTAACAGTTCTCTTCTGTATTCTGCTACTGGCCACTTCTACGACCATATTTCATCCTTGTCCTTCCCTGGCCACTTCTGTCTACAACAACTCACTCTCATCCTCACTGGATTTACTTGGTCCTCTCATTACCCACAGAATCAGACCTTGACCCTCACAACATTGACAAACTGATGACACCAGAAATAAAAACATAACCATGCTCTTAAGTGACTATGGTATAAAATTAAATCAATGCAAGACTTCATTCTATACAAATCCCTTTACAAATCTGCCATCCTAAAATACATTTCCTGTGGCCATGTTGCCAAAGAACCCTATTTTGTCACTTTCATTAACACCCTCTCACCAATTCCATGTTGGCTCTTTTAGTCCTTTAACTCCTTGCCTCGCCCCCCACCACCTCCACCCACTAACTCACTTATTGCCCAGAGGATTGACAATCAACTCAAAAACATGATTGATACAATGTGTAGGGGCATGTCCATTGTACAGGTATCTTCTCCACTTAATCTACCCTGCCCCCCCCCATTCAATACTTTCCTCTTTTGACCATGTTACTACAGAAATGGTTACCAAACTGTTCTCAGACACCGACCTAACCATCTGTCCCCTGGACCCCATTCCCTCACAACTACTATGGTCAACTTCCTGCTCTATTCTATGCTCTCTAACTAACATCTTCAATCTCTCTCTCTCTACTGGCACCTTCCTCTCCCCTCCAAGGCATTCAGTGGTCATCCCCATACTTAAAAAGCCCTCAATGGACCCCATCACCCTAAACAACTTAATCACAATTACCGCTAACTTTTTAGAATGTCTAGTCTACAATCCCTAAACTGCTGCCTCACTGACAACAACATTCTGGATCTCTACAGTCTAGCTTTCTCACTAACAATTTAACAACTGCTAAAACCAATGGCTATTACTCCATACTCATACTATTAGACCTTTCTGCTGCCTGCGATACAGCTCGCCACCCCCCTCCTCAAAAAATTCCACACCCTTGGCCTTCAAGACTATGCTCTTTCCTGGTTCTACTCCTCCCTATTGAAGTGTTCCTTCATTGTTGCTTACAAATCTCCTCTCAAACAAAATTTGGGTCTGGCAGAAAGATCTTCTTTCCCTTGATCAGGTGGGTGCTTGTTACCTGATGGACAACTGGGTAGGCATAATCTGGTTTAACCAGTTCGACCTGGTCCATGAAAATATGGTGACCAATGTTCCACTTTTTGGAGATTTTAAAAAAAGTGCCTCGATGAATTTGTTTTGGTATCAGAATTCTCAGGGGTGTTTCAGTACGTGGAGTCTCCACCAGACAGCTCGACTGTAGATCTTGGGTCATTCTTCCTCAAGCTGCCTGAACAAGCCCTTTGGCACATAAGGTGAACATGTACCCATGTTTCTTGAAAACATGGGCATCAAAATAACACTGGAGTCGGACAGTCTTTCGGACAGGAGGAACCGACCCTTGTGAGAGGTAAGTGTCAGCAGGGCTGTGTGGATTTTCCAGATGCCAGTCTCTGTGTGGGATTGAAGCAGGTGGTGCTGAAGCAGCAGCTTCCTTGGAGACCCATAGAAGGGAGATGACAGCCTCGGGGGAGGATGTACATTCCTTCTCACTGCTGTCAAACATGAGGGTACTCTAGGACACTTGGGCGGACTTCTCGAGGTGAGATAGAGATACCTGTGGTGACTCTGGTGAAACAGCTGAGGAAGCATCCGGAGGTAGGGACTGAAGAACCTTTTCACTCAAACGCTGGCAAGTCCAATAAACTGGTTCGGAAGGCATCGCTGCCACTGTTGGTGCCAGCAGGGCAGCAACAGGAGGATCTGCTGAATCCTGTGAGCAGGTGGTCACTTTAACATAATCCCATATGGACAGTTCTCCTGTTGTAGGTGTTTCGGGCAACTGCTCAACCCCTTTCTTCTCAGGGGAGGTCAACTTACGGACATCTAGTCTGACAACGGTGCTCAGAGAGGTAGATGAGCCCAGGAATTGAATGGTTTGAAAGAGCAAATGGAATCCAGATAATCAGCAGTTTATCCTCACTGAGATGATACGGAAGAGACCAACAGCTGGGTCATGTTGCCCAAGGTGAAAAGTTCTTGCTCCTTCGTCAGCATGATGGGCATGATGGGTCCCAGTCTTGTACCCAACAGTAGGCAAATCCCACAATTGGTTGGAGCACAAGGCCTGTGTTTCTTCCAGGGAAATATCTCTCATGACATAGCAATGGCAGATGTGTAGTATACCACATGAAGATCTGAGATGTTATATACTCCCCAGTATTCCAGATAGTCTGGTGACAGTGCCTGACACAGGAGCCAATCCAAAGCACAGTTCCAAGTCTTTGGGCAAACCTGAGCAATTTCTAGAAAACAAACTACCTAACTAAAGCCATTGTCTTTTTAGTTGTGCTCCTCAGTTGCATAAGGTAGGCAAATCCTGCTGACTACAACAAGTTGTGGGTGGGGCCTACTTCCCCCAGAACACGGGGTACCTTTCACTTGGAGTGCCTGGGACAAGGCGAGGGCTGTGATCATGTGAAGGATCTAACATTAGAGTGTATGTAAACCATATTCATGAAATTTGAGCTGGGCACATATATCTGCAGTGTTTTCTTATCTCGCTTCAAAGCCTTGGGTCCCATAGCTGTTGCTCTGTTATCAGCCTGACAAGTTTTTATCACATTATGATAAGAGCAGCCGGAGTTTTGTATTGGGGAGGTTGTTATAAATAGATTAGCACCGGGCTGAACAAAACAACGAAGACAACTGAAAGTCTTTACCTATGAGTAGAGGGGTGTGTGACTTTCCTCCAATCAGCTGTCTTGGCTGTATGCCCAGGCTTCTCTGCAGGGCTAACCAGGAAGAGAAAAAAATCCTAACACGATCTCCACTTTCTAAAGGATAAATTCAGATGAAGACAGCAGATATGTATGTAAAACTTATATAGGGAGATTTGTTTAATCTCTGTGTTTCATCTGAGGCTGTTCACTTCACTGGGTACATGTGAGGGTTTACATCCACTTTAAGGCATTTCCTCAACTTAGAGATAAGCCTTCACTGTATGCAGTAAAGTGCTGCCCTGTGTCAATATACACTGTAACTTGTATGTGTTGCATAAGGAGGAATGCACTGAGCCTACGCGCACTCCACCAGTCCAGCATACCTTTGTTACCTCAATCCCAGTAACAGAATGGGGTCCCGCCATGCTAAAGAGCAGAACTTCATGCTTGTACTTATTAACTCCTTTCTTCCAGTACCTCATGACCAGGCCATAGATCTCCATAACGTGGGTTTGGATCTGGTTGCTACTGGATACTGACCGCTAGGGAGAGAGCCAGAACATCTACCCCCTCACTACCGGAGGACACGTTGCTTGGTGTCTTGAACTTGTGCTTGGTTACTCTTAGCAACAACACTTCCTTATCCTGCAGAATTAACCCTTTGTAGTGGTGTTACCTTATACCCCGTAGTACTTTGCAGACCCTGATTCTGCAACATGCATCCCTTTAAATAACTTCAGACCAAACTTAGAACGGTAAATGTAACTTAATTGAACAAGTTGCAGCATAACAGATCAATATGAACAATGTCCATGTCCTAACCCTAACTCCAGTGGTGTGGCTGCCCAGGCATTACCTCCATGAGGTGATAATCCATGCTGGTGTTCTCCATGATTTGAATGTCTCAGAAAGTCCTGATGCCTTTAGCGGACTGCAAGGCGCAGCAGTCTTGAAACCACAATCAGAACAGTACCCACCAATTTGGCTCACATGAAGCCCCTGGACCTCAGCCTTCCCCCTTTTTATAGCACAGGTGGGCTGGCTAGGCCCAAAATGCCTGGGAACTGAGCTTACAAGAGTTAGTTTCGCCCAGCCAAGGCCAGACACTAATTTGCTAGAACCAATATGCTTCAATCTGCCTACACGCTGGCATGCATTACTCGGTAAAACCACTCAAACATGTTTAAAAGTTATAGGCCTGGGGAGAATCTCAAGGCATGCAATGGTGTGGTAAGGTGTAGGAAACAGAAGGAGAGAGAAGGGGGGTAAGGGGCTCCTACTTGAGGGACCAAAAAAAGGGCAGGCACTAAGGAAAAAAGAGTGAGAGAAAAAAAGGGAGGGGAGTTCTTAAATAATTGGTATTTGGACGGGACATTTTCAGCTCCCACTGTCCACAGTCCTGCCCACCTAAAGTCTGAAGGACACTAAACTGGCCCTTTGTTTAGAAAGTTTGGAGACCTCTTCCTGAGGGTCTGATGCTTTCACTATTTGTATAATACTGATCTTTTCATGAACTCCATACAAGTTAATAAAGCTCTGCTATTAAAAAACAGATGAAATTTTTTCTTGCCAAAACACAAAACAATTCTTCCTCAAGACACTGTTTCTGTAAGATATACTCATCAGGAGAGTGCGGGCCAAATCAATGTGACTAATGGACAAAATAGCCCCTATCAATTTAATTAAAAAAAGTTTGTACCCACTGATCAAAATAGTTGGAGAATTTGCTAATGGACTTTGTTAGTTATACATGGTCCTGCTTTTCACCATAACAGCGTACTTGTTCTGTCTTAGGTCAGTTTGGATTGCACTTGACGTCATGTATCTTGATTGTAATAATTCAGTCAGTTGTACTTTTAGAAAGAGATCTATACTCTTTTGTTTGGTAGATACATAACATAATGTGATCAGTTTGACATAAGTAATGTTATCACTGACTATTTGATATAAAAAAGTCTTAATATATACTGTATATATTTTGTAATTATATATGTACCATATATGAAGGTGTAATGTTTGATCACTGGATGATGTATACAAGCTGCATGTCCTACTTAGTAGTACAGCACAGTAAATTATTGAACAGGAGATAGACTTTCTGTGCCCATAACAAGCCCAATTCCACCCCTATTTGAAGGACCCAAGGGATGAACATTAGGGATAACTGAAATTGAGAGTTTTCCTGAAGTTTTTGTGCAATTAACAGTTTTCAGCAAAATGTGGTAATTTGGCAAGGGGAATTGGAATAAATGAGAAAAGTCAAATTGAGGTCTTTTTTTTCATAGTACAATGCACCCTAAATAACTGACGGTTGGGGATTTTTTAAGTATGGTAGAACATTAAAGCGCCTATACACACATAATGATGAAATACACAAAAAAAGGTTAAAAAAATAATATAAATATAAAGAATACTAAATTAATAATTCAGCTGACCAGTAAAATCACTCTGTTAATCCATAGTACGGATCCCTTAAGAAACGATAACGGTGGAATTGCTCTGTATTACTCATAGATATTATTACTTGTCATGTTGGAAAATTTCTGCATGATGAGTTTGACCCTTCCATTGTCTCATTGAGAAGAGGGAAGGAGATGGTAGTCAGTCCATGCGCTACTCCGTTACAAGAAGCTGCCATTTTCGAGAAATAAAGTTTAAATTTTGGATATGTAAATAAAAAGCTTATTGGCCACCCCCTCCTCAATTGTGCAATAATATGAATTTGAACCAAGGTGGTTCCAATATGTCCATGTATCATTCTTCTCTGGCAGCCTAATAGCATACCAAATTGCATAGACTTCCTTATAGCATACCAAATGGTAAGGGAACACTCAGGCAATCTCAAAGCTCTTTTGTTGACCATGCACACTGGACAAACCTAGGACTTACAAGGCTAGCTCTAGGTTAAACAACAATGTTGCCTGGAACTTAGCCTCCTTATACCAAAATCCTCTATAGGCAGTGTAACTTCTCTAAACGTAGGACATAAAAGGAACTACACATGTTCTCAATTCAAATCTCTATTATTGTCTGTAGCACACACTTATGATTCTATACAGTTTTTTGATTTTCACAGAAACATATTACAGAAGGCAAATAATCAAGATAATAAAGAAGTCATAGAATAGTCAGGAATATAGGACAGAAACATTCATGCAAGAAACAAGATTAGTAAAGTGATTACGTTGTATCTATGATATTGTTATCCAGCATCAGGTTGCCCTACAATGAGCGAAGATGTAGTATAAAGGAACTCCAAGTATGTGGTGGCTCGAGTCTCAATATAAATAGTAGTCAGACAGTGGAGATTATGGAATGGAGGAAAAGGCCCATCAGCAAAAGAGAAAAGAATAGGTAGGTGATGAAGAAAAAAACAGAGAGCCCAACCTACAAGGTGTATAGACTACAGTTCATTCCAGCTGGGAAAAAATGTGTAAACCATAAATACCACACAGCTATATATTTTTGCACCAGTTAACCTAGCCTTCACCTTCTCATGTAACATAGTGTGTGTTATCCGAGATTTTGTTTCTGTGAGAGAGTAGGGGTTTTCCACACTCTGTCAAGTCTGCTTAGCAGTAGTGAGGACATGGATCATTAGCTTAAATTGTACTTTCAGCAGATTGGGGGTTTTAGACAGAGAAGAGGTATCCTGTAGAAAACCTGGAAGTATGACCGCACTCCGGACGTGGAAAATAGTTGATTTATTTCAAAATACACAATAGTGAAAATCAAAAACAATAAACTGGCAGATACAGGCATGGAGCCCAAAGGGCTAGGTTAACGCGTTTTTCACAGACCTACTGTCCGCTTAGTTATAACCATGGTTATGACTAAGCGGACAGTAGGTCTGTGAAACGCCTTTACCTAGCCCTTTGGACTCCATGCCTGTATCTGCCAGTTTATTGTTTTTGATTTTCACTATTGTGTTTTTTTAAATAAATCAACTATTTTCCCCGTCCGGAGAGCGGTCATACTTCCAGGTTTTCTACATTGCTCCGGTCCACGGACCTAGACGTGCCCCTGGGATTTGGAATTAACCTATACACCTTCACCTGGAGCGGCTTGGTTCTCCTCTTTTGTTTCAGATACAAGAGGTATCCTGCTTTGAGAGGAATATCATTTCCTATCAGTTTAGTCAAGACTGAAAAGACTGCTGACCAAAATTGCTGAACCAGTGGGCAGGTCCATCAAATATGAAAAAAGGTTCCCAATTGTCCACAGCCTTAAAAACAAGTAAGGAGATAACTGGGAACAAATCTAGCTATTCTAACAGGCACCAAATACCATAGGGTCAAAACCTTGTAATTAGCTTCTACCGCAAGCACATTTCAAGGGCAAGATTTTATTGTGTCCCAGATACAAGACCAATCGGCAGCTTCCAGGTCTAGCCCAAGGACTTTCACCAACTGATGGGTGTAAGTCTAGGGTCGGGGTGTAAGTATAAATAAGTGAGATCATTCCTGGGGAGTGTGGGTCCTTATCATGATTACAAGTTACTTACTGTACTTATGATAAACTGCGACAGTTACATCCATCTCTGGCAGCTGCCCTCTTCTCCCTGGGTGCAAGGTTTTTGGCCTCTTTTTCGGCCCTGGTGGTGGAAGATGTCATCCTGTGCATGTGCAAGGGGGTCAGACATTCTGGAGTGTGCCAGGAATGTACAATGAGCTGCACATGTATTCAGTAGAAAACTAAGAGCAGGCAGGTAAGATAAGTTAACCAGGCAGGTAAGTGTGTAGTATTGAAGAATAGACATAAAATGTCTCTACTGCACCCACCTAACTGGGAATGAACATTATGATTTTGACGTTAAATACCAGGGTGATGGCTGCAGCTAGATGACATAACCCTGGTATGGTTTTTCCCCTTTCAGGACATTTCTGGGCTTACTGGAGCCATCGGTAATGTCCGATAGTGATCCGATGCAGCCGATATCTGGGCAGGAAATCGAGTGAGTGCAAGACGGCCCCCACTCGGCTCTATGCCTTTGGAGGACCAGAGCAACATCTGACTTCACTTCCAGTTCTTGGGCATAAACAAATAATTTTTTTTTTCTGAAACTCAAACTGTACTTTTTGACCCCAGATCCCTCAATAAAAAGGACATGTTATGCTTATTGCTATTACAAGGGATGTTTACATTTACTTGTAATAGGAATAAAAGTGATAAAAAAAATAAAAGGGACAGTGTAAAAATAAAAATAAAAAAAGTAATATAAATAAAAATAAAAAATAAAAATTAAAGAGCCCCATTCCTCCGTGCTCACGCACAGAAGTGAACGCATACATAAGTCACTCCTGAATATGTAAATGGTGTTCAAACCACACATTTAAGGTATCGCCGTAATTGGTAGAGCAAGAGCAATAATTTTAGTGCAAGACCTCCTCTGTAACTCTAAACAAGTAACCTGTAAACATCTTTAAAGCGTCGCCTATGGAGATTATTAAGTACCGCCGTTTGTCACCATTCCACAAGCATGCGCAATTTTAAAGCATGACATATTTAAAAACTATTTACTCAGCATAACATCATCTTTCACATACAAAACAAATTGGGGTTACTGTTGTGTTATTTTTTTTTTCTTAATTAAAGTCTATTTTTTCCCAAAAAATTGCATTTGAAAGACCGCTCCGCAAATACAGTGTGAAATAAAATATTGCAGCAACCGCAATTTTATTCTCTAGGGTCTCTGCTAAAAAAAATATATGTAATCTTTGGGTGTTCGAAGTAAATTTCTAGCAAAAAAAATACTAATTTAAACTTGTAATCAAAAAGTTCCAGAAAAGGCCTGGTCAGCAGTGGTGGCCCATAGTGCAGGGCGCACGGGCACTGCCCCCCTAATCCATGCGTCTGGCCCCCTAATCTACATGCAGGGCACCGGACGCATGGATTCCAATGTTTTTTTGTTTTTTTAAGTATATGCTTAAAAAAAGGGTGGGCTTGGGGCGCACAGCACTGCGCCCCAAACCCACCCACTTGTGTGACAATAGCAAATGAATATTTGTTATTGTCACACTGATTCTCCCCCCATCCAATCAGGAAGAGGGTCCTGAGATCTGTCACCCGATTGACCAAGAGGAGAAGCAATTGGATTTATTGCTGCCCCCCCCCCAAAAAAAAAATATACTACCAGCTGCCACTGCTGGTCAGCAAGCTGCCTGCTGGCAGTTTTGTAGGAGTTACATTAAGTTCTGCTGTAAGCAGGACATAGCCAAGCACAGCCAAGTTTGTATTTCTTATATGGTAGGTGTATTTTAAAGCTAATCTTCAATTTACTACCTGAGTGTTGTGAGTACCTGAGTGTTGTGAGTACCTGAGTGTTGTGAGTACCTGAGTGTTGTGAGTACCTGAGTATTGGGGGTACCTGTGTGTTGGGGGTACCTGTGTATAGCGAGTACCTCAGTGTTAGGAGTACAGTGAATACTAGTGCATAGTATCAGGTGAGTGCCTGTGTATAGTGAGTACCTGTGTATTGTGAAGTACCTGAGTATTGCGAATACCTGTGTATAGCGAGTACCTCAGTGTTGGGAGTACAGTGAATACTAGTGCATAGTATCAGGTGAGTGCCTGTGTATTGGGCGAGTACCTAAGTACTGCAGTGTGAGTACCCGAGAGTGGCGTGAATACCCGAGTGTTGTGAGTACCGTGTACGGGGAGTATTAGTGGAAGGCAGCCAGCAGTTAGGTAATTGGCTAGGGCATAATTCCCAGTCCCCACTAAATCAATAGGTACGATGCCCGGCGGGTGTGGAGAAGCGATTCGGTGTACATCTTGTCACATGTATGCGTTCCTTGATCATGAGATCGAGGGCGAATACTGCTGTACAAAATGTAAGAGCGTTGTTTCCCTGGAAGCTCAGGTCCTGAATCTAAGGAAGCAACTGTCAACACTGAGGCGAGTCTCCATACTTAAGGAGAGTTGGGATCGTACTCGGCAGGTGCCGGCAGGGGCCAGCACAGAGGTGGGTGGA
>BLSH010558500.1:264292-275341 GCA_018402905.1 Glandirana rugosa
CCTGAAGTCGGGGGTCCTACGTAAGACGACCCCCTTTCTAACTCTCGGACGTTGGGTCCTTCTTCAATGTCGACTGACGATGTCCTTTTTCTCCTGACACGACCCCCCTTCGGTCTCTTTCTCGGTGCGACATTGGCGTGCTGGTCTCTCTCGCGGTGCGACATGATGCGGTTACAGCGTGGCGCTCTCTCTGGTGGTGCGGGTACAGTGTAGCTCTCTCTCTGATGGTGCGGTTACTGCGTGGCTCTCTCTCTGGTGGTGCGGGTACAGTGTAGCTCTCTCTCTGATGGTGCAGTTACAGCGTGGCACTCTCTCTGGTGGTGCGGGTACAGTGTAGCTCTCTCTCTGATGGTGCAGTTACAGCGTGGCGCTCTCTCTGGTGGTGCAGGTACAGCGTGGCGCTCTCTCTGGTCGTGCGGTTACAGCGTGGCTCTTTCTCTGGCTTCCCCCCAGCACAGTCCTCTTTTTCCTGTAGCAGTCAGCTGTAACTTCTTCCTGGGTTGCAGGCTCTCAATCTTTCCCCCAGCAGAATGCATCCTGGGGGCTGAAGTCCGCTGCCTGTGGACAACAATGGGGCAGACAGTCTTACTGCATGTCCCATGATGCTCCCCTAGCCTCTTCTGATTGGCCCTCCGCTGTGGCCAATGAGAAGGGAAGCAAACAGGGCACTGGGCGGGGAACAAGATGAGAGCCGCTCTCATATCCCGTGCATTGCTGACAGGAGAAGGGGGGCGAGCGGGGGAGATGCGCTGGTTTCCCCCGGCTTGCCTATCCCTGGCACAGCATGCAGCGCGGCCACCTAAGTGGGCACTGCACACAAGGAGAGGAGCACCCTGTGTACCTGCCTAGGCACGGGCGCATAGCGGTAAGTGAGCGGCCTGTGTTAACCCTGTCCAGGCCACGGCCGCCGCTTAACTCTCGCTCTGCAGCCCGGTCATCACCCGGCCACGGAGCGGGCTGCCACGGCCCACTGGGCAAATGCCCAGTCTGCCCTATGGCCAGTCCGGCCCTGCAGCCACCCTGCCACCGGAGCGAGCCCAGGAAGCCCAGAGGAGGGTTTATAATCGGGTGCTAAGACCTGAACTTTCAACTGGATAGAGTGCTAGTACTAGTCCCCACTGTTGAAAGTAAATTCCTCGCAAAGTGGCAGGGCCCTTTTGAGATTTTGGAAAGAGTAGGGGAGGTAAACTACAAAGATTACCAGCCAGGGAAAAGGAACCCGGAGCAAATTTATCATGTGAATCTCTTAAAACCATGGAAGGACAGAGAGACTTTATTGGCCATGTCCCTGCCTCAAAGGGACAGGGTACCAGTGACACCAGACGTTCCCATAATGGAATCCTTGTCAGTGGTGCAACAACATGGTGTTAGAGAGTTCGTGAGTAAAAATAGACTTTTTCTCCCCTTTACCCAGACTGACCACAGTGATCCAGCATGAAATAATCACGGACCCAGGTGTTCACATAAATGTGAAGCCTTATAGAATACCTGAGGCTAGGCACGAGGCATTTGCCAAGGAGATCCAAATATGTTAGAGTTGGACATGATAGAGGAGTCCCACAGTGACTGGTCGAGCCCCATAGTGCTTGTCCCAAAACCCAATGGCACTATTAGGTCCTGTAACGGTTTTAGAAAACTGAATAGCGTGTCCAAGTTTAATCCATACCCGATGCCCCAGGTCAATGAACTTGTGGACAGGTTGGGAGGGGCCCGATACATAACAACCCTAGACCTAAGGGCTATTGGCAGATCCCCCTAACAGAGTCAACAAAGGAGAAGACTGCTTTTTCAACTCTTGAGGGGTCGTTTCAGTACAAATGAATGACATTTGGTTTGCATGAGGCCCCACATCATTCCAAAGAATGATGGACAAAATGCTAAGGCCACATCGTGCCTATGCAGCCGCCTATTTGGATGATGTTGTCATCCACAGCTCCGATTGGGAATCTCATTTGCCCAGGGTACAAGCAGTAGTTGATTCCCTTCAGAAAGCAGGGCTCAAGGCCAACCCAAAGAAATGTGTCATAGGCTTGGAGGAGGCCAGATACCTTGGCCACATTATTGGTCAGGGCCTGGTTAAGCCACAGACCAATAAAATCCAAAAATGGACCAACCACTTACAAAAAAGCAAGTGCGTGCATTCCTGGGGATCATGCGGTACTACAGACAGTTCATACCCGACTTTGCCACCATTGTCGTCCCTCTAACAGACCTAACGAAAGGTAGAGGGTCGGTCATGGTGAAATGGAATCCGGAGGCAGAAAAGGCGTTTCAGAGATTAAAGCAAGCCCTTTGCGTACAATCGGTGCTCGTGACCTCCAATTTCTCAAAAGACTGTGTCGTGCAGACAGACGCCTCTAATGTGGGACTTGGTGCCATTCTGTCCCAGATCAGAGACGGTGAAGAACACCCAATCATCTTCCTCAGCCAAAAGTGGAACAGGCATGAGAGAAATTATGCCATTGTTGAAAAAGAGTGCTTGGCTATCAAGTGGGCCTTAGAGGCCCTGAGATACTATCTGTTGGGAAGACGGTTTTAGCTGGTCACCGACCATGACCCCCTTAAGTGGATGTGTGACAACAGGGGAAAAAATAGCCGGGTGACAAGGTGGTTCCTGGCCCTACAGCCATTCAAGTTCACAGTGGAGCATAGGGCAGGGAAGCTCCAGAATAATGGGGATGCCCTTTCCCGGGTCCACTGTATGGTTGGGACAGTTGCTCAGCCTGAGGGGCTTGAGCAGAGGGGGAGGATATGTGACGGCATGCGAGGCCAGCTGGTGGACGGACGCTATCTGTCGCCTCGTATGCGTTCATTTAGAATGGACTAACGCAGGATCTGGCCCGGGCTTTAACAGACACCGTGGCAGGGCTGGTTCTGGACCAGATTTTCAGGTCTACTGAAGTCCATGCTCAGCTGTAGGTTAAGTAGACCAGGAAGAGAGCAAGGCTTGGCTCTACCCTTGGACCCTGAGAGCATTCAGCCTGAGAGAGCTGACACAGGGAGCTTTGTGCTTTGGACTAAAAGAAAAGGTTTGCAACAGCTTTTTTTGTGGGTGTCTGGGACAAGCCCTGCACACTCAGTAAGGAATGCTGTTGTCTAGATAGAGCCGGAGAGGCAAGGATTTAATTTGCTGTTTTGTTTTATTTTTCCTTGCAACCTTTTATAAATAAACCTGGCATATTTTAAGGAACTGCTGTCTGAACTGTCTTCATCCCAGGGAAGCTGATCCCTATGAGAGCTAGTCCCTCACAATATATATATATATATATATATATATATATATCATACAATCCCATATACACAATCCTATATCCACAGGTGATCCAGAGGAAGGCGCAAAACCCCAGCAAAGCGTGATCAAATTTGCTACAGCAGGAGAAAAGAATCCTTCCTGATCCCCCAAAGGCAATATGATATTCTCTGGATCAACTTTACCTATAAATGTTAGTATCCAGTTATATTATGCACATTTACAAAAGAATCCAGGCCTTTCCTAAAGCAATGCACTGAGCTGGCCAGAACCACCTCTGGAGGGAGACTATTCCACATTTTCACAGCTCTTACTGTGAAGAAGCCTTTCCGTAATTATATGAGAGAGAGCTATTTATATGAGATTCAGCTCCTTAGCTTCACATTTCCCACAGTGCACACGCAGTGAACTGTCAATGCTGGCTCTTAGCTACATAGTTACATATTTAGTCAGGTTGAAAAAAGGCACAAGTCCATCTAGTTCAACCTTAAAAAAAAATATATATATATATATATATATATAATCATACAATCCCATATACACAATCCTATACCCACAGTTGATCCAGAGGAAGGCGAAAAACCCCAGCAAAGCGTGATCCAATTTGCTACAGCAGGGGAAAAAATTCCTTTCTGATCCCCCGAGAGGCAATTGGATTTTTCCTGGATCAACTTTACCTATAAATGTTGGTACCCAGTTATATTATGTAGATTTAGGAAAGAATCCATGCCTTTCCTAAAGCAATCTACTGAGCTGGCCAGGACCACCTCTGGAGGGAGTCTATTCCACATTTTCACAGCTCTTACTATGAAGAAACCTTTGCATATTTGCATGAGAGAGAGCTCTCAGCTCAGAGCCTTGCGACTAGTAACCCTGCTGGGACACCCTGATAGTGGCGGAACCAAAGGGCTTGGTCACAAGTGTGACTGTTGCTCGCCTGGAAGTTTTGCCAGTCGCTCAACCCTACCCATGTGAAAGAAGCCTCATTGCTAAGAGGAGACAAAGTTTTTCTGTTGCCCTGCTTAGGGTGACAATGTTGCTTCCCCATAGATATAGTACAGTGAGGACAGGAAGTGTGTTACTGGCGTGTGTTCCATCTCCTCTTGTTACATTCTCTTTCATATAAAATGAATAGTGGTTTCCCCACCTAATAGCCACAGCAGATGTGCAGATCTGGGAACTCAAACACATACCTGTAGATTTTACCTAGAGATATTACCAAAACATATAAGAATTCTCCAGCATCTACCAAAAACTGAAATATCAGTTTTGAGTTGATTGGGCTTGGTGGGCTGATCATCAAAAGCCTAATATCTCATGAGTCAGTAAGGCATAACAATACTAAATCACATTATTATTGCAAGTTAAAAAAAACGCATTCTTACCATATATAAAAACTGCCTAGATCACATGATCTATAGCTACCAATCGTTACTGCTCTTTTCAATCAGTGATGAGCCAGGAGGATCAAACAGGCTGTATTATGTGCATAGATGTCTCCGGCTGCTGTGTCAGAGCCAGTTAGGAGGGAAAGAGCCAGGAGAGCCGCTGCTCCCTTGCACATCGCTGGATCAAGATCGGGCTCAGGTAAGTATAAGGGATAGAGTTGAGCGAACCCGAACTGTAAAGTTTGGGTCCATACCGAACTTTGGGGTGTCCGTGACCCGGACCCGAACCCTGACATTTGAAAAAAGTTTGAGTTTGAGTTCTGTGTTCGGGTATATGATCACGCATGTTGAATAGCTGCAGGGCAGCCAATCAACAAGCATTTCACTGGTTTGCCCTTAGAAGCCATCACAGCCATGCCTACTAATGGCAATGCTGTGATTGGCCAGTGCATCATGTGACCCAGCCTCTTTATAAGCTGGAGTCACTTAGTGCTGCATGTCACATGCTCTCTGAGTAGTGTAGGGAGAGGATGCTGCCGGTGCTGTGAGGGACAGATTGCAGATAGATAGATAGGTAGAGATTACTACTACTACTGCTTTTAGGGACAGATTGCAGGTCTCATCCTGCATTACAGAACGATCTGACTGGGCTAGGTAGAGTCTATTGCTTAGAGGGACAGATTATTGTTCTAAAATCATCTTCTAGTTCTATAGGGTCAGGTTCCTGCTGTTGCTGTAAGGGACAGATTATTGTTCTAAAATCATTTTGCAGCCCTCTAGCACTTTCCAGGACTTTTTTACAGTCATTTTTGTGCCGAAAAGTTTGGGTCCCCATTGACTTCAATGGGGTTCGGGGTAAAGTTCGGGTGAAGTTCGGTACCGAACCCGGACTTTTTCCCGAAGTTCGGCCGAACCCACCAAACATCCAGGTGTTCGCTCAACTCTAATAAGGGAGGCTGAGGGGGGAGAGAGCTGCACACAGAAGGCTGTTTTACCTTCATGCATATAATGCATAGGTAAAAAAAAACCTTCAGCCTTTACCTTTAAAACTATTTTAACAATGGCTTTGATCTGAGTGTGGCATTGCTAAGAAGAGAGGAAAGTTTTCTGTTGCCCTGCCCTAGGGTGACAATGCTGCTTCTCCATATGTACAGTATGATGAGTGAGTGTTGTGAGTGTGATTTAAATGTGAGTGACTACCAGTTGAAAATAAAGGAAGAAAAAAACAAATGCAACCATCACACATTGTTCAGTAGTCCACTAATCTAAATTCATCTTCTTAACACTTTATATTTTCTGTTGAAGCTTTTGAAAAATATGTGTGAAATACTGTCAAAACTCCATCCGCTTACTTAGAAAACAGATGGGAATTGTATTGCTGAAACAGCAAGGTGACTACATCAGCGTATGAACAGTAAATCATATTGTGGCTCGGGAAGTCAACAGTTTGTTTTACAGTTGAGTGGGATGTTTTCATATTTTCTTATATATTTTTTTAATCCTTATTAATAATTTCTTTTCAGACAGAAAAGTTCACCTTGAACAGTCTATATTACGAAGGGACTTCTCAATTAATCTGTTACTGACTTACAACTCAGAGAGTTCATCCCATGCATCCAGTATCAGCGATTTACTAGAAGTGAATGGGCGTAGATGAAGCATGTTGTAATGTAATTACACATTCACTTCTTCTGATGTACAGTCCTGTGAAGCATAACTAATCCCCAAACAGATACCTGCAGGGAGGTCTATCAAGAACAGCTGTTCGGACAACAAGACTCAAACCACAGGAACCCTCATTCTGCGGGCTTACGACCGATTTGCAGTCAGAAATTTTCCTCCAAGTGGAGAATTTGTAAAGAATTAAATAACAGTTCTCTCTTTCAAAATATGTTTCCTCTCCATCATAAATCATCCCAAGAGCTCATTTATTAACGTAAAATAATATCCAACATTTTCATTAGTGAGTAGGTCGCCTAATGAAATGAAAAATGAGCTTCTTAATTTAGTATTAGAGCTCACTGTCATATTCCTTTTTCAGCTTTCCCTTTACAGCTTGAATATTAAAGTTCATAAGGTAACAGAGCTATATAGGAAACCATAATTCACAATTATATTATGGGAATGTGTCACATATTTGTTTTTTTTTTGCTTTATGTACAGTAGCTGTGGAAGAATAAGAAACCAGAAGCCACAAGTGCAACCAGGAATACAAGTGGTTCCATAACTCCTTGTTCCTACAGTACTAACCATCTAACTGCTTAATGGACATGGATGGCCTTTGACAATACCTTAGCTTTCAGCGCCCTGAGTTTGGTGCTGGTAGTGTTTGGAACTAAGCCGCTGGTGCAGACAGCAATGCCCTTCCCAGCGACCTCCTCACACTAACCCTCCCTTTTGCATTTATCCTAACCCTCCCTGTAACCCTAACCTTAACCTTTCTGTTTACAGTAACCCTAATGCTTGCTGTAACCCTCACACTAACCCATAATGTAACCCAACCCTCATACTATCCCTTTAACCCCCAAACGAACCATTTCTATAACCTTCACACTAGTTTTGCTGTAATCCTAACACTAACTGTCCCTATAATCTTACACTAACTGTCCATTAACCCTAAAATGTACTTTCCCTGTAACCCTGACACTAACCTTACTTGTAAGCCTCATACTAACCCTCCCCATAATCATCACACTTACTCTACCAGTAGCCTTCACATTATGCCTCACTATAACCATAACTCTAATCCTCCCAGTAACCCTAACACCAACCCTCCTTGTAATTCTTACACAAACCTTTTGCCTTAATCCTTATCATCCCTTTAAAACTAATCTTAAAATTTCCTGTAACCCTAACACTTGCTGTAATCCTCACACTAACCTTCACTGTAATCTAACCTTCCCTAGAAATCTAACAATGACCATCCATGCAAGCCCCACATTAACCTTCTCTTTAGCGCTCATACTAACTTTCCCTTTTGCCCTTGGACTAACCCTTCCTATATCTTTCACACTAACCCTTTCTGTAATCCTAACACTAATTATCCCTATAATCTCACACTAACCCTCCATTTAATCCTAAAACTAACCCTCTGTATAATCCTCACACTAACCCTCCCTATAGCTCTCACACTAAGGCCGGGTTTACGTATGTGCGGCTGTGGTTTGCAGTCCAGGGTCCGGTGCAATTCTGCTCACTGTTTTTGGTGCAGGCCCATTACCTTCCCTGACTTCTGAACTGTCTACTGGATTATGCTTGCCCCCTACCTTTCCTGACCTCAGAACTGTCTACTGGATTATGCATGCCAACTACTTGCCCAGGCCTCGGAAATGTCTACTGGATTATGCTTGCCCACTAAAATCTGTTCTCATGCGCTCCAGTGGTATGCTTGTAGGTATATGGTGTATCTACTCCTTGATATCAAAGCCTAAAGTCTTGCTGCTCCCTCAGGACAATGGGTATCCAAATATACTGCAAAAGAATGACAACAAGAGAAGAGTGTACTGACCTAGTACATTACCACTATAAATGTTTATTAAAAGATAAAAAGCAACACACATTATACTCACAAACGCATTATGTATACGTGCATATCAACACAAGTGGACAGAATCGCCCCCAGGACTGCTGGAATAAAACAATGATGCAGAGAGACCAGGTGCATCCGCAATGGCTTGGCTGATGCGTTTTAAAGGGATTGTAAAGTCAGAAGGTTTTTTACCTTAATGCATTAAGATAAAAAAAACCTTCTGTGTGCAGCAGCCCCCCTCAGCCCCCCTAATACTTACCTGAGGTCCCTTTCCATCCAGTGATGTCCACGGGTGTCTCAGCCATCCAATATTCTCCGCCTGATTGGCTGAGACACAGCAGCGGCACCATTGTCTGCGGCTGCTGTCCATCAAAGTCAGCTAGCCAATCAGGAGAGAGAGTGGTGGGGGCGTGGCCAGGTTGGGGCTCCGTGTCTGAATGGACACAGGGAGTTGTAGCTCGGCTTGGATGCCCCCATAGCAAGCTGCTTGCTGTGGGGGCACTGAACAGGAGGGAGGGGACAGGATCACAGAAGAGGCCCCCGAAAAGAGGATCTGGGCTGCTGTGTGCAAATCCACTGCAACAGAGCAGGTAAGTATATGTTTGTTATTTTTATAGGAAAAAAAAACGAGACTTCATAATCACTTTCAGGGAGAACCCTCTTCATTAGAGTGACTCATATGCTTGCCTACTACCTGTCCAGACCTCGAAACTGTCTTCTAGATTATGCTTGCCTACTACCTGCCCGGACCTTGGAACTGTCTGCTGAATTACATTTGCCAGCTGCCTTGCCACTACATATACCCTTCCTTGTCTCATTGTTCAGGCCAGTGTCACCTGTTTGGGAATTATAGCATTGTGTTGTAAAACTGGGAGCAACCAAGCACCAGTAGGCCTGCTTTCCTTAAGGGAAGTAGTATTGCTAAAGGCAGAATTGTTCCTGACCTAGGTATTGGCCTAACTGTCACAGAAACAATGTTTAACACTGAGGTGATCTGTTTCAAAAGTATATTTAAAAAAATTAAAAAGGAAATCTATGCCCTTTAATTCAAGATGCAATATAAGATCCCATTTGCTATTTTCCCTAATAATAAAATGATTTGGCCACTTCCTGTCTCTCTTCTCGGTTTTGTTTTAGGGAAGCAGATAATATAGGCGCAGGGAGTCAAGTACTGTGAGGAGCTTCCTGGAGGGCAAGAGTTACCAAATTATAAATGTTGCCATATTTCTGATGCTACTGTACGTGTGAAGAGGTACCTTCTTTGTGTTATGAAACCTTAATGTATATTTCCATATGTATGCCAAGGCGTCTTAAAAAGCTCTGTGAAAAATGCATTTTTGTTGATTACAGGACTCAGATAAAGGGTAACGAATTAAGCTGTTTTCTGGATGCCATTAGAGATTAATTTAATGGCTTCATGCAACACTTTTTTAATTTAGAAAATTAGAACCCCTTTTAAAGTTTATTTCTAAATGTAAACCTGTTAGAGTGATTCACCCTTTCTCTTGTGACAGTCACCAGTACTGAAAATGAAATGTTTTTGAGTGGTCATCAGAACAGGAATCGATGGAAATTTTCCAATGGGGACGCATGATCTGGTGACAACTGGACAACTGTCCAAAGGAAGAATTCCCTTATTCTCTCTGAATTCTTGTTGCGTCTATAGGGCAGGAAGTGAAGAAAAATAAATAAACTTAACAATAAAAACTTTAAAATAGCACATGAAAATGTGTTAAACTTGTAATATATTCTAGAATGTTTTCTTTTAACACAGAAAAGCCGTTCACTTCCTAATATTACATTGAGGTTATGAATGAGACTATTCCCATGTTTAGAGGCAAATTGTACTGAGATGATTCTTCCTCGTTATTTAGATTTAGCTTTGTCTTCCTATAAAATGTCCCACCGAAACAGAATAAGGTTCTACTGCTCTGAAGGAAATTAGCCTGGGACCACGCTTCCATTGTTCCACTCCTGCAGATGTATTTGCGTAAGAACCAAGCAAGGACGGTCAAGCCGTACTCAGCCATTGGTGGGCCATTTATTTCTTCCAGCCATGCCAAATTGGACTTTATCCTATTCATTAGTTCCACATAAAAGCTGAGAGATTTTCCTGCACTAATTGTTTGTTTTCTTTGCATTTCTGATTGAATGTATTTAGAAAGAGAGAAAAAAAATTAAGCCTTTAGTCAAAGAGAAGAAATTGAAAATTAAGCTGTTTGGAACCTTACACAGGTTTGGAAGTTGTAGCAAAGATCTGGCAATATTTCCAGGGTCCCAGCGGGATTCGACGCAATCAAGGAAACTGGCTGCCAGTAGGAACCCACTAACTCCTTCTCTGATACTTAATACCAAATAATAGTGATGGCATGACTGTTACCTTCAGATAAGGATGAGATTTATCACGCACTGTTTGGCGGTGGGTGAGACAATTCCCCCCTCTTGAGCTCGCCATATAGCCTATTCAAGTGCATTTTTTTTTTTATTAGTTAACGGAAATCATAAATAGCTTGGAGTGCCTTAGACTGCAGAAAACATATTGTGCTATTATATTAATGAACGGTTCTGCACTAAGAGCTTCGATAGGAGACGTACAATAATGTTCGCAGAGAGAAAACATTTCTTGGACATGGCCTCAATTTCATATTTTATCTTGCAGGTGTAATAGGTCAAATTGAACCTGGCTGGTCTGTGATTAAGTTCTGTGACAGTGTGAAGACCTGATCAAACAGTTAAAGCCTAGAGCTCAAGGAGGGTTCCCCTTGGTGAAGTGAAAATAAAACAGATTGAGCTTTGAGGGTCATTAAATCAGAATGTCACTCAAAAGTGACAGAGATGCTCCCTGGACACTCTCATCAGATCTGCACTGTCCTGTTGAGAAA
>BLSH010558500.1:276252-292765 GCA_018402905.1 Glandirana rugosa
AGGGACACTCGCAGCGCAGCGTGCCCCTGCCTCTGGCCGCCCTTTAAGTTTATCACTTTGTGTGTCATGTATGTCATGTGACATTAGAATGTCTAATGTAACGACATACTTTATTAAAGTGTACGTGAAAATATATTATATACAGTAAGAAAGACGGACCTTTGTACTCTTACAGGTATCGTTGGTTTTTCACAGGGAAATCCAGTTTTCACCAAAAACTAGTCGATCTTTTGTCGCTATATTTTATTCTTAGTAAACGTCTTAACTCACTATGACTAAAAACTCCTTTAAGTAGTAGTCTGTGACTTTCACTGCTGTCGTTGTTAAGACATTGACTCGTTTAAAGTCACAAAAACCAAACTAATGTAATAACTTATGTAAAATAATAAATAACTATAAATAATTATCAGAAATAATAACGTAATAGTAATAAAATGTATTCAATAATGTAATCAAACCAAAAACACTGAAATTTGCTCAGTTACAGAATTGTTGCTGTCGTCACTTTCAGTGTCTGATGATGAATTTCCTCAAAAATCAGTATCACTCAATTCTGCAAATGATTCTTATTTTATATCGCTGTTTTCTAGCTGATCAAAAACCACTTTTGACCTAAAGGGACACTTTTTGGTTGCTATGGACATTCTCATGTTTCCAGGCAGAAAGAATGACATATATTATATAAAAGTGCATGTGAAATTATTTCATACAGCAATGTAATCTGTAAGATTACAGTGTACTGTATGTACTGTGTGTTTCACTATTTGAATTTCCCGCCGGTCTCCGTCCCCGTGCGACGCGACGCTCACAGGGAACGGAGCCCGGCACACAGAGGCATCGGGCGGAGGGACAGACACGCTGACACCGCAGGAGGACATCGCTGGATCCAGGGGACAAGGTGAGTAACCCAGCCTGGATCCAGCAATGCAATCCCAAGTGTGGCTCGGGGTTACCGCTAATGGTACTGAAATTCCACCCTGAACCACACTCGGGATTATCGCCAGTGAGGTTAAAAGTGACAAATGCTGTAATACAGTTCAATTATAGTCCATCACAAT
Source organism: Glandirana rugosa (assembly GCA_018402905.1). NCBI lineage: Eukaryota > Metazoa > Chordata > Amphibia > Anura > Ranidae > Glandirana > Glandirana rugosa. The sequence continues at coordinate 277,311 of BLSH010558500.1, forward strand.
AAGTGATTGATAAAGTGCTTGGTGCTGTATGATGCACTGTAGTGCTCCAAAAAAGTGCTCAAAAGACAATCCGTGGTGCTCGGTGCCAACCCCCACTTGTGGCCCCACTCACCAGAAAGACTGGACCCCCAGCTTTTCAGTCTAGGGATCAAACCAGACTGAATACTGGTGGTGGCACGATCGTTGTTTACAACGGAGAGGATTGTTCCGGGCGGACTGCTACAGTATATTCCCTCCACAGTTTCGATCTCCTGCTGGCACTATGAAGTTACTATGCTTGTACCCCATAGCATGCTTCCTGACCTTTTGTGGAGCTTTGTCAGAGAAAATACAGATTGCAGGGTCAGGAGGGCTGCAAACAAGTCTTGTCTATTTTCCTATTGCACATTTTCCTGGCAAACAGGCTCTTAGGCTACTTTCACAATGCAGCCGCGGCCGCTGTCGCGGTAAAGCCCCGCTAGTCTTAGAGGAGTTTTACCGCTTTTTAGCCCCAACAAGGGGTTAAAACTGGATTAAAAGTGCCTCCACTCCAATCTTCTGAGGCGGTGTGCAGCCGCTTCGGAAGCGCTTGCCATTCATTTCAATGCAGGGGCGGTAGAGGAGTGGTGTATACACCGCTCACCTCACCGCACCAAAGATGCTGCTTGCAGGACTTTTTGTAACGTCCCACAAGTGCACCGCCCCAGTGTGAAAGCACTCCAACTTTCACATTGCGGTGGATTGGAGGGAATTTTTGAGGCTCTTTACAGGCACTGTAAAGCGCCTCAGTGTGAAAGTAGCCTTATAGAGGTGGGTGCTGCAACAAAAACCAGCTAGGTCCTGGAAATGTCATGCAAGTGTATATATTCGCCAGCACACCGTGGATCCTTGTCCGACCTGAACGTGGCTCATCCCCAGTCATTTCCTTCCGTCGCGAAAGCGTTTGAACCAGTCGTAAACACATTTTCTGCTCATGGCTTCTGTCCTGTAAACTTGCACCAACATTTCATGCATCTCTGTTACCGTTTTCCCTAATTTGTAGCAGCATTTAATGTTCACTTGTTGCTCCATTGCACTGTGACCCTACTTCTCACACTGAATACGTTCCACTGCCCACAGCGGGTTTACACTGATGGTCACGTGTACCCTACACTAGGTGGCATTTCTTGACATGTCTCTGGATAGCCATGTACATGCGCACGCAACTGGTCCATGTTGCCATTGAGATATCGGATCATTCACACACTTTTTAGACACTTATAAATATATGTACTGTGCTCAGGATTTCTTGGGTTCAATAGCAGGGTTTGCTGCCCCCAGTGGTGGCTCCCTGGTAGGGAGTATTAATGCAATATGTTTTATGGGCTGGGTTGGCGCTTCCCTAAGTAGGCTTACAAATATATTACAATAGACTACTTGTTAAATCATATAAATATAAAGTGTTTAGTGTTAATAAAAATGATAATAATTGGGAATGAGAATCAAATGTTATTAAAAAATATAAAATCAAAAATGTGTATATAAATAAACCAGAAAAATGTAGAGTGCCTTTTTGTGTCCTTATTGATAATATTATCCTATAAAAGATGTATTAAAGGTCCGATTTGGTGTACCCCAGTGCTATATAAAATAACATATACACATAAATACGTAAACACTGCTGAAAAAATGTGTGGAAAAAACTGAGAATCACTGGTATTGATACAATCAACAAACAACAAGTGTCCATAGAGTGAAGTCCATAAGCTTTTCTTTGTGAATCACACATGCTCCCCTATCATCACCCTGCTTATTGGACAGCGCCACCCCACACAGGGGTAAAGCGCAGAGGCGCCTGTCTAGGCAGGTATTTCTGGGGTCCTGTAAGTTGATGCTGCTTCCCGACGGTCCGTATTGTCTTTCAGATGTATGGCTGAATCCACAATGTGATTTATCCAAGTCTGTTGGACTTGGTGGCTGCAGTTGGATCCCCATGTAGCTGACAATAAGCTGCAACTTCTCAGCTGCGTATTCCACAAACTGGCATTTGAAGGGGCGTTCTTTCGCTTTGGTGGTCCAGGTGAGGCATTCATAGGCATACAAAAGTCCATAAAGTCCAAACGACAAGGCAATAAGACGCCAGCCTATGGCTTTCCAGACCTCAATAGTTTAGCTCTGCTCTGCAAGCCATCCAGGATCTGGATCTTCTTATTCAGAGCGGCGATGTCCTGCTCCAGGTTCTCCTGGGTTATGTCCACCTGCTGGCACAAGAGGGCGAAGGTGCCGGACTGCTCCTGTTGTAGCTGACAATAAGCTGCAACTTCTCAGCTGCGTATTCCACAAACTGGCATTTGAAGGCGCGTTCTTTCGCTTTTTCAGCTTATTGTCAGCTACACGGGGATCCAACTGCAGCCACCAAGTCCAACAGACTTGGATAAATCACATTGTGGATTCAGCCATACATCTGAAAGACAAGACGGACCATCGGGAAGCAGCATCAACTTACAGGACCCCAGGAATACCTGTCTAGACAGGCGCCTCTGCGCTTTACCCCTGTGTGGGGTGGCGCTGTCCGGTAAGCAGGGTGGTGATAGGGGAGCACGTGTGATTCACAAAGAAAAGCTTATGGACTTCACTCTATGGACACTTGTTGTTTGTTGATTGTATAAATACCAGTGATTCTCAGTTTTTTCCACACATTTTTTCAGCAGTGTTTACGTATTTATGTGTATATGTTATTTTATATAGCACTGGGGTACACCAAATCGGACCTTTAATACATCTTATAGGATAATATTATCAATAAGGACACGAAAAGGCACTCTATATTTTTCTGGTTTATTTATATACACATTTTTGATTTTATATTTTTTAATAACATTTGATTCTCATTCCCAATTATTATCATTTTTATTAACACTAAGCACTTTATATTTATATGATTTAACAAGTAGTCTATTGTAATATATTTGTAAGCCTACTTAGGGAAGCGCCAATCCAGCCCATAAAACATATTACACTTTTTAGACACACCTCATATGCTATGCTATACAAAGTTCCCCTTAATTGAAGCTATGTGTTTTTGCTGCCTTTCTGAATAAAAATGCATGTTAATCCCAATTTGACTGTTCCTGGGTGTCCCTGTCTAGTGCCCGGTTTACACTGTCAAATACCACTTGGGCTTGTCACCCTTACAACATTGTGGAAGATGTGGACAGTGCTTTAAAGAGACAGACACCAACTGTTGAACAAATTGGGAGAGCTTGTAAAGCACTGAAAAACGCCAGCCAGCAAAAGAGCATGTAGGTTGCTTCCACTGAGTGTCTGTTTTTGTAAAAATTTCTTGCCTGTTTATTATCACAGAGGTAGTTGGTTATAGACAGGTAATACCTGTTCCTGCTAGCCGGGTCAGAACCCTGATTGTAGGACAGTGAGATCTTATAAAGGGGAGATCCAGACAGTATTGAACCACAATACCAGCTATGCTGTATTTAATCCAGACCAGAGGCAGACTATTTGGCAAGTGCTCCTTTGTTCTAATAGTTTACCTGTAGCTGCCGATATCTTCTTGTGCATGTATCTAAATCCTGCTGAGAGAAGTATTTCTGCCTTATTGTTATTATTTCAGGTGCACAGTGGCAGATAGCTAGATCTGTGCTACTGTATGTCTGTAGTGGTAACCTTGCAGCTATTTGGCGTACCTCTTTATTATTGTAGAGTTTATATGTAGCCATGGTTGCCAGATATGAATGGCCTTCTAGATCAAAGTGAGTCTCCTCTTTGAGAGCAATGGCATATTAGCCACCGACGATGCCAAGGACAGTGATGTGTCTGGCAATTGCCCCATATTACATGAAATGTGACCTGGGGAGGTGTATGTCATGGTTTGCTGAGCATGTTCTTGCAGTACACTGGGGAACTGAAACTGAAAGGCAGATATGTCCTACTACAATAGAAGAAAATCTGGTGGAAACATTATTAGACTCTGGTGTTAAAAAGACTACCCTACTGTGGTGCCCCCATGGCATTATAGATAAGATCTTGCTACACAGTGTAATATTGGGCTGTGATTTTCCTCTGTTTTGGGAATCGAATTGTGAGGGGGGGGGGCATGAAAATGTGTATGAAGTAAATAATTTCACTATTTGTTGTGAATTTGAGGGGGGGTTGATACCCCTATATCAGAGGTACCTGACAGCTTCCCACTAGTAGTCATGGTTGGGGAGCCAGAGACAACTGTCCTCGTAGTTGAAACAACAGTATACCAGTGGCCAGGGAAAATCTGGGGACCGCATATATCCAAAATACCAATTCAGTAAATGCATGTAAAATTGTAAATGTGATGTGGTGCACAGGGTATCTCAAGAACCAGAAGTTAACCTGGTATATCCCCATTTTGCAGTATACCAGCACACACTGTATCATGTGAGGAAGGAACGGGAGCTACTTGTGCAGCAACTGGTGGTTTCACAATCTCACGCAAAGATAGTCCTGAGTCTGGCCCATTTTCGTGTATTGGGTGGTCACTCAAGGTTAGAAAAAACAAAAGAATTAAGCAGAATTTTTTTCTGGCCCAGTTTTTACAAAGCATTTGAGGAGTTTTGTAAATCTTGTCCTGATTCTCAAGTGAATGCACCTTATTTATGAAGTCATTGGGTACCCTTGCCTATAACTGAGGTCACTTTTAATACAATTTTTAAGGATCTGCTTGGTTATGGATTGTCGAAGTCCACCAGGAGGCACCAGCACATATTGGTAGCCCTGGACCATGTCACCCAGCATCCAGAAGCAACCCCTCTCAGCAACAGCTGTTCCACATGTTGTCCTGTAGCCCTTTCTTGTTAATGGTCCAAATCAAAGAGCTGTGTCAGTTGAAAATTACTCATGCACCTCAGTGTACTACCCCAAAACAAACGGACTGGAAGAATGGTTCAACGTAACCCTGAAAGGTATGCTAAAAAAGAGTTGTTAAAGGAAAAGTTAGCCCATGGGGTTGTAAAGGAATCTAACAGTGAGTGGCCCAGCTTCAAAGTACTCAACTTTAAGCTGAATGGCAGCCTGAGGTTCTTCAATGATTTTAGGAAACACAATTAAATATCCAAATTTGATGCTTGTCCCAAAAAAAAATTGATGCCTGTAATAAAAAAAATGTGGTCCCATAGTTGAAAAAAACAGGTTAGAGCCTTTCTAGGGATATTAGGATATTGAAATCTCTTGCTCTCTTTGCTGTGGGAATCTTCTGCTGTGTGAAAAGGTTGACCGCAGACAGAACACTAAAAAGGTTTGACTGTTTTGGGGAACCTTTAGGGGGTGCCCGGCTAGTCAGGTAGTGAAGACTGCTGTGTTGTTGAATAAAAATTAAGGACAAACCTGGTTGGACTGTTTCTGGGTGTTCTTGTCTTCACGATTTACAGTTTCCAATACTTGCTGTTTCTGTCTTCTGGGAAGACAGAAACAGTTTTGGGCATAGATACACTTTAAAGCTTGTATGAAATTTTAACAAATAGTGGTTTTACATATACTTTAACAGAAAAAAACTACAACAAGGAAAACAAAGTGACCCATAAATAAACAAATGTGAACAAATGATTTGTTACCATCCTATTTTTTTCCACAAATATTTCTAACAACACAATAGCAAAGCACATATAAGGTGTCGGTATCTGTATTGCTGTAAGTACAGTGATATAAGAAAATGCTATTTAACCTTTGTTATCTCCCTTGCTGTGCTTTGACAGATAATATGCTGACAGAAATATTAATAAATACTTTGTCAACCTTTGATGGTAATTCCATAAACACAAGTAAAATCACTGGGCTAGAATTTAATGAAAATTGGGAAATCACATTAAAGATTTTTGATGGGTTGATGAGGGCAAATAGAGAGGTTAAGTGACTTGTAAAGACTGGCAGAAACCTGAGATTAAAATATTAATTACTCATGATTAATTTCACATTTGATTCATAAACCCAATGAAATTAAGCAGGCAGCTTTTTTTCTCAGGGCTGCTAGGATAAAGGTATGAGAGCTGCCATTGCTGATCGGTTTTTGAAACGGTCATCCTTATCAATCTTTCTGAAACTACATGGTGCATCACCTACTGCAAACAAACACTTACATAACAAGTGTCAAAGGATCAGTAATAGGAGTTTGCTATATTTTGTTACAATACTGTTGGACAATCCAAATAAGGAGCAATTTTTGGAGGTTAGTGTGGTAGAGAGGCAGACATTATCCACAGGAAAGAATCATTGTGTATGACACTCAACGGTAAGGACATTAGGCCAAAGGAAAGTTCAACTTAATATCCAAAAGCTGGCACATCATTCTGTATTTTCTGTAAAATTAATTCATCTATTAGGAACAATGCAAAAGTGGTAGATTTTGGAGACAAAGATGGTAAAAATCTTGAGAAATTAAGGAGATCAAGGGACAGCCTTGTACAAGTACTGTGGCCTTAGAAGTGGTCTTTGTTTACCCAGATAATCCCTTTTGGAAGGAAAGATCAGTGATGAAATTTACATACATGGGTCCAGACAGTAGTGTAATTGTTGATATCATATTTTATTTTTAAATCAAATATTCTTTATTAAAAGTTTTTGAATTTTATACATATATTCCACAGACAACATTTAATCATAACACCTAACATAAATATATTCATTATTACCTTTATACAATCAGTACACCACTCGCATCTTATTTTTATCTTGAAAAACATCATATCGTTATCCTTTATTCTAATACTACAACTTTCATTTTAAAATCCCTAATGTGCCTCTCAATCTGTTTTCTTCGGAGACAGTATATCCTGTTATCTAAGCTTTCCCATCTTTCAGGGGACTGGTCCCATTTTTTCTATCCATGGTTTCCATATTTAATTTTTTTTTTTAAAGGCATCCCCGCTTGGTATATACAAATTTGTTCCTTCCGTATTGTATCATTAACTACTTTTACCCATTCTCTACATGTTGGGGGAGCTGTCTGTACAATCAGTTTTCATGCTTGAAATAAGCACCTAAGCACTGCTATTTGTGTGCCACTTGATGCATTATCCCCATCTTTACAACCCAGTACACATATCTTTGGGTCTACATTAATAGATGTCCCATAAACTACATTTATAATATTGAGAATCTTTCTCCAATATCTATGCAGTTTTTGGGCTTCTCCAAGCCATGTGAATAAGATCTCCCTTTGGGTCCCCACATCTTGTGCACTTAGCATTGGGCCTCTGCCTGAATAAAAATAATTCCTGGGGGTTACAATATGCTCTATGTAACAAGAATGAATGCAATACTATTTGTGAGGGGGATAGAGATACCAATGGACCCAATTCCAGTATACAGCTCCACTGATCATCTGTTATATTCCCTAAGTCTTCCTCCCTCCGACTCTTACAAGGGAGGTTCTCAGTCTCCTCCACTGCTACTTTACATATGTCAACGTAGAGATCTGAGATCAGTCCCCTGGAGACACCTGCATTGATTGCTTTACAAAGAAGAGGTATCTCACTCTAATATCATCTTTGATGCTGGGTCACCAATAGATGGTTAGAAAAATCGCTGCTCTCCCCGTCAAGTCTATGTTGTTAACATGTGTGAGATGGCCTCAGCCTTACACCACTACACAAGCCCTCTGACAATTTTTGCCCCATTCACTGAGGTTTAGTCATAGACTGGACACATGTTAACAACATAGACTGAACTGGGAAAGTGACGCTTTTTCCAAGCATGCTATACACTACTGGATGGTGATACCCTAATCTGGAGAAACAGTGGGACAATATACTGTATCCCCTTTGACAACGTCTATCTCAGACGAATCCCCTTTGACAACGTCTATCTCAGACGAAACGTGCATCAGGGAAGACGCGCTGACGCTTTGTTTGATACGTGTATACAGCCGGCCAGCGATTTTATGCTAACACTGCACATTGATCTTTAAGGAATGTAAGTGCATTATTTTAAATTTTAATAAATCATTTGGTAAATAGTATTACACTATTGGAGCCTTTTATTTCATGTTTATGAACAGGTGAACGGACCTGGAGCTTGACAGCCTACGTCTACGAGTTACGGTCTGAAAAAATCTCTTCATTCCTTGAGGGGACCCTGGCAGGGTGAACAACCTAAAGCCATTTGCTATTGTATATCTGGTGAGCATATTTTATGTCCGGTGAAGGATTTCCACTCGAGTTTCACTGTTTTCTCACGTTCGGTGCCCTGCTCCCCCTCTCTACACTCTGCTGCTGTGCTGTTTTGTCTATAAGGATAATCCATCTTTTCCACAAGGGACATATATGGTGTTTTACTGAAGATATACACTTACCTTTTTGCTCCAGTTATATAAGGTTTGATATGAGACTACCTTTTTTAACAAGACTTTGTGTTAAGGGGTTTTATCCAAAATCTTATATATAGATTTAGAACATCAGACAAATCATTCACTGTACTTAAGTAGTATACATGTCAATCCAGCTCGTGTTTTTATTGTAATATACTGTATATATTCCTTTTTTTGCTTAGAGTGGCACTACATGTATAAGCCGATCGCCAACAGATGTTATAGATAAGCTCAATCACCTTTCTAAAGCCACAGTGACCAGCAGTTTTGGAGTTCTAGCTCCAAAAGGCAGAACTTGGCGAAAGAAAGACTAGAAAAGAAGTGGGTTGAAAGGGGTATCTTGTTGCCCCCAAACTGAGGAAGCAGGAAGGCTCTTGCTCCAGGCCCTCCCAACTAAAAGCAGCTGCAGATGGCAGAGGGCACCCTTTTGGCCAGCATGTCAATAGAAAGTCAATCCAATAGAACAACAGACCCCAGCAGGTTTGATGGGAGTTGAGCTTTTGGACATAATGGAGATATTGGAAGTTCTTATGGAGTATGTATATAGTGATAGGCTAAATGGCCCTTTCCAACTGAAGTTCCTCCTTGGGCAAACCTCATTATCAGAAGCCCCTAGTCATTCATAGTGTGTGCATTCTTTCCAGGAGAAAATTTCCTACAGAGCAAAATAAAACCACAGGTACAGTTAGGGTCATCTTGCTTGAAAAGAACGCTCTGCGCTCTCTGCATTGAACAATAACCTATATATATGTGTATGCACCGATACTCTTTTTTTATCGGTGAGTACGAGTACTGATATTTTCGATCAAGTATTTGTCGATACCAAATACAAAATGAATGGGCTCAAACTGCACTGCAAAGAATTGGATGTGATTTGAACAGGAATGAGGTGCGATTCCTGTCCAATTTGGCAAGCGGTTTCCTCCACCGCTCTTGTGAACCCTGGCTTGTCATAGTGATTTCATCATGGGTTCACACAGAAGCAGTGCGGGAAACCGAATGCAATCCAGACAGGAATCACACTGCATTCGTGTTCAAATCAAGTACGATTTAAGCCCATCCATTTTGTATGGGCTCAAATCGTATCGCAAAGTATCAGTTTCCGGTAATGGAGAATTTTCACGAGTATGTATAATATGCAAATACTCAGTATCAGCATCGGTGCATCCCTAGTGTTTACTATAGAATATATTTAGCTGTTTAGGAACAGATGACTTTTAGGCCTTTTCCCATTATCAATATTTCCTAATATATACTATATTGTCAAAAGTATTGGGACACCTGCCTTTACATGCACATGAACTTTAATGGCATCCCAGTCTTAGTCTGTAGGGTTCAATGTTGAGTTGGCCCACCCTTTGCAGCTATAACAGCTTCAACTCTTCTGGGAAGGCTGTCCACAAGGTTTAGGAGTGTGTCTATGGGAATGTTTGACCATTCTTCCAGAAGCGCATTTGTGAGGTCAGGCACTGATGTGAACAAGAAGGACTGGCTCTAATTCATCCCAAAGAGAGGTTCTATCAGGTTGAAGGCAAGTTCCTCCACCCCAAACTCGCTCATCCATGTCTTTATGGACCTTGTTTTGTGCACTGGTCCAAATAATTTGGTGGAGGGGTGAATATGGTGTGGGGTTGTTTTTCAGGGGTCGGGCTTTGCCCCTTAGTTGCAGTGAAGGGAGCTCTTAAGGCGTCAGCATACAAAGACATTTTGGACAATTTCATGCTCCAACTTTGTTGGAACAGTTTGGGGTTTGCCCCTTCCTGTTCCAACCGTGCACAAAGCAAGGTCCATAAAGACAAGGATGAGCACATTTGGGGTGGAGGAACTTGACTGGCCTGACCTCAACTTGATAGAACACCTTTGGGATGAATTAGAGTGGAGACTGTGAGCCAGGCATTCACTCCAACATCAGTGCCTGACCTCACAAATGTGCTAATGGAAGAATGGTCAAACATTCCCATAGACACTCCTAAACCATGTAGAGAGCCTTACCAGAAGTTGAAGCTGTTATAGCTGCAAAGGGTGGGCCAACTTAATATTGAACCCTACGGACTAAGACTGGGATGGCATTGAAGTTCACATGCGTATAAAGGCATGTGTCCCAATACTTTTGACAATATAGTGTATATATAGTTACATTACATAGTTATTAAGGTTGAAAAAAAGACACCAGGCCATCCAGTTCAACCTGTGTGGGTATGCATGTATTATGTGTCTATCACTTCCCTGTATATTGTGTTCAGAAAGATGCCCATCTAAGAGTTTTCTTTAATTAGCGAGACTTCCCGATGAAACCACCGATTGTGGAAGGGAGTTTCACACCCTTACCGTAGCATTTAAAATCCTGCATTTGGACATGCAAGATCCAGAGGTGAATTTATTCAAATTAGAGACACCAAAATCTGGAGCAGCTGTGGATTGCAACCACTCAACTTCTATTTTCAGCTTGTTCAGATAAGCTTCGAAAATTAAAGATATAAACGGATTGGTTGCCATGCATGGCTACTCCGGATTCTGCCTGCTCCAGTTATGATAAATTCCCCTTCTAGAATAGTCTGTGTTTTAATATGGAAAGCATGTTGCTAAAACACATTAAAGTATTTTTTGAACAAGGGGGGCTGCAAAACGTTACTGAGATGCTTCATTATTGAGGAAGGTTATGTAAACTCTCTGGAATCGATGCACTCACAGAACTCTTTAATGACATTAAGCCATTTCAGCAAGTGTCAACTTACCACCCAATCAAGCTTCCATAAAAGCATGAAAATTGTAAAGCCGCTTGTATCACTGAGGGTTCCGTAGTGTCTTACCCCTCCCTTGTGTCCATTAAATGCCTATTTTTTTCTTAATTGCTTATGCAAGCCAATCAATAATTTCTCACAGTTTCATTTCTCACGTCTAATTTTCCATGAATTATGCATTGATGCCATAGTGAAATGTATGTAAAGCGAAGTCTCGCTACTACTGCCTTTATTCATGTTTCTCACCCCTTAACCCTATAATTGCGTTGAAAGGCCTCTTATTGCTATTTGATAACCATTTGCTAAAATTGATGTTTTTATTCCATATTATTTTTCAGAATCCGTTAAAATCTTTTTATAAAAGTGCTTTATAGAATAAAAGATCAGAATCAAGTCACAACACCAAAAATGCTAAAGTAAGTGATTAACATCTGAAAAACTTTATTGCATTACAATATTTGTTGAGTTTTGTTTCATTGGAGAGATACCAAATGCAAATTATAGAATCGGCAGAATGGAGGAAGGGATCATTTTCTAACCACAGTTGACTTTAAATACTGCCAACTGCCACTTTTCTTGGAAACTTGTACTGAGAAAAAAAGGCTAATTGCCTGGCTGATTCTGGCTTCAGTACCTTCTGAGCTATCTAGCCTGCAAGTCAAAACCAAGCCAGAACCATATATTTACTCCAGCCAATGGCAGCCCGCCCATATGGGGCGCAGGGGCGCTGATAGGATTGCCACCTTTTCTTCAGGTCAAACCCGAACGCTTTAGTGGCGCACAGAAATTTTTTTTATAGTATAAACCATACATATATATTTTGCTATTAAATAACATTTCTAATCATATTAAGTTAATTACAAGCATCCCCCTTTACATCAGAGACCACAGAGTTCCCCTTTTACATCTGAACTCACAGAGTTCCCTTTCACTGTACGGAGGGACTCTGCAGACTCTGATGTAAGGGAGAACTCTGGGGACTCTAACATAAGGGATGCTCTGGGAACCCTGATTTAAGGGGGAACACTGAGAACTCTGATGTACGGAGAGGGCAGGTGTAAGGGGGAACACTGTGGCCTCTGGTGTAAAGGGGAACTCTGATGTAAGGGGTGCTCTGAGAACCCTGATTAACCTTAGTGTACTCACTCAGAGGCAGGGGGGAGACTTCAGTCACAGACAAGGATGGATGGTAAGCTCACTCACCCCTTGGCAGTCAGCACCTCTCATCCAGATGTATGTGAGGCTGCTGGACTTCAATTTCCAGCCCCCACTTTCCTTTTCTGAGGCACAGCAGTGGGGATTGGAATGTGGGCAGACACAGAGTGGTAGGGGTGGGAGGAAGAGGTGCAGATTGAGCCCCCTCTCCTCTCCCGTCTGTGTGTGTTGGGGGGGATTATTAGTGTTGGCTTTGGGCAGTGTGAAAGAGAGTGTAACAGACTATTTCAGCTAAGACAGCTGCAGCCAGCAACTCTTCTGGCAAGCCATAGTCCAGTCTGAATAATGTGTCCGGGTTTCAGGCAGTCTGAAACCCGGACGCACGATTCTAAACCTGAACTGTCCGGGTGAATCCCGGACAGGAGGCAATCCTAGGTGCTGATCCCCTAATCCGCGCACCCGTATAGAGCCTGAGGCTCTAATTGGCTTCAAAAAAGGGTGGGCTCAGGGCGCCCAAAACATTCTGTGACAATAGCGAATTAATATTGGCTATTGTCTTCCTGCTTTTCCTCCTGGCCAATCAGGAAGTGGGTCCTAAGACCTGATTGGCCAGGGAGTCTTAGGATCCACTTCCTGTTTGGCCGGGAGGAGAAGCAACAGCCCCGGAGTGAGGAGAGAGATCCCTGTCATCTGCCTCCTAAGGTAAGGAGGCACCTGTCCATCCGTCTTCCATGGGGGGAGTTTCACGTCCATCTCCCGCTGGGGGGTTTGGGGGATCGCCGTTCCCCCCCCCCCGTCTCCCACGGGGGGTGGCATTAGTTTGCCGCCCCCTCCTAAAATATTCATCACCAGCTACCACTGAAGTGTGATTGGGAGGGCGTGTAAGTTTTTAGCTGAGGGGGACACTCTGGGAATATTTAAAGCCCAATGAAAACTGTGTTAGACATACAGGGTTAATTTCAGTGCTGCCCAGGATGACCAAAAGCGCTGACAGCAATAAAGCTATACAGCTAAGGCAGGAAAAAAAATTCTCCTTGCTGCGAAGCCTATAAAGGGGATCTGTGAGTGGTGACAACAGTTATAAAGTCTCCTACTGTGCATCTGACATCAGCTGGTCTTGGCAGGAAATGTCACAGTGGACACAGGGTCAGGGTGAACAGCAACCTCTGCAATTTTAAAGGAGAAGTAGGGCCAAAGCTTGTTTGGCCCTACTTCTCCTGTAGGTCACAGGAGTACACTTCATTCTGCATTCCCGTGACCCGTATTCAGCCGACAGCAGGCTGATGTCACTCAGCTGGTCCGGATTCTAGCGGGATCCTGACTTGAATGTTGGGATGCACCCAGATGCTTGACCGGCAGCTGACTCAGCCTCTCAGTACGCTGCTGAGAACCTAAGCCAGTTGCTCCCGCCCCCTCCACAGCCCCATACTCCAGTGAGCACTAGAAGGGCAGAACTGAGAGCTGGTGACTGCTCACTGAAGACAGAGAACTGTGCAATCAGCAGCTGTTGATCACTCACTTCTCAGGGTAGAGGTGGTGGGGGAAAGATGTAGCATCAGAGCAATGCTGTATCCACCTAGGTGAGTATGTGTGTTTGTTTTTTTTCACAACCTGTACTTACCTTTTAACCACTTCCCACCCGTAGGATGTCAGATGGACTTTGAGTGGCAATATCTGAATGATGCCAGCAGGCGATTCCCTGCAAAGTAAAAGCCATCATAATGGCTGTTTAGCTGCTTGATTGATGTAACAGGTGCCCTCTGGTGCTTCTACTGGCTTGCCGTGTGACCAGTGAGCCAGAGAATGAATCTGCCGGCAGCAACGGTTTACTATTGTAGCTCCTGCCACCGATTTTCCAGGAGCCTGATGGTGACTCTCAGAGGGTTACACATTCCTCAGGGTGTAGGGTGGGGTAGCATGGTGGGTGATGAGCAAGAAAAGTTGAGCACCAGTCACTTGTATGCTTTAAACAAGAGAACGTTTATTTCTCGAAACAGGAGAAATGTGGGACAGAGGGGAATAGGGCACAGGACACCCTTAGTAACGATCAACAAATAGGCAGACTCCTTAGACAAAAATTGGTGAGGTAAGGTAGACAGCAGTACAGTACAAAAGAGTCCTTAAACTGAACCAGCACATCTGTACTTTGTAGGACAGGCTGTCTCCTCTAGTAACTGAACTTTACTCACAGCTTCCTGCACATGGATTAACTTGGATGAGTTCTCTCCAGAAGTCCTCACAGCCACTTCATAGCCTCCATCTCATAAAGAGTCCCATCTGGTGCTTCCTCAGAACTCCATCCCTCTAAGAATCATTTCTAGATCTTTGGCAGGCTTTCCTCAATAGAACTTGAACTCCCGGATAGGCCTTGGACAGGCCTAGCAACCTGCAACCACCTGGATAGGTCTCAGGCTTTAGGCCTAGCAGCCAGGAGCTACTTGCTGCACATCCACCTAGGCCGCAGCCCAGGGGGGGAACCCTAGATTACCTGACTTCTTCTAGGAAAATACCTTTACTAGCATGCAAAGCTGCCAGTCTGGCTGAGAAATTATGTTTATTCATAAGCTGAACTTAATGTAGCTCATCACTCTGTCAGAGGCAGCAGCACCACCTACTGAAAGAAAGGAGAAGCTATACAGAATTGGAAAAAGTAATTTAATCTCTAAACCAGGCATCACTAAATGGCAGACCGTGGGCCAAATATGGACCCAGTAGCAGCCCTTTCCGGCCCGCAGCTGTTCTCTCCCCTCCGCCGGCTCGCCGCTGCCGCTAACATCCTTGATAACATGGGAGGTGTGGCAGGTCTCTCCCTTTCATCATCGCATCACTCCCCATTCCTCCCCCTCTCCACACAGCCCTATTATTAACACAAGCCTGGAAGCGCTGCAGGTCTGTACAAAGTGTGTGACTTTTCAAGTTCCAAAGCGGGGTGATTGGTTGCCAGGCAGTGGGGTGGTCCCAGCAACCAAACACCCTCCTTTAACTTGAAAAGTCCCGTCCTTTGTCCGGACCTGCCATGCGTGCTTCCCTGCTTGTGTGAATAAGGTAGGGCAGTATGGCGAGGGGGAGGAAGGGGGAATGCTGCGATGATGAAAGTGAGAGACTGACTGTGTAATATCAATGGAGGACTGTAAGGGAGGGAGTCTGTGATGGAGGGGTATCTGTAATGGGGGGGTTTGTGATGGAGTGGGGTCTGTAATGGGGGTCTGTGATGGAGGAGTATCTGTAATGGGGGGTCTGTGATGGAGGGATAT
>BLSH010558500.1:301548-312487 GCA_018402905.1 Glandirana rugosa
GCCCCCCGTTTTGGCAGGGGCGACCCTCTACTTTCACTAATAGCGATCGCCGATATCGTCGGAGATCGATATTGGCGTTCTTTTAGGTGATCGGACAAACCTGGGGTTAACTAACTAGCTAGTTGAACCATATACGTCTCACGGGTAATTACCTAGATCCGGTCTAATCTTGACACATATCGGTCGGATTGTCTGTAGTCTCAATCTGGATCACGAGAGTCATTAGAGGTGAATTGTATTGACCAGTCTGTTTAGGAGGGAGAAGGTAAATTTTTCGTCCAGACATATTCCTGTGCCCTCACACTGCAGTGCTCTATGGTGGTAGTGCCAGTAGCAGACACACCCCTCAGCACAAGTGTCCTTATACAGACCTGCTTTTTAAATGGAAGAGGGAGGATTTGTCTGACCAGTTATGTTAAGTGGAGATTACTGAGAGCACTAGGTCTAACTCTGATGTCTGTTAGGCTGGCTATACACAGTTCTAATCTGGCCTAGATCCATTAATGGGCACTCTGCATATACCAAGTTGATCGATCAATCAATTGGGGTCCAAACAGGCTAGTGGATTTTCTTGCGGTTATAGCTAGAGGCTGCTATAGCCGCTAGCGATAATCACTTTCATCTCCCAGCGGGGACGGTTTTGCCCCCCGGGAGAAGACAATGGCTTAGCAAGAGGGATTCCTGCATCAACACTGTCTGTGTTAATTGAGAAATCGGGTAAATTTCTTTCCTGCAACCCATGGTTACAGGAAAGAAATTAGTTCCATGCATGGATGCCCTTAGAATGCTTAGTAATAGTTAGACACCCTGTACAACTGCTGTAACAGGAAAGTTTAAATGAGACAGAAAAAATGAGGGTTGTTAGTACAATGTCTATGTGATTACATATTTCTATTTCTGTTACAGCAGTTGGGCTTTAAAGAGTATGTAGAGTATCTCACAAAAGTGAGTAGACCCCTCACATTTTTGTAGATATTTTATTCTATCTTTTCATGTGACAACACTGAAGAAATGACACTTTGCTACAATGTAAAGTAGAGAGTGTACAGCTTGTATAACAGTGTAAATTTGCTGTCCCCTCAAAATAACTCAACACACAGCCATTAATGTCCAAACTGCAGGAAACAAAAGTGAGTACACCCTAAGTGAAAATGTACAAATTGTGCCCAAAGTGTAAATTTTTGTGTGGTCATCCTTATTTTCCAGCTCTGCCTTAACCCTCTTGGGCATGGAGTTCACCAGAGCCTCACAGGTTGCCACTGGAGTCCTCTTCCACTCCTCCATGACGACATCACAGAGCTGGTGGATGTTAGAGACCTTGCGCTCCTCCACTTTCCATTTGAGGATGCCCCACAGGTGCTCAATAGGGTTTAGATCTGGAGACATGCTTGGCCAGTCCATTACCTTTACGCTCAGCTTCCTTAGCAAGGCAGTGGTCTTCTTGGAGGTACGTTTGGGGTCGTTATCATGTTGGAATGATGCCCTGTGGCCCAGTCTCCGAAGGGAGGGGATCGTGCTCTGCTTCACTATGTCACAGTACATGTTGGCATTCATGGTTCCCTCAATGAACTGTAGCTCCCCAGTGCTGGCAGCACTCATGCAGCCCCAGACCATGACACTCCCACCACCATGCTTGACTGTAGGCAACACACACCTGTCTTTGTACTCCTCACCTGGTTACCGCCATACACGCTTGACACCATCTGAACCAAATACGTTTTTCTTGGTCTCATCAGACCACAGGACATGGTTCCAGTAATCCATGTCCTTAGTCTGCTTGTCTTCAGCAAAATTTTTGTGGGCTTTCTTGTGCATCATCTTTAGATGATGCTTCCTTCTGGGACAACAGCCATGCAGACCAATTTGATGCAGTGTGCGGCGAATGGTCTGAGCACTGACAGGCTGACCCCCACCCCTTCAACCTCTGCAGCAATGCTGGCAGCACTCATACATCTATTTCCCAAAGACAACCTCTGGATATGACGCCGAGGACGTGCACTCAGCTTCTTTGGTCGACCATGGCGAGGCCTGTTCTGAGTGGAACCTGTGCTGTTAAACCGCTGTATGGTCTTGGCCACTGTGTTGCAGCTCAGTTTCAGGGTCTTGGCAATCTTCTTATAGTCTAGGCCAACTTTATGTAGAGCAACAATTCTCAGAGAGTTCTTTGCCAGGAGGTGTCATGTTGAACTTCCAGTGACCAGTTTAAGAGATTGAGAGTAAGAACACCAAATTTAACACACCTGCTCCCCATTCACACCTGAGACCTTGTAACACGAGCGAGTCACATGACACCGGGGAGGGAAAATGGCTAATTGGGCCTAATTTGGACATTTTCACTTAGGGGTGTACTCACTTTTGTTGCCAGCGGTTTAGACATTAATGGCTGTGTGTTGAGTTATTTTGAGGCAACAGCAAATTTACACTGTTATACAATCTGTACACTCACTACTTTACATTATAGCAAAGTGTCATGTCTTCAGTGTTGTCACATGAAAAGATAGAATAAAATATTTACAAAAATGTGAGTGTGTACTCACTTTTGTGAGATACTGTATACCCAGCATTTCATATTCCTGATATGTACCTGTTGTACCAACAAAGTCTCCTGTTCTCTTTGTATTGCTTCCTTTGTGTGAAATCCCTAGTGTTCCTACCAGTCCCTCTGCTTTCCTATTAAAAACTAACCACACAAAGCAGGAGCATGGTTAGTTCTCTAGTTGTACTGGGAACCCAGCCTGCTCTCCTCCAATAATCAGAATTGTGCTGACATGCACCCCCCCCCCCTCCGCACAGCCATTCCCTGGGAAGCCAAGTGTGCTGCTGCTTCTCCTCTCCCAGCTCTATGCAGCTGAGAACAGAGGGAATGCAATCATTTATATAAAAAAGGGAAAAAATAATTAATTGTTTTTTGTATATCAATACACCAGTGTTTTGCCTTTCAGTTCTATTTTAAACCAAATGGGATGTTTTACAAGGTGATCGTTTAGAATCATTTTACTTGTATTTATTTTGTGGCTTAGCAGAACTCCTTGATTAAAGTGATTGTAAACCCTCACCCCATAAAACAACCCATTCAGTTTAAAATAGAAATGAAAGGCAAAACATGTCTATGTAGGTATAAAAAACATTCTAAATACCTTTTTTCCCACCTTGATAAGTGATCACATTCCCTCTGTTCTCAGCTGCATAAGAGCTGGGGGGAGGAGAAACAGCAGCACACTGTTCTTCCCAGTGGATGGTTGAGCAGGAGGGAGGGGTATACCAGGACAGGTGTAATCATTGGAGGAGAGCAGGCTGAGTTCCCAGCACAGCTAGAGAACTGACCACAGTGTGTTCTGTTGCTTAGTGTGGTCAGTTTCTAATAGAAAAGCAGAGGGACTGGCAGGAACACCATGGATTTTACACAAAGGAAGCAATACAAAGAGAAAATGATACGCTCTTTATACAAGAACATGTTACAGCAGGCACATATCAGGCATATGAAATGTTTGGTTTACATATTTAAAAAAAATATTCTTAGTATTTACAATATGGTCTCATGTATACCGGGACAGTAATATGTGTGCTTAACTTATACAAGTCTTGAGCTACACATGCAGATTTCTAAAAATGAGGAAGCCTTTCACACTGTGCCATTCACAGCCTGCATCCTGCCGTTGTGCAATGTAACATGTAAACATCTGGTTCGTCTAGACATTGCCGCCAATGACATCTGTGCCCATCTTTTATTGTAACTTGCATTTTCCTTTGAAAAAATAAATTCTAGCTGGATATGTTTAATAACACAAGCTCCCGGAGTGTTTAGTCTGACTTTGTTGCTTGTAGACTATTTCCCATTTACAGTTTAAGACAAAATTATTTTATGTCTGGCTGGACAAGAGAGTGGCAAAGCGCTATGATTCCAGCCCTGCTATCAAAGGAGACAGCTGCTGTCCTGGTATTCAGTGTACTGGGCATGGAGCCAAGGGCATCTAGACAGAACTTTGAGGAACTCGGGACAACAAGCTCCCAAATGACACTCGACAGAAGTTGATTTTTACATTGATCTTAACTAAAGCACTGTGTACATCTAGGGAGACTTCAGGCAGTTCTCCATGGGAAAGTTAAGGGGCAGACAAAGTTGAGGAAGAGTCTCCATTGTGCATGTCATAAGGTCTGTTGAAGGAACCAAAGCATAGTGAACTGGTGTAGTAAAAAATGCCTAGGGGTTGATTTATAAAGGCAGAGTGCAGTTGCTCCAGAGCTTAGTAAATGAGCAAAAGCTCTGCTGACTTCCATCATCCAATCACGTGCAAGCAAAAATGCATTTTTTTTTATTTTCCTTGGTCGTGATTGGGTACTTTTTACAAAAGTGAAGCCTTAACTCATTTACTAAGCTCTGGAGCATCTGCATTTGCAGAGTGCAACTGCACTTTGCAAAGTGCACAGTCTATTTGCCTTTGGTAAATCAACCAAGCCACATTTTTGATTTAGGATAGTGATAACATGATAGGAGATACAAGAATATACTTAGGAGGTGAGTACTGCCTCACAGAAGATGTCTATTCAGACAAAACGTATGTCAGGCAAGGCAAGCAAATAGCGGTGACGTCGTAACATCCGTGGAGGGTGTGGAACGGATGTTTTATTTCCAATGGCTGTTTTCACTTTGCTGCTGTACGTAGATCCTTTATGAAAAAAAATATTTTAACTGGACACTGCGCAATGAGTTTTCTCTTTTTTCATTGTTATACTGCATGATTGGTTCCTGAGGATACCTTGAGGGCATATATCATTGGTGATTTCCATCATCGGTTTCCATAAGGTGGCCGGATAAGCTGATGTAGCGTATACCTAGTGTGAGGGGTAAAGTTCACAGATGCGAGTACAAACCTTGATAGGTCTATTGATGTGATAAGCAGATATTTTTCCCTATTTTCCTATGGGGAGCACTGGGTGTTGCACCGAATAAGAACTGGAGGACATTGCACCTTTTTTATTTCACTCTATGAACTCATTGGTGTTTTCTGGACATTATATAATCATATTTTTTTTTTTTTGATTATTTGAATGATCCACTAATTATGTCAGGTGTGATAATTGTTGCACCATTTATGTGACATCGCAACACATTTTTATTATATTTTTTGGATATTGCTGTGTACAATGTTGTGAGTGCTGCTGTCAGTTTTAATGCTTATATTATTCCATTTTGATTTTTCACTGTGTACACTAAGCACAAATTTTTCTATACATTTATATGCATTAATGTTACCAACCAAGAAGTACATATTTCAATTTGAAAAATGTGTGAATCTCCCCCTACTTCCATACTCAACTTTTCCACCGTACTCTCGTTTATTTTTCCAGCATCTCTTCATTTCTCTTTTCCTTTATTTATCTTTCTTTCTCTTTTCTCACAGCCAAAGCCTACAGTTCCCTCTAACGTGTAGTAAGCATGTAGTCTTTCATCTCGACTCATGGGCTTACCAGTAGATATCTTGTGAGATAGCCCTTTAGGTGTGTCTTCTGCATGCCTGTCTCAATCATTGCAATGCAGGCCAATATACTGTTAGCCCACGTTCACATCGGGCTGTTTTGACATGTGATTTGGCATGTCAAATCTCATGTCACATCACCGGCTATTGCCGGCAACGGCACTGTCCGAATTGGTGTGACGCCGACTTTGCGGTGCCACACAGATTCCCAAATGTAGTTCCTGTACTACTTTTGGTGACTTCAGGAGCGATTTGAATAGACATCTGTGCATGAACCCGCACAGATGTCTGTCAAATCGCCCCCGAAGGCAGACTGCATTGCTAGTTTGAAATCGTGCATGTTCGGCTGAACTCGCATGATTTCAAACCTGCCCTCAATGTGAACCTGGGTTTAGGACCCTTTCACATGGGTGGACTGATCGGATCTGCCTGTCAGTTTTTCAGGCAGACCAGATTGGCCCCTCCAGTCTGTATGAAGCGGCTGGTGTCAACGCTGACACCCGCTGACATCCAATCTGATCCTGTCCTCTAAACCCATCTGATGGATGGGTGTAAATGGACAGGTGATCTGTTTACATCCGACCAGAAGAAGAATACCCTCCCGCTATTTGGGGACTATTATAGGCACTTCAGACAAAATAAACTCCAGAAGCAAAAATTATAAAACAATATAAATGTTATTACATATCAGAGTAAAAACATACTTAAAAGCAGTGTGGCCTGTACATACATGTATGTTGGTAGCTCACACATAGGGCTGCCAGGACCTTAAACAAACATCATTCAGAAGATGAGACATCCAAGACCACATACAATTCTTGTTCACATCTGACCAGACATAGAAAAAATTGGGCTGTGTCTGTGTCCTCTCTGCACATGCAGACTGGACACAGACCAGTCATCCACCTGCTCAATAGGGATCAGTGGACAGATTGTTAGCTGAGCATGCCGACTACAACGGAGCCTGCCCCATGTGTAAGGGGCTTTACTTTTGGTATGGTTATTGACTGTTATAGAATCCTGTTTATGGTACTTAAACCCCAGCTCTGGGCAACTAAAACATGATTATCTGGAGTGGGAGTGCACCTACACTGCAATGGTTAACAGTTCATTTTGTCTAGAGGAGAGGAGAAATAGTTTTACTTACCTAATCCTGGTAGAGTGAGCGGAGAAGAAACTGCGGGGACTGATCTAGCTGTGGAGAGAAGTGGAGGATCGGGTAAGCATGTCTTTTTTTGTTCCCCTAGATCAGTGGTTCTCAACTCCGGTCCTCAGGACCCACCAACAGGCCAGATTTTAAGTATTACCTTGGGGAGATGCAGATTAGAATACTGCAATCACTGAGCAGCAAATTATATCACCTGTGATGTATTTCAGTTATCCTGCAAACCTAGCCTGTTAGTGGGTCCTGAGGACAGGGGTTGAGAACCACTGCCCTAGATCTACACAAGCAATTAACCCTTCCAGAGCAGACACAGCCCCAATCCAAGAGATAATTTTGAGGTGTCCAGATTTGGGCTTTAAACATTTACTATTTATATGTGTTGTACCCTTACACATTGTATGTTGAGCCATTGGGCTCATGCTGTCAGTTTGCATCTGATCCTTCTTATAAAACTTTGGTAAAAGGAAAAATGTCTGTATCCTGGGTGAACGTAGCGAGAAGAGCTTACAATCTAAGGTCCTTAACTCACATTCATATATACACGTACTAGGGCCAATTTAGAGAGGAGCCAATTAACCTACTAGCATGTCTTTGGAATGTGGGAGGAATCCAGAGTACCCAGAGGAAACCCATGCAGACACAGGGAGAATATGCAATCTCCAGGCATTTAGTGCTGTGGTTAGGGCTCGAACCCGACGACCCTAGTGTTGCTAGGCAGAAGTGTTAACCACTTAGTCACTGTTCTGTCTAATACAAAGGTATCACTTTGGTTGGGGAATGGCCTTTTTTAGATCCTGTAGGTACTGGCATTAAAACACTGTTTAGGGGTGTTGTGTAAAGCCATGAAGTAGAAATGCCCACCAACACACCAAAATGACGTAAGCATCTTTGCTTTTTTTTCACAGAGGAAGAAAAATCATCACAAGCTATGATTTATGCTTTGTTGGTAACTTTGGGTGGTGGCGTTTTGTGTTGTCTTGAGCAGTATTTTAGATCAATTTAAGAGTAAATGTTAGCAACAAGATGCCCCAATTAAACGACAAGTATCCCTTTGATTGGAAAAATTGCATTTCTTGTGACCTGCAGGGAATAGCAACAAGATTTAGGGTGTTCTGTATTGCTATTGAGTAGAAATGTCCACCAACACACCAAAATGATGTAAGAATCTTTTTTCTTATTTATATAGTAAGAAAGGGCATGAATTATATTTTGTTGGTAGGCTTGGGTGGTGGTGTTTTTGGCCATTGATCATGCTAAATCTGTTATAGTGTTTTTTGTGAGTGTGTTTCACCATATCAGCTTGTCTGCTTAACAGAAAAGCTTCCATTGTTTAGTGAAGGTATCCTGTGTGGCTCACAATGCTGCTGTTGCTCTGATTGGCTCCTCTGTATTCAGGCAGGTTGAAAGGCTCTGGATGAACAGGAGTGACCAATGCAGATCAGCATCATGAATATGAATGCCTTCCCAGCCAATTACAGGGAGTGGTGCCCCTGAGCATGCTGGGTGCTGGTATTTATATTTGGTGCGCACATGGGATCTGGGTTTTCCTCCAGAGAGAGAGGTCCTCTCCCCAGCACAGGCTGTCATGTAGCCTCGGGTGGGCGACCTGAGGGCCTGAACACTGAATCCTGAAGCCCGACTGAGGGAGGATGTCCATGGATCCTGTCTGGTATCACAGAGGAAGATGACCTGCAACAAGGGCCTTGTGATTACAGATCCCCTAAAGGGATCCTAGGGACTGGTGTTGCTAAATCCCCCTCTGGGTGCTAGAAGTCAACTGCTGGGTGCAAGCTAAAGGGGACACCGGCTGGTGTCTTGAAGAGCAAGGCTCTCCTAAGTACTTCTGCTAGCAAGAGGACTTCCTACATTCAATACAGTCTGTTACACAGTTCTACCAAGAAATCTGTCCTCAATTGTGCATAGTTCAATTGGAGTATCCCACTATACCGCCTTCTTCTATCCAAGTCCCTAAACTAAAATAAAACAACAAAAAAACACTACAACTCCTAGACTGTTCATTGAAGTAACGAGTTGAAGTTAAGCACCTGTCTGTTGGAAATACTGTGTGCCTGGCTGGGGGGCTGAAACAAGGGAAGACCCAGAAAAATATCAGCAGCTCCTACGGAGGTAGCGCTAAATTAGTAAATTGTTGTTGTTGTATCTTGCAAAAAAATCTCGTTACTCCATCCAATAGCCTTCTCCTTTCAATGTTTTGTTGAACCTGCCCACGTGTCCAATTTGTAAAATCATCTGCCTAAATACAGCCTTGCTGCACATTTAGTAGGTAAAATGGATGGGTGCAAGGGTCTAGGCCAGTGATATACAATTAGCGGACCTCCAGATGTTTCAGAACTACAAGTCCCATGAGGCATAGCAAGACTGACAGCCACAAGCAAGACACCCAGAGGCAGAGGCATGATGGGATTTGTAGTTTTGCAACAGCTGGAGGTCTGCTAATTGCATATCCCT
Organism: Glandirana rugosa; assembly: GCA_018402905.1. Lineage (NCBI taxonomy): Eukaryota > Metazoa > Chordata > Amphibia > Anura > Ranidae > Glandirana > Glandirana rugosa. The sequence goes on from BLSH010558500.1 coordinate 310,660, forward strand.
GGTCTAGGCTAAGCTTTGCACCTGAGGGTCTGTCAATAGTCTATGCTTCTATGCATGATTCAATATTTACAGGCTGACATATAATATTATACACCAGAACTGACTAGGACAAAAAGTGATCAGCGTAACTAATATATGAAATAGTTCCACTTCTGTTGGCCAATTACTGCCTAATGAAAATTATATTAATTTTAAGAAACCAGATACTGTAGAAAGCCTTAGTTACAAATGCCTTTTGTAGATGGGTTAATAATGTCAATTTATTATGCTTAAAGCCCATTAGTGGTGCGGGTCAGACTGACATATTTTTTCTGCATTTGAATGCACTGCTGACTTTATTGGTGGGGTTAATAATGTGCTTCAAGTAGATTAAGTGTGGTGTCTGAGAAGCTTGATTTTCAACTGCTCTAGATTAATATAAATTGAAAAATTATATATCCATTTTACATAGCAGAGAACTCATGATGTCTGCTCTACTGTCAGCATCCCCTGAACAATATGTGGTTTTATTGATCAGCAATAATAAAATGAGTTATAATTACTCTAACCCCTATCAATATCCAGGGTTTGCCGGTCTCAGCGCAACAACACAGTGCTGATTGTATCCAGCACAATTATTTTATTACTATTGCATTTTATTGCCCAAATGCTTGCTGCTGATAAAACGGAAAATTGTATACTCACCTTTCCGTAATTTTCCTTTCCTGGTGCATCTTCATGGCAGCATACACATGGGTTGTGGCTTCCGCCCCCACAACATGATAGGACTGGTTAACTATAAATCAAAGACAGACCCGGATCACCGCATTCTCTGTAACTCTCACCAATTTGGGCGGGAATCTGTATGCTGCCATGAAGATGCACCAGGAAAGGAAAATTACGGAAAGGTGAGTATACAATTTTCCGTTTTCCTGGTGCATCATGGCAGCATACACATGGGACCTAACTCGCCATATGGGAGGGTGCAAGAAAAATTTTGTAATGATCAGAAGCGCAATTATGCACCATGAATTTTCCAAATTTTACTGTAGTGAGCCGGGTTCACTTAAAGTGTAATAAAGGTGTTTCCTGGGAGGACCATATTGCTGACTTGCAAATAGCCTCAGGAAACACTCAGCACTGAGCTTTGCACTGAGCTGGCACTGCCCTAGTTGAATGTGCTCTTAAGTCATCCGAAACAGGAAGGTCTTGGGGAGAGTAGGCTCTTTTAATTGTCTTAATCTAGGATATGACTGTACATGTTGATGCTGATTGGCCCTGCCTTAAGCCACCCTGGAACCAAGTACAGATTTCAGCTTTCCTGAAAGAAAAAGGTAGCTGCCAAGCAGGTCACCAAGGTTAAATCAACATCCAGGGGATGTGGTTCTCTCACTCAACCAAGAAAGATGGTAAACTAACTTCCCGGTTAAAGTCGAAGGAGAAAGACATCACATGGATAAAGGCAGTCTGGAGTTTTAGGACTATACTGTCTGGGTAGAACGCTTAGGTGAGGCTCCTTGAGTACAAAGCCTGCAGCTCTGACACCCCTTTTCACAGAGGTTGCAGCAACCAGAAATAAGATCTTCAGATTGCAGAGTGTAGGCAATTCTGTAGGATAGAAGGGAGACCTTGATAGAGATGAGGAACATGAGCAATGCCACATAGGGAACAATGGTTTCCTGGCAGGTATACAAATTCATGCAAGCCTATTGAGAATTGCATCACTAAAGGGTTAAGGACTCCCTGTAAGTGCAGACAAGGCTGAAGTTTGAACTTTAAACATATTTGAACCTAGGCCCAGTTGTAAGAACTGTAGAACCTTGGCTCGTTTAGGTGATAAAGGACTCCA
>BLSH010558500.1:355971-367758 GCA_018402905.1 Glandirana rugosa
TTTAATAGACGAATATAAGTCGGTTTACGAAGTCTTGAGTAACCTGCCGCGAAGTGTCACGTCTACCTGTTACTGGGCTTTAGGGCATTTTCCCTTCAGTTTTGTCTTCAGCAAGTGAAATGCATGCTCAATCGGATTCAGGTCAGGTGATTGACTTGGCCATTGCATAACATTCCACTTCTTTCCCTTAACAAAACTCTTTGGTTGCCTTCGCAGTATGCTTCGGGTCATTGTCCATCTGCACTGTGAAGCGCCGTCCAATGAGTTCTGAAGCATTTGGCTGAATATAAGCAGATAATTTTGCCCGAAACACTTCAGAATTCATCCTGCTGCTTTTGTCAGCAGTCACATCATCAATAAATACAAGAGAACCAGTTCCATTGGCAGCTATACATGCCCATGCCATGACACTACCACCACCATGCTTCACTGATGAGATGATATGCTTTAGATCATGAGCAGTTCCTTTCCTTCTCAATACTCTTCTCTTCCCATCACTCTGGTACAAGTTGATCTTGGTCTCATCTGTCCATAGGATGTTGTTCCAGAACTGTGAAGGCTTTTTTAGATGTTGTTTGGAAAACTCTAATCTGGCCTTCCTGTTTTTGAAGCTCACCAGTGGTTTACATCTTGTGGTGAACCCTCTGTATTCACTCTGGTGAAGTCTTCTCTTGATTGTTGACTTTGACACACATACACCTACCTCCTGGGGAGTGTTCTTGATCTGGCCAACTGTTGTGAACGGTGTTTTCTTGACCAGGGGAAGAATTCTTCGGTCCTCCACCACAGTTGTTTTCAGTGGTCTTCCAGGTCTTTTGGTGTTGCTGAGCTCACCAGTGTGTTCTTTCTTTTTAAGGATATTCCAAACAGTTGATTTGGCCACACCTAATGTTTTTGCTATCTCTCTGATGGGTTTGTTTTGTTTTTTCAGCCTAATGATGGCTTGCTTCACTGATAGTGACAACTCTTTGGATCTCATATTGAGAGTTGACAGAAACAGATTCCACATGCAAATAGCACACTTGAAATGAACTCTGGACCTTTTATCTGCTCCTTGTAAATGGGATAATGAGGGAATAACACACACCTGGCCATGGAACAGCTGAGAAGCCAATTGTCCCATTACTTTTGGTCCCTTAAAAAGTGGGAGGCACATATACAAACTGTTGTAATTCCTACACCGTTCACCTGATTTGGATGTAAATACCCTCAATTTAAAGCTGAAAGTCTGCAGTTAAAGCACATCTTGTTCATTTCATTTCAAATCCATTATGGTGGTGTATAGAGCCAAAAAGATTAGAATTGTGTCGATGTCCCAATATTTATGGACCTGACTGTACTTCTGCTGATCATGTACTATGCCTGCTATGAACTACTACACCACTAAACAACCCCAATTTAAACCCTCTTCCTCATATTGGCCTTGCTATGTTGTCAGTGGGGAAAACAAACAGAATCTAGCAGCCAATCCAACTGGGAGACAGTGGTGAATAACATAGTATGTCAGACTTTGTGCCTTGGCTTGATCCCACTGGTAACCAAAACTATTGAATCCAGGCCCTGCCTTGAGTGTTTGAATACTCTTCCTTTTCCCCAGTCTTTTCATTCTCCAGTTAAAACTTCAAATTTCTAGCAGTCCCAGTCCTAGCTGCTTGGATCTTCAATCTCTGACCCTGTTCCCATTTAGTCCTGGATATCCCACTACTCTTATCAGTGGGCTTTTGTTCTTTATAAATAATCAAAAACTTTAATTTGATGTATAGAGTGAGAACTAGCATCAAATGTAGAGTTTTTAAGAACACCGCCACTCACTTTTCTTCTTTTTAAGGGCTTTTCTTGCCCATTTTTATTTCTAGAAGGTTCAGCAAACACAAACATGGGTTTCCCTCACAGGGGTATTCAGCATTCCTTTTCCATCAACATAAACGACATTCAGCCCTTTTGGCTTTCACTTGCAGCACTCCTACAGACTGTTCACTCACCAAGTTGGTTCACACAGCTAGCAGCCCCTTTTGCTGCTCTGGCTCCCACCTTTGTCCAGGGCAGAGCCCTCCTGACATCTGAGCAATGACCTCCTGTCTGCCGGGTGGAGCCCTGAACCCTGGCCAGGTCACAACTAATAGCCCAGCACACATCTGTGCATTCAGTGTGCTGGCTGCTCACAAAACCTGGCCCCAGGACTGGAGATTTCATAAAACCCAGATCACATAGAAATCTCCAGGCTCCCAGTCCCAAAACAGACAACACTGAGGAAACTGAAAAGCCAGTTTCCTCTGCATTAAGGAAACCCCCTGGAGCCCCTCAACCTGCTTGGTTGAGAATTCTTAGACCCTGGCCGGGTACCGCCCTGCTACAGTAGCCAAACAATGTAATTTTCCGTTATGAATAGAGTCAGAAAGAGCAATAACCACTGTCAGTTTATTTATTGCTGTTGGGGTATTTTGGGGTGATCTCCCTTCCCTATCTGTCCAGACGATGCAACAGTAGGTGAGCATAAATCTTTACAAAGTGAGGGGACATCCACTCTTAGGCTGTTATCCCTATTGGTGCCCCATTGGAATATTATCCCTTAACTCTTGTTCTGGTGATGACTATAAAATTTTGGATCTCCCATCACCTTCTATGTCAGTATTAATGGTCACCAGGACAAATAGGGTAAATCTACCTAGCAGTCAGCAGTAAAACAAATGCTGCGCTCCCTTTTATATTGACTGTGGACGACAGTGCCAAACAGGAGGTTAGCATTAAAAGCCTGACAGGTGTTCCCTACTCTATCTAAAAAATAAAACCTAAAATCAAACTTCCCCTGCTCCCCATGACAGCCACCTTAGTTTACTCTTACTTTACTTTTTTGTCTTTGCTCAAAGGCACTATAAAAAAAATTAGTTTAAAGAAAGACTGTAAGGGGAATTATTTCATAAGTTAGTTGCTTGCTCTGATCCCTTGTATTATGCCACCACTGCACCTCCAAAACATGGGTTTAAGTGTCGGCCATGCTGGTTGTTGACTTCAGCCTTACTCCCTCCTGCATCATTCGCCTCACTATTGGTTTATCACTGTGATAGGCAGTCCCACTAACCTACAGAACGGTGAAGCCAGAGGCTGTGATCAGCAAGCTAGTTGGTACTTATATCCCGGGCTTTGTGGGTTCAGTGGCATTATAAAGGGGATCAAATGTGTGGGGAAGGCTCCTGGAGATGCTACTAATTTCCCTACAAGTACTTTTTAAATGCCGTTAGTATATAACCTTGATTGGCCTAATACAAAAAGGAATTATATGTGTTTTCCTTTAACACTCTAGTGTTTATTTCAACAAAATCAAATATAGAGAGAACTCATTTTTTTCTAATGTTTTAATTAAATATACAAAGATAACAAGGTTTTGTGTGTTCTTTATCAGTATAAAATACCAACATTCATTAAATATAAAATAAAACAAAAGGAAAAAAAATGCATCAGAATATAATTTGCAGTACAACATTAACTGATAAATTGTCTATGTAATTTTCTCCAACGTGGAATTGAAATGTGAGTATTAATTTAGACAACTCTGAAAAAGCCATGCATTTTATATTGTAAAACACTAGGTAGCATAATCACTAAAGTAAAGAAAAAGGCACAAGAGACACATACCATCTTTTTATTTGCATTAGGCTCCCTAAAGCAGAGATTTGTAAGTAAAAAATTAATTTAAGTTCTTCTTGACTCTTGAAATCAGATTATGAGATATTTTTCCGAGCATTGCCTAATCATGTTACATTTGGGAAAATTGACTTTAAATATCACTTTGCAATGTACGGGAATATCATTTAATAGAAGTTTTTTTAGCCTGACCTAAGAAGAGAAGTCATGTGGTTGTTTGTTGCAGGCCCTCTTTTTTTCTTTTCTTCTTTTTCTTTCCTTCACATCACTTTTCTTCCTTTTCCCTTACTTTTGCTATTTTTTCTTTTCCCCTCTCTTCCTTTTTTTTATTTTTGACTTTCTTTGCTTTTCTTCCCTGCCATTCTCTTTGCTTCCACCATCTTTCCTCTTCTTCTGTTCTGTTCTCTTCTCTTCCCTACTTTCCTCTCTTCTCTTCACTTCTCTTCTTTTTTTCTTTTCACATCCCTTATCTTTTCTGCTTTCTTTTTTTGACTGTCCTTATTTTTTTCTTTCCCTTTAATTACTTTCTCTTCTATTTTCTCCTTTTTCTTTTCTTTTAACTTCCTTTCATCTCTCCCTTCCTCTTCCCTTCATTTCTATTCCTTTTATTTTATTTTCCCTTACTTTTTCTTAGCTTTTCTCCAATTTCTCTTCCCTTCTTTTGTCTTTTTTTTTTAAATGTTTTTTACCTTTTCCTGTCCCTACTTTTTTTTAAAAGTTTTTGTTTTCCCTTCCCTTTACAGTTCTTTTTTTTTTTTTTCCTTTTCCCTTTTATTCCCTCCTCTCATCTCCTCACCTCCGATTCCAGAAGGTCCTCCTACAGTCCAGGCAAAGTACCCCTACAGATTCAAACATTAGTTGTGCCGTATTCTCACTGCTATTACTCTCTTCGGGTAGAACCGTGAATATTTGGCACATAACCTCCCAGTGCAGGATAAGGTAAATATACTGCTACATTAGCTGTTTATTGTTTGTTAGTAGGTTATCTTAAGATCAGAATTTTTTGTTTTTAAGGTTATGTTAGAAGTAACAGTTGAAGGTGCATGCGATAACTCCGTTTATACCAGACCATTATCCACATCAAGGATAAGAGTCTGGTAAAACTTTTGGGGGGGGGGACCCATATTTTTTTTTTATTTCAAAATCTATACCAGACTCCTACCATGGCTTTTAGACTGGGTAGCCAGGAAAGGAGGGGGGTAGGAGGTAACAGCAAATATGTGCCCCATTCCTGAACAATACAAGGCCACATGCTCTCATCATGGAGAATGTACCTTGCCAGGGGGTCCCCACCTGGCAAAGCACCTTGTACCTATGTTGATGAGGAGGACAGGAGCCTTTTTCCAAAATCCCTGGCACAATGAATGTAGGTATCTGGGGGGGGGTCTAATCGGAATCTCCAACCTCCCTTTACTATAAGGGGGCCCCCAGTTATCTGCCCTCACTAACATGAAAGAGTAAGGGGTACATAGTACCCCTGGTAACTCATTCGTTAAAAAAGGCCTATAGTAAATAAATAAACATAAACTATATTGTCAAAAGCATTGGGACTCCTGCCCTTACACACACATGAACTTTAATGGCATCCCAGTCTTAGTCCGTAGGGTTCAGTATTGAGTTGGCCCACCCTTTGCAGCTATAACAGCTTCAACTCTTCTGGGAAGGCTGTCCACTAGGTTTAAGAGTGTGTCTATGGGAATGTTTGACCATTCTTCCAGAAGCGCATTTGTGAGGTCAGGCAGTGGTGTTGGAAGAGAAAGCCTGGCTCGCAGTCTCCACTCTAATTCATCCCAAAGGTGTTCTATGGGGTTGAGGTCAGGGCAGTCAAGTTCCTCCACCTCAAACTCGCTCATCCATGTCTTTGGACTTTTCTTTGTGCACTAGTCCAAATCATTTTGTGGAGGAGGGATTATGATGTGGGGCTGTTTTTCAGAGATTGGGCTTGGCCCCTTAGTTCCAGGCCTTCTCGTTCAACATCAGTGCCTGACCTCACAAATGTGCTTCTGGAAGAATTGTCAAACATTCCCATAGACACTCCTAAACTTTGTGGACAGCCTTCCCAGAAGAGTTGAGGCTGTTATAGCTACAAAGAGTGGGCCAACTCAATATTGAATCCTACAGGCTAAGACTGGAATGAAAATTCATTTGCGTGTAAAGGCAGGCGTCCCAATGCTTTTGACAATAATCCTTTTTGACAATATAGTGTACCTCAAAGATAAAGTCCTCTATTAAAAAAAATGATTATGATGTTAAAAAAAATGACGACCCCCTCTCCACTTGAGTGCTGGCTGACATCATTGACAGCATTTGACAATGATCATAGCCATAGTTGGTCAAAGACTTTACACTGAATTCCCGTCCGGTTTGTTGACATTCAGGTGCCGACCAGTGAGCAGTCATATGCGATGGAGTATCCGAAGAGGATCTTAGCATCGTGCATCATGTTCAGTGGGGCATCATTCATTTTGATTGATGTGGACCTACATTGCTGAACGATGTGATTGATGTTGGATTTACATCATGGGACTTTTTTGGAGGTTTAGTTTAAAAAAGGACTTTGTTGGAAGAGTGTATTTATTTACTGCTCATTTTTTTTTTACTCATTTTTTTTTGTGAATGACTAATCATGAGTACTATGTGGGTGGGTTACAGATTCTGATAAGTTCCCATTTTTACCCCCCGCATAACTCTGAATATTTGAACTTGCATTGAGTTTAACCTGTTTAGTTTTATTATGTGGCATGCCACATGCTTTGTTACTTTGTTACCTCCCCTTCTCCCTACCCTTGTTCTTGTGATATACTCCATTTTTTTCAGGGTTTTTTTTGTGTTGGCCCATGAGGACAGGGCCTCGTTTTTGGTGCGGGGGGGGGGGGGTAGCAACCTCTCAGGTTGCTAGAGAAGTTAGGAAAATATAGTTGTGGTTTTTTTTTTTGGCAACACTGTAATTCGTGGAGCAGTTTGTGATTGCGTTGGGCTGTTTTGGGTTCCACTGGTTGCAGGTTTGATTGTTTCTTCCTGCCTTCTAGCGGGTCCCAGGGATATTTTGAAGAGATCCTTGTAGCCATCAACATGGGAACCAGGTGCTTAGCCTGAGGACTAGATCCATGCTGAGGGCATATGCCTTGATATGGTTTGAGAGGATGGTGCATGCTCATTGACCTTTCTTTTTCTAGCCAGTAAAACTGCATGCTTGGATATGGGTACGCTTTAAATTTTGGGAGGGCCAATGCATTTTTTTTTTGATCTGGTATATGTCCTAAGTGGCAGTGTTTAGCTACCTATATAACTTTATTTCCCAGCAGCTTGCAAAGGCCAGAAACAAAATAATAAGATTCAGCCCCATAGACTTTAGGCTGCGTTTAGGGAATGCCCAGCAAATTAGACCCATGCTAGTTTGCTTACTGCTAATCCAGAGAACTTATATACACCTACCTGTGTACACCTACCTGTGTACACCTACACAGGTTGAACTGGATGGACTGCTGTCTTTTTTCAGCCTTAACTACTATGTAACTATGATATGTAGCTGGCGCTGGAGTAAGTGCATATAGGAAGGAATGGCTGAAATTCCTGGCAATGAGATGTAAAAAAAAATGGAAACAGTATTTTATAAAAAAATACAAAGACGGCAATTGATTATGATACATGATTTTAGCAAACTAAATGTTGTACAGGGCAAATAAAGAAGCTAGGTTGAGAACCTCCCTCCCAAGCAAAATACAATATACTCACCTTTCCCTCACTTCTGGGCTGTGGGCGAGGAGACAAAACCCTGTGTAAGCTCCGAATAACCTTGGCCCAGCCCCTATAATGACCATCATCACTATACACAGCAGGCAGGTGCTTTTTACAGAATAATACGTCTTTTAAAATCATTTCAGCTGTGAAAATGAATTAATTAGAACACCTGTGCTTATATGTGCCATTTCATGAGAGTTGTCTTTTTATTAGACAGAATTTATTGTGTTACAATAAAATAAGGGAATCTGAATTAATTTAATAATATAATAATAATATATTAAGTTCCTTAAAGCCTCCTCCTAGATGCTGAGTAAGGAAGCGGATGCATTTGTAAAAAAAAAAAAAAAAAAAAATTAAAGGAAAGGAAAAAAAAATAGATGGCTTATTCATTCCACTAAGAAGTCGGAACTCGGAGTACTTGAGAGCATTTTGATTTTGTCACTTCATTGTTTTCAATTAGAGTCTTTTTTGCATGTGCTGTGCCCTGGGAGATGGAACACTTATATTATGAACTGAGGTACTTCCACTGACAAATATGATTAATGGTATAATCTTGTAGATTACAATAGTTAGAGGCAGTTCCTGCCATTTCGCAATCTCTAAGGACTGGCACCACTTGCAAGCGCTGCAAACAGCTGCACAGTTCTCAATAATATTATCATAAATGTGGGATTGCATTGACATTCATACTAGATAGATTTAAAGTGCACCTGTTGGGTATGGTAAACAAGACGCTACAAGGCAAGAGCTTAGGGAAAGTAGGCATTGGCTTTTTTAAATTATGAAAGATTATGTGTACTTGAGGGGTGGGGGGTAGGAGTTTAGATCTTGCCTACTGTGCTGCTAAGCCCCACCCTAGATTTATATACTTGTCACCTTTGGGTTCTGATTCTTCACACAAAACCTCTGTTTAGGTCCAACATGGGGACAGGGTCATCCCGCGCCCAGTGCAAGGATGCAGAATTGCGCCCCCCTCCCCCACCATTAATACATGGCGTAGAATGGGTGTACCACTCTGCATCCATTTTTTGCCCCCTTTGCTTCACTGCGCCCAGGGCAACTTACCCTCCTGCCCACCCCTTGTCATGGCTCTGTTTAGGTCCAACAATTTTAACCACTTGAACTCTGGAAGATTTACCCCCCTTCCTCACCAGGCCATATTTTGTAATACAGCACTGCGTTACTTTAACTGACAATTGCGCGGGCATGGGATGCTGTACCCAAGTAAAATGTACTTCCTTTTTTTCCCATTAATTGAGCTTTCTTTTGTTGGTATTTGATCATCTATGCGGTTTTTATTTTTTGCGCTATAAACAAAAAAAAGATAGACAAGTTGTGAAAAATGCAAGATTTTTTACTTTCTGCTATAAAACACGTCCAATAAAAAAATGTAAAAATCTAATTTCTTCATAAATTTGGCCAATATGTATTCTGCTACATATTTTTGGTAAAAAAAAAACCACAATAAGCTTATATTGATTGGTTTGCGCAAAAGTTATAGCGTCTACAAATTATGGGATATGTTTATGGAATTTTTATTTATTTTTTATTTCTTACTGGTAATGGCGGTGATCAGCGACTTATAGTGGGACTGCAATATTGCAGCGGACAAATTGGATACTAATCGACACTTTTTGGGGACCAGTGATACTAATACAGTGATCAGTGCTAAAAATGTGAACTGTCACTGTACTAATGACACTGGCTGGAATGGGGTTAACATCATGGGAGGGCAAACGGTTAATTGTGTGCCTTAAGCCTGGTACACGCTACTGCTGTTTTTTCGTGTAACCCCGTGGGGCAGCAATCTCTTCCGCTGAGCTGCTGAGCTGTTGCGTTCGGACAGGGGGATGCCCCTCCCCACCAGAACACTCTGATCGACGCTCTCTGCCATTGGTTGAGAGCGCTAATCGGGAGCCGGTCGGCTGCTGGTTTTCCGATTTTCTGTGAACAGGGATCCGACTTTGATCCCGACAATACCAGGCACCTTGTGCTTTGGGGATCTTGAAGGGGAACTCCACGCCAAATTAAAAAAAAAAAATGGCATGGGATCCCCCACCAGGAGCATAGCAGGCCCTTTGGTCTGGTATGGATTTTAAGGGGAACCCAAACGCCAAATTTAAAAAAAAATGTTGTGCGATTCCCCCCAAAATCCATACCAGACCCTTATCCAAGCAGGCAGGCCAGGAAAAGGGGTGGGGACGAATGAGAGCCCCCCTCCTGGACCATGCCAGGCCGCATGCCCTCAACATGGGGAGTATGGGTGCTTTAGGGCAGGGTTGGCTCTGTGCTTCCCCCCATCCCAAAGCACCTTGTCCCCATGTTGATGAGGACAAGGGCTTCTTCCCGACAACCCTTACCTTTGGTTGTTGTGGTCTGCGGGCGGGAACTTATCGGAATCTGGAAGCCCCCTTTAACAAGGGGGCCCCCAGATCCCAGCCCCCCACCCTATGTGAATGAGTATGGGGTACATTGTACCCCTACCGATTCACCTGAAAAAAAAAGTGTACAAAAAAACACACTACACGGTTTTTTTAAATCTTTTATTATATCAGCTCTGGCGTCTTCTACCCTCTCCGGCTCTTCTTTCTTCTGTTTTTTTGCGGGGTCTTCTATCTCCTGAGGGGTCTTCTTTCTTTTCCCTCTCTGCGGCGTCTTCTGCTCTTTTGCCGCTCTTGTCCGTTGTCCTCTTCCCTCTGATCTCCCTCTCTTCTCCTTCCCATGTTGACATGACGCGATCTCCTTCACGAATGCCGTCTCCGCTATGTGCTGTGCCTTATATTGGCATGGGGCAGGGCCACCAGCTGACATCATTTGGAGGGCCCAACCCCTTATGATGTCACATCCTGGGGCGAGGCTGTGGCAAAGTTGGACAGAAGTAGTACAGGAACCTTTTTCAAAGTCGGTCCGACTTTGAAAAACACAAGTCGGACCAGTTAAGATGGGTCTCATAGGGAATCATTGTTTGTGATGTAATGCGACTTATGCTCCTAATGTCGGTCCGAGAATCGGACTACTGTGAACTCAGCCTTATTGTCAAAGGTGAAGTTAGAATTTGATTGGCTACCATGCACAGCTGTACCAGATTTTGCACTCTCTAGTTTTAGTAAATCAACACCAATGTGTTTTCTCATCGTGTGGGAGGTGATGTTACTAGTGGAAGGAATGGACCGGTGTTCCTGCTTCGCAGGAACACAGGATCAATGCCTTACCTACTGACAGAATGGCAATCTGCCTTGTTTACATAGACAGCTCACTGTTCTGGCTCTCTGCCTAACGATCGGTGGGTACCGGCGGATATCGAGTCTAATCACAGCGGGATCGCCTCAGACCCGGAAGTGCAGGATCACGTACTAGGTCCTTGCTGCTGTATATGTACAGTATATGGTCGGCAAGCGGTTAAAAGAAGGGGGTATACAATGAGCATAAAAAAGAATCACCCCTTTTAAATAATACAGGGCAGGCAGCTTAGCTAGGAGGGGTGGGTGGATGGTGGGGACACTGGGATATGGGAGGGACGGCCGGGGTACTGTCATGCTGAATTGTGTTTTTCAATAAATGTAGTTGACTTTACAGGTGTGGTTTTTTTATTTTTTATTTTTTCTACCCTTTAAAATAATCACATTTTGTTTCTTTGCAGCCTGAAATGAAGACAGATACAGTGTTTGTTTATTGAGGAAAATCTGCTGCCCTCTGCCAGAAAGTTGTCAATGGGAAGGTTTACCTTCCAACATGCCAATGACCCATAGCACACAGCAACGATGGCCATACAGTGGTTGGAGGAGAAAAAGGTGAATGTCCTTGCGTGGCCTAGTCAGAGCTCAGACTTAAACCCCATTGAAAATCTGTGGAATGACTTGAAGACTGCAGTCCACAAACGGTCACCATCAAATTTAAATGAACTTGAGCAGTTCTGCAAAGAGCAGGCAAATATTGCAAAGTCTAGATGTGCAAAGTTAGTAGAGACATCCCAACAGACTAAAGAATGTAATTAAAGTAAAAGGTGTTCTATCAAAATACTGACACAAGGGAGTGATCCTTTTTCCAACTCAGCGATTCTGATTTTGAATTTATTCATTTTTCAGACATGTTGGTGTTATATCTTTCACTTGAATGTTATAAGCTGCACTAGTAAATACAGCTGGATAAAACAAAAACTGTGTCTGTCTTAATTTCAGTCTTCAAAGCAATTAAATGTGATTATTTTAAAGGGGGGAAGGGTGATTCTTTTCTATACCCACTGTATATCCCTTAACCGCCTCAGGACCGCCCACCGTCAAATGACGGCGGAGCGGTCCTGCTCTCCCAGCGGGTGGACGTCATATGACGTCCTCCCTTTAAGCCGGGATTGCGCGCGATCGGGCGCGCGCATCCCGGCTCTGTCGGTGTCGGCGTGTCCCC
>BLSH010558500.1:370399-387897 GCA_018402905.1 Glandirana rugosa
GGTGTGAAAAGTGAATAAATAAACATTTTTTAAAACTTTTGGTAAATAGTAAAAGGAAGGTGAAGTGTTAATACTCGGTGAAACACAACCAGATAGTTTATTTTAGGGTTATTTTATGTAAATGTAACAACCAACATTGTACTGCTTTACCCATTTTAAAGTTCTCCATACTTATGAAAAAGTTCCGTGACATACAACCATGGAAGGGAAATTGGTGTTGTCATGGACCGTGCTTTTGGGGGAAGGACAGGTCCGGTAAAAAGTCGAAAGTCGCGATAGTGTGAAACATACTGTTAATGAGTCAGTACGTTGTGCCATGGGTATACTTTAAACGCAGGAAAAAAAGTGTGTTTACCGTGTTGCATGACTGAGTAATTGTCATACAAAGTGTGATAGCGCTGAAAGCTGAAAAATGGCCTGGACAGGAAGGGGGTTTTCGTGCCAGGTACTGTTGTGGTTAAAGGGAAGGTACCAACATACAGTGCCTTGAAAAAGTATTCATACCTCTTGAAATTTTACCCATTTCGTCATGTTACAACCAACAATGTAAATGTATTTTATTGGGATTTTATTTGATAGACCAACACAAAGTGGCTCATAATTGTGAAGTGGAAGGAAAATGATAAATGGTTTTCAAAATTTTTTACAAATAAATAAGTGAAAAGTGTGGCGTGCATTTGTATTCAGCCCCCTTTACTCTGATAGCCCTAACTAAAATCTAGTGGTACCAATTGCCTTCAGAAGTCACCTAATTAGTAAATAGAGTCCACCTGTGTGTAATTTAATCTCAGTATAGGATAGTCATTCAACTTTTGCTTACTTTTGGCCAGGCTAGCAGAAGGTGAAGGAGGTTGAGAGTGTTGATCTTTCTCTGGTTGCAGATCGCTAGAATTGACTGAATGTTTGGGTTGTGATATGTTATGGCCATGTGTTTGTCCCTTCTGGGTGTTAGTGAGCCCACCAGGTTTGTCTTGGAATGGGGAGCGCTGTGGTTGGGAGAAAAAGTCAGACATTTTTCCTGGTTTGACTCTTTCTTTTCTTTTCCTAGATGACATGTATATTGGAGTTTGTTTGGATTTGGCACAACAGTAGATTTCAATACAGTTTAGTAATGCTTCACGTAGCTTTTAATGAGTCTGGCAACCCACCATGGAGAGGCCTATGCCAGTGTGCAGCCATCATCATCGCCCAGTGGGCCCTTTGTTTGATTAATAATCTGTAAAGTACCTGATTAGGAGGATATCTTAGTGGTTTGCAGTTTGATGTTCTGGCTTCCTTTACTGCAGTTTCTATGAGTAAAAAGGCAGAAGTAGTAGAAGGTGGCTGGGTGTACCAAGATGGCAGCTGATGGTGGGCCCCAAAGCACCCAGCTCAATTTAGGTACTCTGAGAAAGTACATTCATTCCCCCGGCTGCTGGTAAGAATTATGCACAGATGATAGGTATTCTGCAGAGTATTGTCAGTGCTTATCTACTCCTAATGAAGCCAAGGGGAAATTTGCAGATCCCAATGTAGCGGCCGCGGTAGGCCTCGGAAGGCCACACTTCAGGCCTCGGACTGGCATGGGCCACAAGCTCGGATTCAGTGTTTGGAGGGGTCTGATGATTGTGGGAAGCTTCAGGGCACTGAGCTGGGATGGTGCTAGGGTGGATGGCTGGTGGATGATGCGGCAGGAGTGTGGCGGCCTTGCCGGATGGTGCTGTCCATCACCTGCGGCCTAGATTAGTCCCCGAGTGGGCGTCCGCGCCGCTCGATATTCTGACCAGGGCCGAGCAGGGAGTGTAGGTAAGGAGGCCGGAGAGGAATTTTGTGCTCACCCTGCCCAATGGTATCTGGATTCCATCGGATTGATCGGCTCGGTCCGGTGCTCTCCTATCGCACGTCCTTCTCTGATCCTTGCAGGCCATACCCCCTTAATCTCAGTATAAATACAGCTGTTCTGTGAAGCCCTCAAAGGTTTAGATTTAGAGGAGTAACCTTAGTGAACAAACAGCATCATGAAGGCCAAGGAACACACCAGTCAGGTCAGGGAAAAAGTTGTGGAGATGTTTAAAGCAGGGTTAGGTTCTAGAAAAATGTTCCAAGCTTTAAACATCTCACGGAGCATTGTTCAATCCATTATCCAAAAATGGAATGGTGTGGCACAACTACAAACCTACCAAGACATGGCTGTCCACCTAAACTGGCAGGTCGGGCAAGGAGAGCATTAATCAGAGAAGCAGCCAAGAGGCCCATGGTAACTCTGGAGGAGCTGCAGAGATCCGCAGCACATGTGGGAGAATCTGTCCACAGGACAACTATCAGTCGTGCACTCCACAAATCTGGCCTTTATGGAAGAGTAGCAAGAAGAAAGTCATTGTTGAAAGAAAGCCATAAGAAGTCCTGTTTGCAGCTTGCGAGAAGCCATGTGGGGGACACGGCAAACGTGGAAGAAGGTGCTCTGGTCAGATGAGACCAAAATTGAACTTTTTGGCCTAAAAGTAAAATGCTATGTGTGGCGGAAAATTAACTCTGCACAACACCCTGAACACACCATCCCCACCGTGAAACATGGCGGTGGCAGCATCATGTTGTGGGGATGCTTTTCTTCAGTAGGCACAGGGAAGCTGGTCAGAGTTGATGGGAAGATGGATGGAGCCTAATACAAGGCAATCTTAGAAGAAAACCTGTTAGAGTCTGCAAAAGACTTGAGACTGGGGCGGAGGCTCACCTTCCAGCAGGACAACGACCCTAAACATACAGCCAGAGCTACAATGGAATGGTTTTGATCAAAGCATATTCATGTGTTAGAATGGCCCAGTCAAAGCCCAGACCTAAATCCAATTGAGAATCTGTGGCAAGAAATTGCTGTTCACAGACACTCTCCATCCAATCTGACAGAGCTTGAGCTATTTTGCAAAGAATGGCCAAAAATGTCCTCTCTAGATGTGCAAAGCTGGTAGAGACATCCCCAAAAAGACTTGTAGCTGTAATTGTAGAGAAAGGAGGTTCAATAAGTATTGACTCAAGGGGGCTGAATACAAATGCACGCCACACTTTTCACATATTTATTTGTAAAAAAATTTGAAAACAATTTATTATTTTCCTTCCACTTCACAATTATGTGCCACTTTGTGTTGGTCTATCACATAAAATCCCAATAACATACATTGACATTTTTGGTTGTAACATGACAAAATGTGGACAGGACCCAGTTATTACCTTGTAAAAGTAGTGGTGATATCATCACTGTGCTGTACATAGCCTGTGCAGGGAGGTAGGCCAGCAGACTATTATCCTGCGTTAAAGTGGTTGTTAAGGCTTCAGATTGTTTTCCTTAATGTATTCTCTGCATTATGGTAAAAAAAACCTTTTATGTGCGGCTCCCTCCCTAGCCCCCCTAAATAGTTACCTGAGCCCGATCTCAATTCAGTGTTTAGCCCAAGAGCAATGGTGCTGCTCTTTCTCTCTTTCCCTTCTCGAAGGACTCAGTGAGAGCAGCACGTGCCATTAGCCTCTGCTGTTGTCAATTAAATCCAGTGACAAGGGAGCGGGGGGCAGGGCCGAGCCGCACCGTGTGTGTCACTGGCCACACACAACACGGCCCAGGATTGAGCCCACATGCGTGCAACCATAGGAAGCGGATTCCTAGGGTGGCACATGAGAAAAGGAGGAGCCCAGAGCGCTGGCGGGGGAACCTAGAGTAGGAGGATCGGGCCGCTCTGTGCAAAACCATTGCACAGAGAAGGTAAGTATAACATGTTTGTTATTTATTTCTTTTTAGAAATGAACCTTTATAATCACTTTAAAAAGGATATTTACTTAAGAGATAAAATCATAAGGGTAGATTTAAACATGGTTACCTTGACCTTGCAAGTCCTCTGACACTCTGGGTTCTGATTTCTGCTATAGACAAAAGAATGCAAAGGCACACACACATGCAAAGTGAACCCGTTAAATTTGTTTACTGATGTGGCAAAGACAATGGTGTCTGCATGCAGTGTTCTTTGGTGTACAAAAAATGGCCAAGTGCCCGCTCACCAATCCCAGCGACCTTCAGTGTTGAAGAGTGGCGTGAGGTTTCCACAGCAGGCCTCTGAAGAATGTGGCTCAAGGGGCAGCACTCGACCCAGCATCACACGACGCTACTGTCCAGCTGGATCTTGCATGGATGTAATGAGAGTGGCCTCCAGGCTGCCTCTAACTGCCTAGTAGTGACTAGCAGCGGATGCTCCCACACCCACTCATGATAACTCTCTCTCTCTCCCTGTAGCACAGGTCACAACTTGACTGCGGCACAGTCTAACCCTGAGTCACTGCTTGCAGATCCAGACCCTTCTGTTCACCAGCCAGCTGGGATTTGTAGTTCACAACAGTCCGACTGAATGTAAAACTTGGCTCTTTGGACTACATGTGCCAAGATGTTTAGCTCCACTCCTAGGTCTCATTCACTCTGGATTCAGGAAGTGATGACATAGAGTCTGGGCTGAGTACTAAAAGAGAACAGTCCTACTGTAGCAATGCTGCAGAGTGTCTCCTGAACATGCAGGCAATATTAGCCAGCTCCTAGCTACAAATAATTCTCCTTTCTTTAGGTGTAGCCCTACTCGCGCAGCAGCTGGTCGAAAGGTGCCTAGGGTTCCCTTTCCCAACAGTTGCACCGCAGCCAGGCACACGGTCACAGGCAATCTTCAGCTCAATAACCAGTCCAGGCATTCTCATTTTGGTGTTTTAATTTTGGGTAACTTGGATGGGGTTTGGAACTGGGTGGGATACTCCAGGAACTATGTACAAATAAGACCACATCTTCTGTAGAACTATGAGTCTTTGACAAACTTGAACCGGCAAGCAGAGTCCTTTCACAGGGAATTAAACAGACTAAGCTCTTCAGGACACTATGCCCCCTTTACACTCATAGCTGAGTCTGTCCCACGAAGTACCGGCTTTAGTCCAAAGTCCCTAGGATCTCTCTCACCAGTCTGTACTCACAAATGCCCTTGGAAAGTTGGTTGCCTCCTTCCAACATCTGTGCGAAACAACCTCCCTGTGGTACCAGACTAGATACTCAGATGAGACACTCTCAGTTAGATTTCTGCAGCTTCTAGCAAAGCAGGCCCTCAGGTCGCCCACCTGAGGCCTTGCACACGACAGAATGGCCTAAGGGGGCAAGTAGCCCCCCTTAGACTGTGATCTCCTTCCAAGGAGAAGTATATATAAAGACTCCCTGCACCCATTTGGGCCACCCTTGCAGGGTTTGGCCAGGGCTGTATAAATATTCATGCTGCCCATTTGCCTAGCTCCACACCTATGTTTCAGGACGTCACAGCTACGTACGCTCACGGTGACTAGCTAACTGAGCCGCAGTTCTGTGACTGGGGGTATATGAGGGAATAAGGGGGGAACTTATACTGAGCAATAAGACTTCACTGTACTTTCACAGCCCGCACTACCTTTGGCCACCACTAGACTCCACTCCAATCCAGCTGGCTGACCATACACAGGCAGATACAAATCTTACATACAATCTGGTGCACTCTAAGGGTTGCGGAGCAGTCTAGCAATTAGTATACACTTCTAGACACACACTAGACAGACGATAAATGATAGCCTGCCACCACCCAACAGTTTGTCGGCAGACTGTCTGCTCTGGGCCACCACGCAGATCTCCATCTGGCAGCTCTCAGCTCACAATCGGCTTGCAATCTGCCAACACGCAGAGCAATTGCATACCGATTGGCACGTAACTTAGACCAAACACTTAGGCACTAAAATGCAACAACAATCTCTCCAGAGATATGAGTCCTAGCTTAGTACACAGAAGTCACTTATTCATTTTATAATTTAATATCCCTAAAGTGGGCAGTGCATAAGAAATACAGTCAGGTCCATAAATATTGGGACATCAACACAATTCTAATCTTTTTGGCTCTATACACCACCACAATGGATTTGAAATGAAACAAACAATATGTGCTTTAACTGCAGACTTTCAGCTTTAATTTGAGGGTATTTACATCCAAATTAGGTGAACGGTGTAGGAATTACAATAGTTTGTATATGTGCCTCCCACTTTTTAAGGGACCAAAAGTAATGGGACAATTTGCTGCTCAGCTGTTCCATGGCCAGGTGTGTGTTATTCCCTCATTATCCTATTTACAAGGAGCAGATAAAAGGTCCAGAGTTCATTTCAAGTGTGCTATTTGCATTTGGAATCTGTTGCTGTCAACTCTCAATATGAGGTCCAAAGAGCTGTCACTATCAGTGAGGCAAGCCATCATTAGGCTGAAAAAACAAAACAAACCCATCAGAGAGATAGCAAAAACATTAGCTGTGGCCAAATCAACTGTTTGGAACATCCTTAAAAAGAAAGAACACACCGGTGAGCTCAGCAACACCAAAAGACCCGGAAGACCACGGAAAAACAACTGTGGTGGATGACCAAATAATTCTTTCCCTGGTGAAGAAAACACCCTTCACAACTGTTGGCCAGATCAAGAATACTCTCCAGGAGGTAGGTGTATGTGTGTCAAAGTCAACAATCAAGAGAAGACTTCACCAGAGTGAATACAGAGGGTTCACCACAAGATGTAAACCGTTGGTGAGTCTCAAAAACAGGAAGGCCAGATTAGAGTTTGCCAAGCAACATCTAAAAAAGCCTTCACAGTTCTAGAACAACATCCTATGGACAGATGAGACCAAGATCAACTTGTACCAGAGTGATGGGAAGAGAAGAGTATGGAGAAGGAAAGGAACTGCTCATGATCCAAAGCATACCACCTCATCAGTGAAGCATGGAGGTGGTAGTGTCATGGCGTGGGCATGTATGGCTGCCAATGGAACTGGTTCTCTTGTATTTATTGAGGATGTGACTGCTGACAAAAGCAGCAGGATGAATTCTGAAGTGTTTCGGGCAATATTATCTGCTCATATTTAGCCAAATGCTTCTGAACTCATTGGATGGCGCTTCACAGTGCAGATGGACAATGACCCGAAGCATACTGTGAAAGCAAGAGTTTTTTAAGGGAAAGAAGTGGAATGTTATGCAATGGCCAAGTCAATCACCTGACCTGAATCTGATTGAGCATGCATTTCACTTGCTGAAGACAAAACTGAAGGGAAAATGCACCAAGAACAAGCAGGAACTGAAGACAGTTGCAGTAGAGGCCTGGCAGAGTATCACCAGGGATGAAACCCAGTGTCTGGTGATATCTATGCATGTAATTGACTGCAAAGGATTTGCAGCCAAGTATTAATGAAAGTTTGATTTATGATTGTTAATCTGTCCCATTACTTTTGGTCCCTTAAAAAGTGGGAGGCACATATACAAACTGTTGTAATTCCTACACCGTTCACCTGATTTGGATGTAAATACCCTCAAATTAAAGCTGAAAGTTTGCAGTTAAAGCACATCTTGTTCCTTTCATTTCATATCCATTGTGGTGGTGTATAGAGCCAAAAAGATTAGAGTTGTGTCGATGTCCCAATATTTATGGACCTGACTGTATATACAAAGAAAAAGGAGTTACAAAAAATACAAAAAGATAAACAGACATACAATTGGCAATTCGCTATTAAAATAAAAAGACATAAAAACAGAAATATTTTTTAACAAAGCTTATCCCTTGGTAGAAGTATACCAGACTATATGGGGACTCACCAGTTTAGAACTGACTTTGTGCAAGAGCAATTTCTATACCTCAGGCTCTCCAATTTATTGAAATATGGATGTCGGCTGGACTTTAGCCCTTGGCCAATCAACCCTGGGGGTGGGGGGGGGGGTTGTTCCCAGCCCACAGGATGTTTCATGTTCTGAAGTGACCAGAGTCAAATTGTCCCAGAACGGTGCTGATCACTGGGCCGTGGATAGGGTTTCTGACACCAGCGCATCGGTCTGATCACGACAGTACCAATCACTGCCTGCCTGCTGCAATCAGGCGCCATATAACAGTTTTGTGTGGTTCTCTAGTATTTCACACACGCTAAAAATACAGAGTTACATGTACACGTAACCCATCATGTGTACGATCCAAAGGAATTATTTTCATCTCTCTGCCGCAAATATTTTAGCTTTTATTAGAGATAAAATAGGTTCCTTAGATCTGTTAATTCCGACCAAAGTTTGTAGACCATCTGAAGCCCAGCGAATGCCCCCTGCAGATCCTTGTAGCCAAGATGACTAGCAGTTTTCTTTGAGGCTTCGGAAGATGACAAACTATGTTTACTCTGATGGGGAACTTTTATTGCCATCTAGGTGTCAACTCTGGCCTAGAAACTGGTCCTGTCCTTTTCAAATGCTAATGAAAGAACATATGAGCATGCCAGATACTGAATACTATATTTTAATAACACAGAATTAAGCCACATCTACAATTACACTACTACAGATCACATCACATCTCACTAAGGCAAAACTATCCCACGCTTACATTTATGTTACGCAGCACAACCCACATTTCTCCACAAAGCAGGAAGAACAATCAAACCTGCAAAGACACCAAAACAAATATGTTCAGAAAATAAGTTATGTGTAATAAAATGGAATGACACAGGGAAAAAGTATTGAACACGCTAAGTGAAATTTAATACTTCGTACAAAATCCTTTGTTGGTAATGCCAGCTTCAAGACGCCTCCTGTATGGAGAAATTAGTCGCATGCGTTGCTCAGGTGTGATTTTGGCCCATTCTTCCACACAGTCTTCAAATCTTGAAGGTTCCGTGGGCCTCTTCTATGAACTCTGATCTTTAGTTCTTTCCATAGATTTTTCTATTGGATTCAAGTCAGGTGACTGGCTGGGCCATTCTAGCAGATTTATTTTCTTTCTTTGAAACCAATTGAGAGTTTCCTTGGCTTTGTGTTTCGGATCATTGTCCTGCTGAAATGTCTCCCCTCGTTTCATCTTCATCATCCTGGTAGATGGCAGAAGATTTTTATCAAGAATGTCTTGTTACATTCATCCTTCCTTCAATGAAATTAAGTTTGCCAGTACCGTATGCTGAAAAAGAGCCTCACGCCATGATGTTCCCACCTCCAAACTTCACTGTTGGTATGGGGGTGTCTTTGGGGTGATGTGCCATTTGACCTCCAAACATGGTGTGCATCGAAAGAGTTCAATTTTGGTCTCATATGACCAGATTATATTCTCCCAGTATTTCACAGGCTTGTCTAAATGTTGTGCAGCAAACTTTAAATGAGCTTCAACATGCTTTTCTTCAGCAATGGAGTCTTGCATGATAAGCGTGCATACAGGCCATGGCGGTTGAGTGCATTACTTATTGTTTTCTTTGAAACAATTGTACCTGCTAATTCCAGGTTTTTATGAAGATCTCCACACGTTGTCCTTGGCTCTTGGACAACTCTTCTGATAATTATTTTCACTCCTCTGTCAGAAATCTTGCAAGGAGCACCTGGTCGTGGCCGGTTTATGGTGAAATGATGTTCTTTCAAGTTCCAAATTATGGCCCCAACAGTGCTCACTGCAACATTCAGAAGTTCAGAAATCCTTCTGTAAACAATGCTATCAGTATGTTTTGCAACAATAAGGTTGCAGAGGTCTTGAGAGAGCTCTTTGCTGTTACCCATTGTAGCTATTGCCCGCTTGGGGGTTGCTGAATGTAGTGGTTCCATCTTTCACACTGTCCTCAATCACACTTTTCTTTCCATCCGGAGTCACGAAACAGGCCAGTACTTTGTTTTGTTGTTTATTAGGGGATTGAACTTGAACGGGGAAAGGGGTAGTTATGGGATGCCCAGCGAATTGAATCCAACTTGATCCAGACCATCTATATACACGTCCTGTATATACACTCCTTCTCTTCCTCCAGCACACACTTGCTTCTCAATAACTCCTGTTCTTCTCTCCTGCGCAAAACTTACTTCGGGCCTAGCTAGCACATGGTGAGACCTTCTGTTATTTTAGCACAGCCTCCGAACCGCCCATTACAGGCAGGGTCCGCGGGTTCCCAAAGTGTAGCAAAGTACATAGTGTGCTAGCTAGCCTGATGCACTACTGTTCCCAGCCCATCTTCTTCCAGGCCCTGCCAGCCCTCCTGCCTGCAATAGCCCTCTCCCCTGCCACAGTGACACCACAGCCCAAACTTTCTCTTGCACCCTTCTCAGACTGTCTCCAGTGTGCCTCTTCCAGCTTTCCAGGGTGTGCATCACTCACCGACTCCTGACACCTGTAGTTCCTCTCCAGGAGTACTCTCTCCCGCTGTCCTTTCCCGCTCTCTCTTTGTGCCTCTCCTCCAGGATCTCACTCTCCTCCTGGATGCACCAGAGCTCTCCTATGCAGAGGTCACCCCCCCCCCCAGACTAGGGGCTTCCTCTAGGCCCTGACAGCCTCCGCATTGCTACATCTCCATCTCTTCCATCCAAACTCTCCTCCCAGACTGGGCTGACACCAGGTACTTAAAGAGGCCTGTCCCCTGCCAATCCAAGTTGGGGATTGATCAGAGCTCCTTAACATACCTCTGAAAGCTTCACCTCCTTTTCCCCACCCCTTCTTCCAGAATTTTCTGCACCAGAAAGGAAGGGTTACCAAGTGGTGTCACTACCTGCAGTCACCAGTCACTCCCTAGGCCACTCCCTACGAGCGTCAGGTACAGCTTTGTTGGCCCAACTTCTCTGTACACACAGTGCAACAATCGTACAACCGCTTGTTGTACAACAAATTTTTTCTAGTCTGCTCAACCAGCTTCTGTTGTACGACCGTCACACGACGACTGTTCTAATTGGGCGTACTAATGATCGGATGATCGTACAGCAAGCTGTTGTTTGACCATTGTTGTACTACCATCGCATCGTGTGTATGGGCCTTTAGTGTGTGCCCCAGTGCTGATTGGGGCAACTGGGCATGCAGACGACAATCATTAGCAAAAGCTCCTGTGGATTGCTACGGACAACAGCACTTACTATTTTCTTGTACTGAATAACAGGCAAATCACATAAGTCCTTTCCCGGGTTCAAACCTTGCTAATGTTGGAACAATACAGTTCCCTGGCTCAGTTCACTTCGGTTGCTAGGGGTAACGACTGGCAGAATTACGTAAATCAGGTAAATCCCAGACGAGCCCCCAAATGTAGCAATTGAGCCCTTGAGGGTTGCTGAATGTAGTGGTTCCACCTTTCACACTGCCCTCAATTACACTTTTACTTCCATCCAGAGTCACGAAACAGGCCGGTACTTTGTTTTGTTGTTTATTAGGGGATTGAACTTGGATGGGAAAAGGGGTATTTATGGGGTGCCCAGCGAATTGAATCTAACTTGATTCGGACCATCTACAATATCTCACAAAAGTGAGTACACCCCTCACATTTTTGTAAATATTTTATTCTATATATTCATGACAACACTGAAGAAATTACACTTTGCTACAATGTAAAGTAGTGAGTGTACAGCTTGTATAACAGTGTAAATGTTCTGTCCCCTCAAAATAACTCAACGCACAGCCATTAATGTCTAAAGCGCTGGCAACAAAAATGAGTACACCCGTAAGTGAAAATGTCCAAATTGGGCCCAATTAGCCATTTTCCCTCTCCGGTGTCATGTGACTCATTAGTTTTACAAGGTCTCAGGTGTGAATGGGGAGCAGGTGTGTTAAATTTGGTGTTATCGCTCTCACTCTCTCATACTGGTAACTGGAAGTTCAACATGGCACCTCACGGCAAAGAACTCTCTGAGAATTTGAAGAAAATAATTGCTGCTCTACATAAAGATGGTCTAGGCTATAAGAAGATCGCCAAGACCCTGAAGCTTAGCTGCAGCACGGTGGGCAAGACCATGCAGTGGTTTAACAGGACAGGTTCCACTCAGAACAGGCCTCACCATGGTCAACCAAAGAAGTTGAGTGCATGTGCACAGCTCATATCCAGAGGTTGTCTTTGGGAAATAGATGTACGAGTGCTGCCGGCATTGCTGCAGAGGTTGAAGGGGTGGGGGGGGGGGGTCAGCCTGTCAGTGCTCAGACCATGCACCGAACACTGCATCAAATTGGTTTGCATGGCTGTCGTCCCAGAAGGAAGCCTCTTCTAAAGATGATGCACAAGAAAGCCTGCAAACAGTTTGCTAAATACAAGCACACTAAGGACATGGATTACTGGAACCATGTTCTGTGGTCTGATGAGACCAAGATAAACGTATTTGGCTCAGATGATGTCAAGCGTGTGTGGTGGCAACCAGGTGAGGAGTACAAAGACAAGTGTGTCTTGCCTACAGTCAAGCATGGTGGTGGGAGTGTCATGGTCTGGGGTTGCATGAGTGCTGCCAACACTGGGGAGCTACAGTTCATTGAGGGAACCATGAATGCCAACATGTACTGTGACATACTGAAGCAGAGCATGATTCCCTTCCTTTGGAGACTGGGCCGCAGGGAAATATTCCAACATTGTAACGACCCCAAACACACCACCAAGATGACCACTGCCTTGCTAAAGAAGCTGAGGGTAAAGGTGATGGACTGGCCAAGCATGTCTCCAGACCTAAACTCTATTGAGAATTTGTGGGGCATGCTCAAACGGAAGGTGAGGGATCGCAAGGTCTCTAACATCCAGCAGCTCCGTGATGTCGCCATGGAGAAGTGGAAGAGGACTCCAGTGGCAACCTGTGAAGCTCTGGTGAACTCCATGCCCAAGAGGGTTAAGGCAGTGCTGGAAAATAATGGTGGCCGCACAAAATATTGACTCCTTGGGCCCAATTTGAACATTTTCACTTAGGGGTGTACTCACTTTTGTTGCCAGCGGTTTAGACATTATATATATATAAATGCTACACTATTGTATTCTGACAGCGGGAGGTTTCCCCACTGTCAGAATACAATGATCACTGCTGGCAGCTATAGTCGCCACCAGAGATCGCACCGAAAACACCTGACAGACTGTTTTACTGAAGTCGATTTGTCGATCGCCTTCTATGCAACCAGCCTGCCCACAGACAGACTAAAATTTGTCAGTTTCCTTCGAACGGAGAGAGACTCACCCACAGTGGATGGATGGATCGGCATCTTTACTCTTCTGGTTGCCGGGCTTTAAACTTCCTGCCCACACATTCCCTTCACTGAGGCAAAATAGTGTCGGGGAGTGTGGGCGGGGCAGACACAGGAGGAGAGGGTGGGAAAAGGAGGAGGAGCAGAACCGGTGTAGAGACTTAATTGGAAACCCCGCACAAATGGAAACTGGAAGTGACATGGTAGCCATGGTGCTACACCCGCACTCGTCCACAGTAAGGATAGAGAGAAGGCGGCAAGCAGACATCTTATTACACCTACCGGAGTTTTTAATTTGATACTTAGACCCCTTTCACACTTGGGCGCTTTACAGGCACTATTTAGCTAAAAAATAGCGCCTGTAAAGCACCTCAAAAGTTACTCCCCATCCTCCCCAATGTAGAATCTGGAGTGCTTTTACACTGGGGCGGTGCGCTTGCAGGACGTTACAAAAAGTCCTGCAAGCCGCATATTTGGAGCGGTACGGTGATCGGTGATATACTGCTCCTCCATCGCCCCTGCCCATTGAAAACAATGGGATAGCGCTTCCTGAAGCACGGAGAGCGGGCACTTTTAACTCCGTTTTAACCCCTTGTGGGGGGTTAAAAGCGCACTGATCCCGCCACTGTAACAGCGATAAATCCCTGTTGTGACTAGCGGGGATTTACCGCTGCCGCCCCCATTGTGAAAGTCCCCTTATTTTTAACAGTAAATGGAGCTTACATACTGAAATACAGGATTTAGAAATGTGTCTCAATGTTTTGATGTTATATTTTAAAAGCAGCGGTGTTGTGTGACATTTGCTAAGCTGTGAGATCGGCAGGCTTGCCGCTGCTTTTAAAATTGAACATCAAAACAGTGTCACATGTTTTTATATACTGTATTTCAGTATGTAAGCTCCGTTAGAAATAAGTGTGAAATTAAAAATTCCGGTGGGTGTAAAAAGATGTCCGCTTGCCGCCTTCTCTCTGTATCCTTAGTGCGGAGGAGTGCGAGTGTAGCAACATGGCGGCGACGGAACGTCACTTCCAGTTTCCATTTGTGTGAGGTTTCCAGTTAAGTCACTACACCGGCTCTCTCTCCTCTCCTGTCTGTGCGAGGGGGCTCTGGTCTGCTTCAAAACCCTACAAATCCTGGATAGACCCTCTGCACACTACACACTGCTACACCCTTTCCAGCAAACTATTCAATGAAAAACAGAGATATGGCACCTTTAGGTCACACCCTTTTAGCACCTGATAGTTTAAATACATGTACAAGCTATTGGGATCTGAGCATATCTTTCCTCTGTTGAAACGCAGGTCAGTGGTCAGACCTGAACCTGGTCACTTTCCCCCACCTTGGGTCTTTTTACTGCAGAGCAGTGTAGGACTGGCCAGAAGAGGGATTACGTTGATGCAGCTGGTCAGCTTAAGCATGTATTGCAATATATGTGAACTTAATATCCCTGTTTTTCATTGCATAGTTTACTGGAAAGGGTGTATAGTGGTGTGCTGAGGGTCCATGCAGAATTTGTAGTGTTAATATGTGGTCACACCCCTTTAGCATCTGATAGTTTAAATATATGAACATGCTATTGGGATTAAAGCACAGGAATATCTTTTCTCTGCTCTAAAACCCTGACGGCTTAGCGGCTCTGTGCTACAGGTCAATGGCGGTCCGTCCATTAGGGGTGCACGGGCGCCGCCCCTCCTATCCATGCATCCAGCCCCCTGATCTACATATAGAGCTCCAGACTATGGATTCCAATGGGGGTGGTGTTTTTTTTTAAGCCTGCGATTATAGCCAGAAGCTTTAATAGGCTTCAAAAAAGGGTGGGCTCCCACTCAGTTGTGTGATAATAGGGAATGAATATTCCCTATTGTAACACTGGTTTGCTATTCTCACACTGGTTCTTCCCCCAGCCAATCAGGAAGCGAGTCACAAGACCAAGGGGCCAAGGGGAAGGAGGAGGAGGGAGGAGACACGCGGCCGGGGGAGAAGCAAGAGAAGACCTATAGACCTACCAGCTGCCACTCCAGGAATAACTTACCATCCAGCACTCGAGGAGGGGATGTACTGCCCATCCCCTCCTCACTCAAGGAGGGTATGGGCAGGACAGAGGTAAGGAGGTCGTCTGTCTCCTACGGCAGCAGGTGGTTTGTATATAATGTTCCCAGTGTTCGTCTCCCGCGGGGGGTG
Source organism: Glandirana rugosa (assembly GCA_018402905.1). Lineage (NCBI taxonomy): Eukaryota > Metazoa > Chordata > Amphibia > Anura > Ranidae > Glandirana > Glandirana rugosa. Next base: position 385,540 of record BLSH010558500.1, read on the forward strand.
GGTGAATATTGTTCCCGGTGTTTGTCTCCCGCCGGGGGGGTGGCGTTGGTGTGCCGCCTCCCCCTGAATTATTAAGCACCAGCCACCACTGCTACAGGTGGTGGGTTGGCCGGCTGAAACAAGAAGCTTGCAACTTCATTGGCAGCATCAGGAGAATCGCTATGCCTCAGTAAGGCACAGGTGAAGAAACCCGAAACTTAAAGCTTTCAGGGCCCCCCCAACATTGCGCTTGGGGTGATTATGGTGTGCCCCGGCACATCTGGCACACCCTGTGCGCACTCCTATGCCGTGAGCCAAAGAAGAGAAAACAAATACAGCCACCACCATCTAATGATTGGTAAGCTGCAATATAATTTATTTTTTGTTTTGGGTTTAATATCACTTTAACTGCCACCAATAAAAGGATATAAAATGAATTTGGGTACAGTGTTACAGAGTAATTGTCACTCAAATTATTATAGCAATGAATACTGAAAATTGGCCTGAAATGGAAGGGGTACTGAGGTACAGTCTATGTAGGAAATCTTTTTTTCTTTTTTATTTGAGGACAGAGTGGGAAAAGGTTAGACGCTGTCTGTGTCCCTGTTGGGGAGATTCATTCTTTTATTAGGCCTGGTGGTCAGATAGACAGAAAATCAGGGGGATCACAAGATTGTACAGTTGTCATCAGAGCTAGAAGGTAAATCATCTGATTGGGACAAATGTTCCAGTGACAACTGTCTAAGGTGGGAATTACGCTCAGTTTGGGGAGATTTCCTCTCATTTCCTGTTGTTTCTCCAGGACAGGAAGTGAAGAGAAATCTTCCCAATTGGACATGACCAGAAAAAAATAACACAATTTGAGTTTTAATTCTTACCTACTTTATCCAAAGCAAAAAAAAAATAAAAAAATTGACTATGATACCGTTTAGTGTTGAAGTGCTGGGATGAATGATTTAAGCCATTATTTCAATCTTTAGCCATAACTGAAAGTTTTCCTATTTAGATGATACTGCAGCGCAAGACTGTTCCCATTTATTTTTTTCTAATAATATTATATACAGTATCATTCAATTATACCATTATACTAAACAAAATGCAATTATTTGATTAAGGAAACTATTGTAGTTCAATTAGAATCCGGTTACATTAATTCGATTGATATGATAAGCAATAAGCTGAGGAATATTAAAGGCTTTACTCAAAAACATCACAAAGAACAATAGTTTACAGAAACCAAGAAGCAATTTATCGGTAGAGTAAGGTGAGAAACCTAATGGAATCTGAATTTAGATTAGAACGGTGTGAAATTTGCATTTGCACAAATGATAGCATATTAAAAATGGGGCGAAAATAATGGTTGACTTTGCTAAAGCTAGGCGTGTCATAAAAAATAGTTTCGGTTTTCATAAAAAATACTGTTTTGCCTTGTTTTTTTCATTACTTTATTTATCTCAGGTCTGCTGATCTAATTCAGGCACGTCCGGTCTATATACACATTCTCCAGCATCGGCTGCATGCATATCATTGCTCTGGACCAGCTTCCTGGCAATCACAATGGCGGAGGACCATGCCTTTGCAAGGTAAATCAGCATATCCACATGTAGTCTTCATCACGGGCACGTAGGATTAGGTAAAATTGTAAAGACAGAAATTGCCTTCCATGACGTGCCACCATCCTATTATTTAGAAAACAACCTGTTGTATGCGGGGAATACCCATCTACACCAAAAAAGTGGACTTTGTAGGCACACACGATACCAAAAAATTATTATAAAACAATGCAAAATTTTATTTAACAATGGTTAAAAACATGTATGAGGAGTATAACTCCTAAATCCAAGACATATTGTACATAATCATAAAAACATATTCATGGAACTACACTATACTGGAGCAAAGTGTGATACTTAGTACCAATAACATTGTATTAACCACTTCAGCCCTGGAAGGATTTGCCCCCTTCCTGACCAGAGCCCTTTTTGCGATTCGGTACTGCGTCGCTTTAACTGACGATTGCGCGGTCGTGCGGCGTTGTACCCAAACGAAATTTGCGTCCTTTTTTTCCCACAAATAGAGCTTTCTTTTTTTTTATTTCAATCTTCTTTTTATTATAGTTTTCATTTATCTTTCACATTATACAAAATACAAAATTGTCATACCATTTCACATCAAGGAGTAGGTTATACATTTACATTCTTTATCAATATCATGGGATCACTCTATCGATTAGGGGTGCCTCTATCCCTATGTGATTTTTATATTCGTCCTATTTTCTTGTAATTCTGATATCATGTCTCCTACTTAGATATATTCCTACTTCTCTCTGATATGTATGACCATCCACTCCCTCATTCATCCCACAAGTACTCCCAAAGG
>BLSH010558500.1:393126-413097 GCA_018402905.1 Glandirana rugosa
TTGAAAACGTGTTTGGTTAGTTATTTGCGCCTAACGCTAAAAAAAATAGTGTTTATACTCCTTCTTATATTTAGCCGGTTTTTGCCACTTTTTTTTACAAAAAATATATAAAAAAAACCTAAACATAAAATCGTTTTTCATTCTTTAAACACAAAAAAAACGTTTTAACAGCGAGAAGAAAACAAATATCGCCGCTAGTCTTTACTGCGTCGCCACTAGTTTATGGTGGTTTTCTTTCGAGATAATATTTTCCGATAAAATTGGTCAGTGTTTTGGTTGTACTCCACAGTCCTTATCTTCTTTTATTGAGTAGAAGTTCGAGTAATCTGGACCTCGTTTGTACAGAAGTTTGTGTTGTTTGCTCCAGGTCTAATGAGCTTGAAGATGAGTTATTTTCTTCTATTCCTGACACCTCATGTTGGTTTTGTGACTGGTTAAAATAGCCTTTTATAATAGAGCTTTCTTTTGGTGGTATTTGATCACCGCTGCGTCATTTCTGATCGCCGCTATAAACAAAAGAAGAGCGACAATTTTGCAAAAAAAACACAAATTTCTTACTTTTTGCTAAAATACAAATCCAAAAAAAATATATAAAAAACATTTTTTTTCACCGTTTTTGGCCGATTTATATTCTTCCTCATATTTGTGATAAAAAAAATCGCAATCCGCGTTTATTGATTGGTTTGTGCAAAAGTTGCCGCGTTTACGGATGATGAGAATTCATTTCTGGGGTTTTTTTTAATTTTATTTTTTACTAGTAATGGCGGCGATCTGCGATTTTTAGCAGTACTGCGATATTTCAGTGGACATGTCGGAACATTTTGACACTTTTTTGGGACCATTGGCATTTATACAGCGATCAGTGCTATAAAAATGCACTGATTACTGTGTAAATGCCATTGGCAGTGAAGGGGTTAACCTGCAGGGGGCGCTCTAAGGGGTAACTATGTTCCCTGGGCGTGTTCTAACTGTGTTTGGGCTGCCCTACCTGGGGAAGGGAAGTGATCACAGCTTCCATGTAGAGGAAGGCTGTGATCACAGCCCTTCCCCCTCTCACAGAACGGAGGTCCGTATTTACTTACACGGACCTCCGTTCTTTCACTGCGGGGGGGGCATCGCGGGTAGCCGGCGGAGATCGACTCCGCCGCATCTGCTCCTTGGCCCTCCCCAGACACAGTGAGCGCGCGGGCGCGCCTCCGGCAGCGCGCACGTGCTCACAGTGCGCGATCTGGCAGCCGCCGTCATATGACGGCGTTTTGCACAGGAGAGCCACCTTGTCGCCATCAGATGCCGATCGGCGGTTGGCAAGTGGTTAAATGACAACCGTCAAAGAAAGGTCTACGTGTTTCGCCCCTAGACTTCTTCAGGACCTTGTCCCAATAAACTAAAGGTAAACAAAATATAATAAATTCATATATTAGCATCAGTAAATTAAAATAACATTGATGTAATCTCTGCCACATACAAAAGGTCGTTTTCTAGGTAAAATTGTAACGTTTACTTCGCTTCTCCTAAGTAATGAAAGTAAGCCGTTAACACAGAAAACCTACTCAAGATCTTATGCAACTCATAAAACTAAAAAAAAACGTGTAGCGCTAATTGGTGAATGACTTATTAAGCTCATACTAGTATATGACAAATATATATTAATAATGGATTAAAAAGTGCCAAAAATAAGTGAGGTGACCAATTAAGTCAAATATGGGCTCGATACAACCTGAATATAAAGTGACAAGTGCATAAAAAAATCAGATACCAAATTATGTATTGATAATTGATCAATAAATAATATCATGTATAAATACTTCTCAATATAACATACAACTCTGCATCCACAATGTGATGCACACTCATATAATACCAACCCAACACCAAATGCTTCTTATATATAAAAAGACTCCAAATAATAAATACAGTATATTGTCTGTGCCCATGAGTATTAATCAATTCAAAAGATCCGTGCTGATCCATTATTGTTGTGACAGTCGTCCCACCACCTCTGTTAATATATGCGCTTACCGCAACCATTAGGCTCCATGCACACTATATCTGATAAACGACCATTTTTGGGCGTTTGGCCGTTTTTTTTAACAGCCCAAAAATGCCACTTTATGTTATCCTATGTGTCCATGCACACATGGACGTTAATTGTCTTTTATCAGCAGTGGCATTTTTGGGCTGTTATCTGAACGCCCTGAATTGGCGTTCAAAAGTCGTTCTTTTGAGCACAAAAAACGCTGGACGCCGATAAACGCCGCTAAACACTCATAAACGCCGGTAAACGGCTGTTTATCGGCGTCCAGCGTTTTTTGCAGTCAATGGAAGTTAATAAAGGAAGAAAAAAATGCCCAAAAACGCAGACGTTGATAAACGCTGATAAACGTCGGTAAATGCTGCTTACAAAATGCTGCAAAAGAACATTTTGTAAGCAGCGTCTCCTGCCCGACGCCGAGAGAGCCCAGATAGCGTCCAGTGTGCATGGAGCCTAAGAAAAGCAGGCCCATCAGTCGCAGTGATCGTACTGTGTACTTAGGATGTCCTGGATAGATAGGTCCGTGGGGGTCCGCTGTCTCCTTGCGTGGTATCAGCCGATATTCTTCTCTATCCCCTTCACTATATCTTTAAAGTGACCCCATAGTGCATATAGGTATAAAAAGACTCCATAATGTAAAATCTGTCTGAACAAAGGCCTTCATGGCAGGATCACCACGTATTGTCTGATGGAAGTGGTAGATTTATTGAAAACAACTTTTCAGAGTTCTGGATACTTAAAGCGGTCGTTACCCCAACACTTCATATTCCTGATATGTTTCTGCTGTACCATATACTTGTATGAAAAAGTATCCTGTTCTCATTGTATTGCTACCTTTATGTGAAATCCGTGGTGTCCCTGCTAGTCCCTCTGCCTTTCTATTAAAAACTGACCACACCAAGCAGGAGAGCACACCATGGTCAGTTCTGTAGCTGTGCTGGGAACTCAGCCTGCTCTCCTCAAATGATCAGGATTTTCATGACATACCCCCCCCCCCCCCACACACACACACACACAGCCATTCACTGGCAATGATCAGTGTGCTGCTGTTTCTAATCCCCCAGCTCTTATGCAGCTGAGAACAGAGGGAATGTGATCACTTATTAAAAAGGGAAAAAAGGTATTTATAATGTTTCTTTATATCTATACAAAAATGTCTTTGCCTTTCATTTCTATTTTAAACTGAAAGGGTTGTTTCACAAGGTGATCACTTTAAAGCAGAGTTCCACTCAAACGTGGAACTTTCGCTTTAAGGGAAGATGACCCCCAGACATGCAACAATTGGCATGACATTTTTTGGGGGGGGACCAGGGACCCTGTTTTCACAGGGTCCCAGGTCCACTTTCTCTCCTAGAGCCGTAGCTCCGGAAGGAAGTTCACATCCCCCCCTCTTGGCGATCTTCTGGGACACGTCATAGGTCCCAAAAGATACGCCGGCCATTCACAAAGCGCAGGGAGACTCGCGCATGCGCAGTGCGCGCCAGGCTTTGAAGCCAAAGCCGTGCGCCCACACTTGTGATGCCGGCGCCACTGAGGGGAGGGGGAGATGAGCGAGCCCTCGGGTGACCGCATCGCTGGAGGCTGGGACAGGTGAGTGGCCGATTGTTAAAAGTCAGCAGCTACACTTTTTGTAGCTGCTGACTTTTAACCGGGTGGAACTCCACTTTAAGATCAACATTGGCTTCTGTTGACGGAATCTCCGGATTCTCTTACTCCTTTTCTCTTTCTTCCTTTCAACCTGTTTTCTTTCTTTTCTTTTCCTTTATTATCTTGGTTTACCTTTTTATTTCAGTACATTTCGGGACCTTTAGCCGGATCTTTATCCTTGGATTAAGGCTTATGTTTAAGTTTTATATGTGATAAACTACCCTATAGGATATGTGGCTGATATACACTATATTATCAAAAGTATTGGGACGCCTGCCTTTACACGCACATGTACTGTAGCCTCCTTGGTGGTATTCCTGAGTGTGGCTCAGGGTGAGTTTTCATTACCAAAAGTGGTAACCCCGAGCCACACTCAGGATCGCATCGCAGGATCCTGGAAAAGTTACTCCCCTTGTCCCCTGGATCCTGTGATGTCCCCCCGCTGTGTCCTCCGGCAGAATCTTTCCCCCGATGCCTCTGGATTACGCGCCTCCGTTCCCTGCGAGCCTCGCATGGGGGTGAAGCCCAGCGCCAAATTCTAAAAGTGAAACACACAGTACACATACAGTACAGTGTATTCTGTAAGATTACATTACTGTATCAAATCATTTCACATCCCCTTTGTCCCTAGTGGTTTGCCCAGTGCCCTGCATGCACTTTTATATTATATATGCCATTCTTTCTGCCTGGAAACTTGAGAATGTCCATGGCATTCAAAAAGTGTCCCTTTACGTCAAAATCGGTTTTTGATCAGCTAGAAAACAGCCATAGTAAATAAGAATCATTTGCAGAATTGAGTGATACTGATTTTTGGGGAAATTTATCATCAGACACTGAAAGTGACGACAGCAACAATTCTGCAACTGAGCAAATTTCTGTGTTTTGATTTGCTTACATTATTGAATAAATTTTATTACTATTATATTATTATTTTGATAATTATTTAAAGTGATTTATTATATTATCATTTATGATTTCGTTGTTTCAAAATTTATCATACCCGGGATGTCACAGATTTAAGTGAGTTAGTCCTAAGAATTACAGGCCTACAATATAAAACACCAAATTTTTATGCAAAAAAATGTACCACTTTTAGACGCAAAAATCTGACATAATCATCCCGCCAGGGAGGTTAATGCCGTCTTAGTCCGTAGGGTTCAGTATGGGAATGTTTGACCATTCTTCTAGAAGCGCATTTGTGAGGTCAGGCACTGATGTTGGATGAGACGGTCTGGCTCACAGCCTCTCTCTAAATCATCCCAAAGGTGTTCTATCAGGTTGTGGTCAGGACTCTGTGCCAGCCAGTCAAGTTCCTCCAACCAAAACTCGCTCATAATTGTCTTTATGGACCTTGCTTTGTGCACTGGTCCAAATCATTTGGTGGAGGGGGGATTATGGTGTGGGGTTGTTTATCAGTGGTTGGGCTTGGCCCCTTAGTTCCAGTGAAGGGAACTCTTAAGGCGTCAGCATACCAAGACATTTTGGACAATTTCATGCTCCCAACTTTGTGGGAACAGTTTGGGGATGGCCCCTTCCTGTTTCCAACATGACTGCGCACCAGGGCACAAAGCAAGGTCCATAAAGATATGGATGAGCGAGTTTGGGGTGGAGGAACCTGATTGGCCTGCACAGAGTCCTGACTTCAACACCTTTGGGATGAATTAGAGAGGAATCTGTGAGCCAGGCCTTCACATCCAACATCAGTGCCAGACGTCACAAATGTGTTTCTGGAAGAACGGTCAACTATTGAACCCTACAGACTATGCCTGGGATGCCATTAATGTTCATGTGCATGCAAAGGCAGGCATTCCAATATTTTTGGCAATACAGTGTATGTTAGGTTTGGCATGGAAGTCAAAGTGACGGCAATAAATCTAGCCCCATTATTCATGGTTAAATCTAAACTGGTGACCTCTGAAAGCTTTTAAAGTGTCACCTTTGTTAAATTTTGGGTACCACCACCAGCCTGTTGCTTTTTCACAGACCTGCTCAATTTTGAGTATTGACATGTAGGGTATTTACCTACTTGGCGCTAACTCATCTTTTATATTAAAAAGAAATAAAATTGGGTGATATATTGTGTTTGAACTAAAATAAAAGCATTTTTAAAGGCAGAAGCAGCCCCCCCCCCCCTCCTTTATACTTACCTGAGGCCGACCCTGATCCAGCAATGTTTACAAGAGCAGAGGCTCTCTCTACTCTCTCTCTCTCCTCATTGGCTTAGACACAGCAGTGGAAGCCATTGGCTCCCGCTGCCGTGAATCACAGCCATTGAGGATGGCGTGGGGGCAGGCCATAAGACACACAGATTGGCTCAGGAGCAAGCACCCCCGAGTGCCCCCATAGTAAGCGGCTTGCTATAGGGGCACTCAAAAAAAAGAGAATTTGGGAAACCCAGCCCGGATCTACTACAAATGAGCCTCAGCTGTATGCAATGATGTTGTCCCAATATACTAATTAAGCTAAATTTTCTGAATCACTGAGTGGAAAAGGGTCATCCCAGTGCAGACCAATGACCAAAACAATCAATGTAAGGAAAAACCCGATGGAGGGGAAGTGACCCCCAGAGAGCCAATCGGAAAAGGGGCCAATGGAACACAGACAGCAAAAAGCAGAAATGTGAAAAAATACGATGTTTATTAATGTACAAAAATATTCAGGGAACAACCAACAAAAATAATCATGGGATCAGAGAAGGACTTGACCAAAATAAAAATAGTTAAAAAGACAACGTTGTCTATAGGGGCACTCAGCAGGGTGCGGGGAAAGCCAGGAGTGCTGGCAGGGGACCCGAGAAGAGGAGGATTGGGGCTGCTCTGTGCAAAACCGCACAGAGCAGGTAAGTATAAAAGGTCACCTTGGAGCCAAGGGGAGTACAGTTCAGGTTCAAGTGGAGTAGCTACTAGTTGAATCTTAGACAAATGGGGGTTTCAAACATTGTTGACTATCATACATTCTTATGATTTTTACCATTGCAGCCCCTATAGAGCTGGTATTCCTATAGAAAACACTCCCCATGATACCTACCATATATTGTAAAGGGGGTATATAGCGCATTTGTGCCTATTTTCTTTGTTTATTAAAGTTGGCACTAAAAATACCATTTACACATTTTATTTTGACCAGCAGGTGGAGCTTTAGCCTCCTTCGTCATGTTTACCTGTCTGTTCTTTTATTTATTTATTAATAAATACAGACAGAAATATAGTGACAAAAATCATACTATAATGGTACAGAGCATGTAAGTAAACCAAAGTTAGTCGACGTTAGGCACCTAAATCATGGTACAAATGGGTATACAAGGTACTAAAACCTGTCAATACAAACATTATTGTAGAATAAAGGTATAGCAGAGCAGTCTAAATTGCATAGAAGAGGTGATTTATTGGTGATAAAGAAATATATGGAAGTGCAATATTCAGAAAAATGAAAGCCTTCAGTCATTGCTAATTTCAAACCAGCTATTTGCCTTAACGAAAGTGGAGTAATTGCTCATAAAAAAAAAAAAAGAGTGATGGCAATCCCCTCATCGTGGGGTCTGTCACCCCCCTGCCTGGGAAGGGTGCCATCCAATAAAAACCTATAGTGCCACTGGGACAGTGGGGTTCATTGACTAAAACTGGAGAGTGCAAAATCTGGTGAAGCTCTGCATAGAAACCAACCAGCTTCCAGTTTTTTTTTTTTTGTCAAAGCTTAATTGAACAAGCTGAAGTTAGAAGCCAATTGGCTACAATGCAGAGCTGCAGCAGATTTTGCACTCTTTACTCTTTTAGTAAACCAATAAGTCATGATACCTGTCTATTCTTATTTGCTTAACCACTTACCAACTGGAAGGTTTACCAGCTTTAGGACCAGAGCACTTTTTGTGATTCGGCGCTGCGTTGCTTTAACTGACAATTGCGCGGTCGTGCGACGTTGCACCCAAACATAATTTGCGTCCTTTTTTTCCCACAAATAGAGTTTTCTTTTGGTGGTATTTGATCGCCTCTGCGTCATTTCTGATCACCGCTATAAACAAAAGAAGAGCGACCATTTTGCAAAAAAAAAGACATTTCTTACTTTTTGCTAAAATTCAAATCCAAAAAAAAATATAAAAAAAACATTTTTCTTCACCGTTTTTGGCCGATTTATATAATTCCTCATATTTGTGATAAAAAAATCGCAATCAGCGTTTATTGATTGGTTTGCGCAAAAGTGCCCGCGTTTACGGATGTGAGAATTATTTTCTGGGGTTTTTATTTTTTTTTTAATCTTTACTAGTAATGGCAGCGATCTGCGATTTTTAGCGGTACTGCGATATTGCAGCAGCCATGTCGGACATTTTTGACACTTTTTTGGGATAAATGACATTTATTCAGCGATCAGAAATTGAAATGTCCACTGATTACTGTATAAATGTCATTGGCAGTGAAGGGGTTAACCTGCAGGGAGAGATCTAGGGGTTAATAGTGTTCCCTGGGTGTGTTCTTACTGTGGGGGGGGGTTGGGCTACCATGGGCATGAGAGATCTAACTGATCCCAGTGACAGGGATCAGTAGATCACCCATGCCCCTACTAACAGAGCGGGGAACCGCCGTGTTTACATCGGCGGTTCCCCGTTCTTTGCCTGTGGCCGCTCATCGCGACTCGCCGGCGGACATCGGGTCCGCCCGAGCCGCGGGCACACTCCTCAGGAGTGCGGCGGGCGTGCGCGCGCACCCCCTAGCGGCTGTTTGCAGATCGCCGTGTTTTTACGGCGATTCGCGCTTAGCATCCCGACTGCCGCCGTGAAAACACGGCATGTGGTCGGGAAGTGGTTAAAGAAACCTGTTGTTTACAGAGCTCAATAGCTCAACCTGAAATTTACACATACAAGTGAATAAGTCAGAGCAGTGACTCCTCCTCCTCCCTTCTCCTTCTTGCTGTTCATAATCAGCTCCATCTAAAGATGTTGAAGCTCTCAGAAAATGAGTGGACACAGATCTCTGAATGATCACAAAACCATGATACTCTGGGCTCCCAATCCAACACAATGTAAACATACTGTAAGCTCTGGGAGATGCTGTCATTTTACAGTATATATGAAATTTGTCCAGGGGTACAACATTGTTTACGTAAATATAATTAGATATTTCATGTTCTCCCCCTTGCAGCAAGCAGGTGGTGAGTATGAGTCTGGCTTTCTTGTTAGCTGGTTTTCTAGAGTGCTGTGAACACGGACTGAATAGCCAGAATCCAAGTTATATACACATAACGTTACATGAGTCTGCTGAATTATTACATCTTCTAATGAAGAGGAGATTGTCTAGAATATTTTGCCTGCAGGAGCACTCAACAAGTGCAGAACTAGTGCTGGGCTCTCTTATTAGACATCCCAGAATGCACTGCACAGAACCGAGCCTGGAAGCACCCTGCATTAATGGTTCATGTGTGCAAAACAAAGTTAGGCAAAAAATAAGAATGATATAAAATATTTTATTATCAGTTTCAAATAATGTGTTTGAAATACATTTATCAAAAACCTACAGGAGTAGTCAGCAAGTGCAGATCTAGTGCTGGGCTCTCTTATTAGACAGCACAGAATACACTACACACACCTGAGCATGGAAGCACCATGTAATTAATGGCTCATGTGTAAAATCAAAATGTTGTACAAATCATAGAAATTATATAAAATCATTATTACTTTTAAATAGCGTGTTTGAAATAAATTGACCAAAAACCTACAGGTGTAGTCAGCAGGTGCAGAACTAGTGCTGGGCTTTCTCTTATTAGACAGTACTAGAATATACTGCATACATTTGAGCATGAAAGCACCCTGTATTAATGGTTCATGTGTAAAATCAAAATGTTATACAAATCATAAAAATTATATAAAATTGTTTATTATTACTTTTAAATAGAGTGTTTGAAATAAATTGTCCAAAAACTTACAAGAGTCGTCAGCAGGTGCAGAACTAGTGCTGGGCTCTCTTATTAGACAGCACAGAATGCACTGCATACATTTGAGCATGAAAGCCCCCTGTATTAATAATTCATGTGTAAAATAAAAATAATACACAAATCATAAAAATGATTTCAAATATTTTTTATCACTTTCAAATAATGTGTTTGAAATACAAATTGACCAAAACTTAAAGTAGTAGTCAGCAGGTGCAGAACTAGTGCTGGGCTTTCTTATTAGACAGCACTGAACACATTGCACACAATTGAGCATGGAAGCACCCTGCATTAATGGTTCATGTGTGCAATAAAATAATATGAATGATATAATACTATTTATTATTTATTATCACTTTCAAATAAAGTGTTTGAATTAATTTGACCAAAAACTTACAGGAGTAGTCAGCAAGTGCAAATCTAGTGCTGGGCTCTCTTATTAGACCACACTGAATGCACTACAAACACCTGAGCATGGAAGCACCCTGTAATAATGGTTCATGTGTAAAATAAAAAATGTTATACAATTCATAACAATTATCTAAAACTACGTATTATCTCTTTCAAATAACGTGTTTGAATTAAATTGACCAAAAGTAGACAGATCTAGTGCTGGGCTCTCTTATTAGACTGTCCAGAACGCATTGAGCATGAAAGCACCCTGTATTAATGGTTCATGTGTAAAATAAAAAATGTTATACAAATCATAAAAATGATATAAAATCATTTATTATCACTTTCATGCGTTGAAAAAAACAAAAACAAATCGACCAAAACCCAGTGATGTCTCCTTTAACTTCCATAGTTACAGAGCCATGTATAAGCCTTCACAGGCTGCTTAGTGGCAGCTCTTCCCTGTAAAAGTGTGAGATTCTTCCCGGGAGGAAACAATGGACCGCTCTCCACTGACGATAGACTCAGCTCGCTTGTTTAAAGAGATTCAACAGGGGGGATAAAGCAGTCGTGTGAACGCAGACATCTTCCCACTCATAATTAATAGAAAAGTGAGAAAACAGATGGTGGGATATGAATATTTATGCCAGTGTGTGAAACAGTCTAAATAAAGGCCATGACCAATGCTTACTAAATGCTGTTATTCAATAATCTACCTTACTGTTTTCTCTGGGAGTACGGGAGTCTTCCCATGCATCCAGGAGAGCTGGGACAGAACAGCAGGTGCACAGTGTGGAGCTTGGCTGTGGCTCCTGGCATTGTACAGTGCAGAACAATGTCTATTCTCTCCAACATTCCTAGTGCTAGATCACAGATACCAAGGTGGAGGGGCATTTGGGCTCTTTGAGTTTTTGGGGGTCCTTTGAATTAACTATGGATACCTGCAGTTATTGTATTATACCAGGGGTCTCCAAACTATGGCCCTCCAGTTGTTCAGGAACTACAATTGCCATCATGCCTAGTCATGTCTGTGAATGGGATGTGTAGTTCCGCAACAGCTGGAGGGCCGTAGTTTGGAGATCCCTGTATTATACTATAAGCCTTTAGTTAGGTCTAGATCAGTGGTTCTCAACTCCAGTCCTCGGGACCCACCAACAGGCCAGATTTTAAGTATTACCTTGGGGAGATGCAGACTAGAATACTGCAATCACTGAGCAGCAAATTATATCACCTGTGATGTATTTCAGTTATCCTGCAAGCCTGGCCTGTTAGTGGGTCTCGAGGACCGGAGTCGAGAATTACTGGTCTAGAGGCAGGTAAAACACTCTTAGGCCCCATACACACGGGCGTATTAAAAAAATAAGCTGTAACGCCTGGATTGACGTCAGGAAAAAATTGGCGTCAAAAACACGCTTTCGTTGGTGTTTTGCATCAACGTTAATGCGTGTGAGTGAGCGTCAGCGCTATGTCGCGCTTTTTTTAAAAAAAACATTCCTCTGCTATTTTTTAACCTGAAGACGCCGGCGCTAAAAACGGTTAAAGTTGCTATGGCGTTAAAGTTGCTACGGCGTTAATGCGAGTTATTGCTCATTAGTGAGCGTTTTTCCCAGCTCAGCGTCCAAAAACGTTGTAACGTTGCAGCTTCAGAACGCGCTGCCCGTGGGTTCTGCTTTCAGCTCACAAACGCCAACGCTATCTACTGCTCAAAAACGTCTGCGTTTTTATGGGGCCATTGAATAACATGGAGAGCTGCAAAAAGTGCTCAAAAACTCGGCAGTAAAAAACGTCCATGTGTATGGGGCCTTATGGTCCAATTTGCTTCAGTAAGGGAAAAGCATCTTTCCAATTCCCAAGCGCAATTCCAAAAAACTCCCAGAATCACAATGTTACTGCTTACAAATGTTGGCACCTTTTCATATTCTGTCCAATTAAAAGACACATCTAGCCCCTTTTACTTAAGCTGCTGGGTGAACCTACCTGTGGAATATTTCCCCACGTTGTCACAGCTCTTACAGAAAATAACTTTTTCTGTATGCTGAATTTAATTTTTTATTTTTTTTGCCCAGTGTGTTTGTACTGACCTTAACCACTTGCTTACCAAGCACTTAAACCCCCCTTCTGCCCAGACTAATTTTAGGGCTTTCAGCACTGTCGCATTTTGAATGACAATTGCGCGTTCGTGCGACGTTGTACCCAAACAAAATTTGTATCATTTTTTCCCCACAAGTAGAGCTTTCTTTTGGCAGTATTTGATCACCTCTGCGGTTTTTATTTTTTGCGGCGCTATAAACAAACAAAGAGCGACGATTTTGAAAAAAGAACAATATTTTTTACTTTTTGCTATAATACATATCCAAAAAAAAAAATATAAAAAAAAATTACTTATCGGGTTTGGCCAATTTATATTCTTCTACGTATTTTTGGTAAAAAAAAAAAATCGCAATTGGCGTATATTGATTGGGTTGAGCAAAAGTTATCGTGTCTACAAATTATGGAAATTGATTTATGGTGTTTTGATTATTTTTTTTTTTTTTTACTAGTAATGGCGGCGATCTGCGATTTTTATCGGGACTTTGATATTGAGGCGGACATCTTGGACATTTTTTACACTTTTTTGAGACCAATGACATTTATACAGCGATCAGAAATTTAAATAACCACTGATTACTGTATAAATGTCATTGGCAGTGAAGGGTTAACACTAAGGGGGCAGTGAAGGGGTTAAATATGTTCCCTGGGTGTGTTCTAACTGTGGGGGGGCAGGGCTGGCCGGGACATAACAGATCTAACTGATCCCAGTGACAAGGATCAGTAGATCTGCTTTGTCCCCCTTCATAGAACGGAGAACCGCCGTGTTTATATCAGAGGTTCCCTGTTCTGCAGCTCTGACAGGGGATCGCGGGTCTCGAGCGGACATCGAGTATGCCTGACCCGCAGGCACGCCCACGCCGCCACCTGTGAGTGCGCTCCTGAAGCGTGCACAGGGGGGGACGTCCATGGACATCGTCCCAGAAATTCAGATCCGCGCTGGAGCCGTACCTCGGCAATAACGCGGATCTGAAGGGGTTAAAACTGAACTCAAGGTTCATAAACGTTTAATTAACCACTTGACCTCCGGAAAATTTATCCCCCTCATGATCAGGCCATTTTTTGCTTTTTGCCACTGGGTTACTTTAACTGACAATTGCGCGGTCATGCAACACTGTACACAAATTACATTTATATCATTTTTTTAACACAAATAGAGCTTTCTTTTGGTGGTATTTGATTATCACTGTTTTTTTTATTTTTTGCGCCATAAACAAAAAAAAGACTGAAAATTAAAAAATATATATATAGATAGATATATATAGTTTACTTTCTGCTATAAAACATATCCAATAAAAAATGTAAAAAATATAATTTCTTGAAAAATTTAGGACTATATGTATTCTGCTACATATCTTTGCACAAAAGTTATAGCGTCTACAAACTATGGGATATTTACTGGAATTTTTTTTTTATACTAGTAATGGTGGCGATCAGTGACTTATAGCAGGACTGCGATAGTATGGCGGGCAATCTGACACCTACTGACCCTTTGTGGGAACCAGGGGCACTAATACAGTAATCAGTGCACTGTCACTGTACTAATAACAGTGGCTGGGAATTTTCTAACATCTAGGACAATCAAAGGGTTACCCATGTGCCTAGCCAGTGTTTATGTGTGTGCTGTGAGGTGCTTTTACTAAGGATGTGCCAGTTCTTATTCCCTTTGCAGGGAAACAAAAACTGGCACATCCTGAATAAGACAGAGCTCTGTATTGTTTACATTGACAGAGCTCTGTCCTGTCCTCCTCCTCACTGATTAGTGAGTGCCAGCAGTCAACCATTGGCCGGCACCTGCTAATCGGCTTGTGCTGTTACTAATCACAGCACAGCCGGCAGTGCGAGCAATGCACCCACTACCTCGACGGATCACGTACTAGACTAGGCAGATTGCATCAATGGTTTTAAGGTTGCAGTAGCCCGTGCTAGCAGGGCTAAATGTAGAATTCACTAACCAAAAGTGTGCTAAAAGATCACAGGTGAGAGGTTCAATGAGTTGATCTGTAAAGGAGGGTTGCTCTTCGCGGACAGTAAAAAGTGCCATAATGCAGGGTTGTCAAACTCAATTTCATTGTGGGCTGCATCAGCAGTATGGTTGCCCTCATGGGCCCTCTGTATCATAGTCCAGGAGTACACTACATACAAAGTGCAGGGTTCAGGAGTGCATTACATACAGAATGCAGAGTTCAGAAGTGTGCTACGTACAGGGTGCAGAGTTCAGAAGTGTGCTATGTAGAGAGTGCAGAGTTCAGGAATACGCTACATACAGAGTGCAGAGTTCAGGAATACGCTATGTACAGAGTGCAGAATTCAGGAATACGCTATGTACAGAGTGCAGAATTCAGGAATACGCTATGTACAGAGTGCAGAGTTCAGAAATACGCTATGTACAAAGTGCAGGGTTCAAGAGTGTATTATGTACAAAGTGCAGAGTTCAGGGGTGCACTGTGTACAGAGTGCAGGGTTCAGGAGTGCGTTACATACAGAGTGCAGAGTTAAGAAGGGTGCTACGTACAGAGTGCAGATTTCAGGAGTGTATTACCTACAGAGTGCAGAGTTCAGGAATATGCTATATACAGAGTGCAGCGTTCAGGAGTGTGTTTCCTACAGAGTTCAATGTTCAGGAGTGCGCTATGTACAGAGTGTAGAGTTCAGGAGTGCGCTACGTACAGAGTGCAGAGTTCAGGAGTGTGTTACCTACAGAGTGCAGTGTTCAGGAGTGCACTACATACAGAGTGCAGAGTTAAGGGGTGTGCTGTGTACAGAATGCAGTGTTTAGGGGTGCGCTATGCATAGTGTGCAATCACAACCCCCCCCCCAAGCTTCCATGCATCTCTACTCTCTCCTACCTGTCTCTCCCTGTATAGGCAGCTCTGTCTCGCCTTGCACAGAGATCGTTTTCACTCTCAGATTCTGGAGATCTGTCCCCACCGTGAGGGCGTGCAGGGATCTCTTTGTTCTGGGAGCCGCTTAGAGCAAAGCTCTCCCTTGTAAACACAAAAGGCTTCTGGGTTTACAAGCGACATTGGGGAGCGGGAGTGGAGGGTGAGAGCCAGAGGTGGCAGAATGGAGTTCCACCACATTCCGGGTGCAAAACTGGGGACGAGGGCCGATGACACGACCTGGCTGGCTGCGATTGGCCCACGGGCCTTGTGTTTGCCTTGTGCCATAATGTGTAAAGGAAAAGGTAAGAAAGGTGAGAGTAAGAAGAGGTTCAAGGGAGACTTGTCTGGGAAGAAGGAGGAGGGAGAGGAAAAAAAATGAGGGGAGGGTTTGAAGGAGTCTCTCCTGGTTAACTGGTTAAATCTTTAGTGAATAATTTGGGTAAATATTTAATTTGTTATTTGGGTAGATTTTTAGTAAATTATCTGGGTTAAATGTTTAGTGACTTATTTGTGTAAATCTTTAGAGAATTATATGGGTAGATTTTAGTGAATTATCAGGGTAGATCTTTATGAATTATCTGGGTAAATCTTTAGTGAATTATGTGGGTAAATCTTTATGAATGATCTGGGTACATTTTAGTAAATTATGTGGGCAGATCTTTACTGAATTATGTGGGTAAATCTTTAGTGAATTATCTGGGTAAATCTTTAGTGAATTATTTGGGTAGAGCTTTAGTGAATAATGTGGGTTAATCTTTACTGAATTATTTGGGTAAATCTTTATGAATTATCTTTACTGAATTATGTGGGTAATTTTTTAGTGAATTGTGTGGGCAGATCTTTAGTGAATTATGTGGGTAGAGCTTTAGTGAATTATGAGGGTAGAGCTTTAGTGAATTATCTGGGTAAATCTTTAGTGAATTATCTGGGTAAATCTTTAGTGAATTATCTGGGTAAATCTATAGTGAATTATTTGGGTAAATCTTTAGTGAATTATCTGGGTAAATCTTTAGTGAATTATCTGGGTAAATCTATAGTGAATTATCTGGGTAAATCTTTAGTGAATTATTTGGGTAAATCTTTAGTGAATTATTTGGGTAAATCTTTAGTGAATTATCTGGGTACATTTTTGTGAATTATCTGGGTAAATCTTTATGAATTATCTTTAGTGAATTATCTGGGTAGATCTTTATGAATTTTCTGGGTAAATCTTTAGTGAATTATCAGGGTACATTTTAGTGAATTATCTGGGTACATTTTAGTGAATTATCTGGGTAAATATTTATGAATTATCTTTAGTGAATTATCTGGGTAAATCTTTAGCGATTTATGTGATTACATTTTTATGAATTATCTGGGTACATTTTAGTGAATTATCTGGGTAAATCTTTAGCGATTTATGTGATTAAATTTGTGTGAATTATTTGGGTATTTTTAGGCTCTTATGGCCCGTACACACGATCCGAAAATTGGACGAAAAATCCCGCTTTCGAATCGATCGTACGATAATCGGATCGTTAGTACAGAGCTTTTGAGAGCCGATCGTGACAGTTCATCAGATATTATTCCATCGGACAAACACAAACAATTTTCTCATATGATACCAGATCGGACGATTTTCATTTAATCAGTACAGTTGTCGTCCGAAAATACAATACAAATACATGACAACACATCCCATCACTTCAGATTTTTTATTCTGTCGTACGAGAATTTTCGTGACCTTAGTACACTCTTCCGATTTGATCTGAGATTAGCATGCAAACAAAAACAGACGATCTGCCGTCCGATTTTCGGAACGTGTGTACAGGCCATAAGGGTCATCACACACATTGAAATCTTTCTATACAAATGTCTGTACAATCAGCTTTAGATTTACAAAAATCATGCCCTAAGATTAAAGTGATATTAAACCCAAAATTAAAAATGTAACATATTGCAGTTTCCTTTTTTTAAACCTTTTTCCCTCTGTTTTCACCTGGTGACCTGACCAGTACCCCTCCTCCTGTATTAGAGTGTCCCCACTCTGGATGAAGGAGCACAGGGACACATTTGGACAGCAGCATTGTCAGTATTGGGGGGAGGAGAGTGTTAGATGGACTAGCAGATTTAGATACACTAACAAATTAAAGCCGAATTCCAGCTAATACTTTATAAGCAGTTACAGGAAACATTTTTTTTTTCCTTTGGAATAAAGATTTTACATAAATAAATAAAAGCTGATAATTGGTTTGTCTCAACCCTCTAACTGCTATATCTACAGGACAGCTTGTTCTGATGAACACTTGCTATTTACCTGTTGTTTACTGGCTGCATCACAATGGGAAAATAAAGGAAAGAAAGACTAAAAAAGAAAACCAATGCAGCCATCACATCTAAGAATTGGTAAGCTGCCATATAATAAATGTTTGCTTTTGGGTTTAATACAACTTTAAATAAAATGTTTTAGCCTCTTATTGGAACTCATAATTCTATAACACCTGTTTGATGGATTATCTGCTTCCTCTTACTGATCTTCCTGTAATCTGTTCTAACTGTACTATTTGTGAAAATCTTAATAAATTGTCTATGCAACAAAAAAAATGTTTTAGCTTAAGCATTAAAATGACCCCCCCCCCCCCCCCCCACACCATTAAAATGAACCCTTAACACTGAATGTAATCCTAAATCGTTTACCATAACCTTCTTCCTAGATGTAACCTACCCTTAAAATTGTCCCTATAACCTTATACAGGGCCAGTTCACACCACATGCAGTCCAGTGTGTATGTCTTCTGCATCAAAAACACATGGAAAATAGGTTATATGGTTTCCAATGGCATAGTTCACACCAGTGTGATCAGTTCCGGGGCATTCCAGTTCCAGAAAAAAAAGCAGAAAATGCTGCATTTTTCCTGCACTGGACTGTACTGGAACATGGCAAAACACATAAAAAATGCAGCGGAATGCACTGGAATGCATCAAAAATGCCAGTACAGTGGGTAAAAAAACAGGAAAAAAAGAAGAAAAAAAACATCTGGAATTCATCCAGAAATGTGTCAAAAACGCATCAAAAACACGCCAGAACATGTTAAAAACGCGCATGCAGAAATGCATCCCCAATGGATCTGGAGTGCGTTTTAGTGGTGTGAACCAGCCCTCAAACAGATTGTAAAGGTATTTTTTTTTTTAATAACAAACATGTTATTATTTTCCTCCCCCCCCCCCCCCCCCTTAAATCCCCTTCTACCTCTTATGCACAACGATATACGCAAATGTATGTTTTATTGTGATGTGTATATTTCACTTTCTTCTGCTTGTGTGCTAAACACTTCTAATATGATTGTACTACCTAATGTGCCTTGTCCACTGCTTGTATTTTTTATTATTCTGAATAAAATTTTCTTGTGAAAAAAAAAATGTCTATACTTACCTGCTCTGTGCAATATAATTGCACTGCCTTTTCTCGGGTCCCCCCTCAGGCACTCCTAGCCCCTCCTCTTTGTCCAGTGCCTGCATGGGTAGACACTTCCCATGGGGGCACTGAGTTGTACTCGCTCCTGAGCCCCCGCTGCAGCATCCATTGACACAGACAGTGGGACTCGACCCCGCCCCCTGCTCCCTGCTTTCTTGTCACTGGCTTTTATTGGCCAGTGGCTCCCAGTGCTCCAGCAAAGCCAGCAGGACCCAAAAGTGAGGGGAGAAAATAACAGCAGACATGCACAGCGCTGGATCAAATGAGGGCTCGGGTAAGTAAAAGGGGGGGTGAGGAGGGGTGCTGATGCCTGAACTTTTTTTACCTTAATGCAAAGAATGCATTAAGGTAAAAAGGGTTTAGGCTTTAGAACCACTTTAACCCTAACATAACCTGTAAATTTCTGTCTAGCACCAAATTAACCCCCTAAAACTGGCATCAAAATATATCTTGCGTTAAAATGTGTTCGGCAGAGTAATAAGAAAAAAACATATGCAGCACTTAGCTGTAATCCATGCACATTTTCCTGTGTTTTATCCCTTTAAGCATGCTCATAGGTGTGCGCAGCCTATTGGTTTAGGGTGTGCACCCCAAATGTATTGAAATATGAATGGTGTCAGTAGAGCAGTGGACTTGTCAGTAGGGTAGAGTTTGGTGTTAGTAGGGCAATGGACAGTGTCAGTAGTTTATATTTATTATCTAATTTTTTACAATTTTTTTTAGTTGCTCCATTCTGGGGCTTTGGCGAAATATCAAGGGGAAACTGCGCCGCACGGGGTGATAAGGGTGTGCCCAGGCACACCCGGCAGACCCTGTGCACGCCTATGAGCATGCTGCAAGTACAGTAAAAGACACAATAATCTGCCAACATTGCTCTCAGCTACTAATTCCTGTTGTGGGCTGACAACACATAGGGGTGGATTTTCTAAAGGCAAATAGACAGTGCACTTTGAAAGTGCAGTTGCTCCAGAGCTTATAAAATGAGGTGAAGCTTCACTTTCCAAAGAAAAAGAAAAAAAAAACAGCATTTTTTGCTTGCACATGATTGGATGATGGAAGTCAGCAGAGCTTCCCCTCATTTACGAAGCTCTGGCGCAACTGCACTTGCAAAGTGCTCAGTCTATTTACCTTTGGTCAGGGCCACTGATAGAAATCACGGAGCCCCATACAGCCTACCTGACAGGGCCCCCTTCAGCCCCACCCTCAACCCCATCCCTGGCCCCTGCCTCGGCCCCGTCTTGAAAAAATGGACAATTATGTAGAGAAGTGGACAGTGTCAGTAGGTTTTTTTGATTTTTTTTATACATTTTTTACAAATGTATTTATTTTCTTTTTACAATTTAATTTCTTCTTTTTTTTCACAATTCTTTTTTTGGGGGAGGAGGTTAGCAGTGGATCGTAACAGTAGGGCAGTGGATGGTGTCAGTAGAGAAGTGGACGGTATCAGTAGTTTCTTGTTTTCATTTTCTTTTTTTTTTATTATTTTGAAAATGTATACATTTTTGTTATTTTATTTTTACAGTGCTTTCTTTTTTTTGGGGGGGGGGGGGGGGG
>BLSH010558500.1:431431-449741 GCA_018402905.1 Glandirana rugosa
CGGATGTAAGTTCGTACCACATCCCTCACAGTACCAGACCCCGACGTACTCACGACGGCCGTGACCCCTCGATGTCAATTAACTCCCTTGGTACTTACGGTTGTACATGACACTGTATGACTCATACTAGGGGAGGGAAACCTCTGACCCTGGTCCCGTCATAAAGTTGTATTACTGGGATTTGTGTGGAGGTTCTGTTGGTGACGGAACGATTTCTTCGACTCCCATTTCCACTACCTGACCGGTTTGTACAGAGGTCTGGATTTGGGATAACTCGTGGACACCCCGTAGGAGTTTGTCTTCCACCCCTTGCACTCCTCCACCTTCTGTTTGAGGATGCCCCACAGGTGCTCAATAGGGTTTAGGTCTGGAGACATGTTTGGCCAGTCCATCACCTTTACCCTCAGCTTCTTTAGCAAGGCAGTGGTTGTCTTGGAGGTGTGTTTAGGGTCATTATGTTGAAATACTGCCCTGGTCCCAGTCTCCAAAGGGAGGGGATCATACTCAGTATGTCACAGTACATGTTGGCATTCATGGTTCCCTCAATTAACTGTAGCTCCCCAGTGCCGGCAGCACTCATGCAGCCCCAGACCATGACACTCCCTACACCATGCTTGAATGTAGGCAAGACACACTTGTCTTTGTACTCCTCACCTGGTTGCCGCCACACACGCTTGACACCATCTGAACCAAATACATTTATTTTGGTCTCATCAGACCACAGGACATGGTTCCAGTAATCCATGTCCTTAGTCTGCTTGTCCTCAGCAAACTGCTTGCAGGCTTTCTTGTGCATCATCTTTAGAAGAGGCTTCCTTCTGGGTTGAAAGCCATTCAGACCAGTTTGATGCAGTGTATGGTCTGAGCACTGACGGGCTGACCCCCAACCCCTTCAACCTCTGCAGCAATGCTGGCAGCACTCATATGTCTATTTCCCAAAGACAACCTCTGGATAGGACGCTGAGCATGTGCACTCAACTTCCTTGGTCGACCATGATGAGGCCTGTTCTGAGTGGAACCTGTCCTGCTAAACCTCTGTATGGTCTTGGTCACCGTGCTGCAGCTCAGTTTCAGGGTCTTCGCAATCTTCTTATAGCCTAGGCCATCTTTATATAGAGCAACAATTCTTTTTTTCAGATCCTCAGAGAGTTCTTTGCCTCGAGATGCCATGTTGAACTTCCAGTGACCAGTATGAGAGAGTGAGAGCAATAACACCAAATTTATCACACCTGAGACCTTGTAACACTAACAAGTCACATGACTCTAGGGAAGGGAAAATGGCTAATTGGGCCCAATTTGGTCATTTTCACTTAGGGGTGTACTCACTTTTGTTGCCAGCGGTTTAGACATTAATGGCTGTGTGTTGAGTTATTTTGAGGGGACAGCACATTTACACAGTTATACAAGCTGTACACTCACTACTTTACATTGTAGCAAAGTGTCATTTCTTCAGTGTTGTCACATGAAAAGATAGAATAAAATATTTACAAAAATGTGAGGGGTGTACTTACTTTTGTGAGATACTGTATGTGAAATCACTCCATGCCAGTGTATAAGTTTGCTTGCAAGTTAGAAAGTCTCCACCACCAGAAACCTTTTGGGTTTATTCCCACATCAGAACAATAACTCTTAGCACAAGGGTCAATACCACTCTCCCATAAAATAACTCAGATGATCAATGTCTCTTCAGTATAGTCATCAGAAACATGAAAGTCCTGCTGTATCCTCTGGGATTCTAAAAATCAACGTCGACTCAGATGGTGGAAGTGTAAGTCAGTGCAGAATGCATGTATAAAACACAATAAACTCCAACAGTGTGTACACTGTTTTTAAAGATTGTTAAAACCACATAAATCAAATGCCACTCACATTTAAGAACAACTATTGATGTGTCTTTAACCACTTCAGCCCCAGAAGGATTTCACACTTTAGGACCAGAGCCCTTTTTGCGATTCGGCGCTGTGTCGCTTTAACTGAAAATTGCGCGGTCATGCGGCGTTGTACCCAAACGAAATTTGCGTCCTTTTTTCCCACAAATAGAGCTTTCTTTTGGTGGTATTTGATCACCGCTGCGTCATTTCTGATCGCCGCTATAAACAAAAGAAGAGCGACAATTTTGCAAAAAAACCCAAACATTTTTTTTCATCGGTTTTGGCCGATTTATATTCTTCCTCATATTTGTGATTAAAAAAATCGCAATCGCCATTTATTGATTGGTTTGCGCAAAAGTTACGGATGATGAGAATTCATTTCTGGGGTTTTTATTTTTTTTTATTTTTTACTAGTAATGGTGGCGATCTGCGATTTTTAGCGGTACTGCGATATTGGGGCGGACATGTCGGAACATTTTGACACTTTTTTGGGACCATTGGCATTTATACAGCGATCAGTGCTATAAAAATGCACTGATTACTGTGTAAATGCCATTGGCAGTGAAGGGGTTAACCTGCAGGGGGCACTCTAAGGGTTAACAGTGTTCCCTGGGTGTGTTCTTACTGTATGGGGGCTGCCCTAACAGGGGAAGGGAAGTGATCACAGCTTCCATGTAAAGGAAGGCTGTGATCAGTCCTTCCCCCCTCACAGAACGGAGGTCCGTGTTTACTTACACGGACCTCCGTTCTTTCACTCCGGGGGGGGCATCGCGGGTAGCCGGCGGAGATTGAATCCACCGCACCCGCTCCCTGGCCCTCCCCGGACACAGTGAGCGATCTGGCAGCTGCCGTCATATGACGGCGTTTTGCCTTAAAGAGCCACTCTGTCGCTGTCAAATGCCGATCAGCGGTCGGCAAGCGGTTAATCTGCTGTCATCATGAAAGGTGTATATGGATACAATTCTCCAGCTGATGTGCATATCTCTCTCTCAGCTACACCCTGCGCGTTTCGTCCTAATGACGTCATCGGGGCACCAGGAAGGCATTCAGCAGTTTAAAAGTTTTTTGAGAATTCTCCAGCTCCATTCTAATTAAGCTGAACTAAAACTGTTGATTTATCAGTTTCCCAAAACAGTTAAATTCAAGGCATGCCATGAATGCCAACCGTCACATTTGCTTTTGCTCTCAAACTGTCAGACAATCAAATGGCTGGTGTCATACTTGCCACATGTGTAGCACCAAGGCAAGAGCAGATCAATCAGAAGCTAAGATTCCAGTTTCCTGTAAAAGATAGAAGGGTTTAGTTCTGCTTTAACCACTTCACTACAGGATGTTTATACCCTCTTCCTACCCAGAGCAATTTTCAGCTTTCAGCGCTCTCACACTCTGAATGACAATTACTCTCTCATGCTACACTGCACCCAAACAAAATTTTTATCATTTTTTTCACACAAATAGAGCTTTCTTTTGGTGGTGTTTAATAACCTCTGGGTTTTTTATTTTTTGCGACATAAGTGAAAAAAGTGTGAAAAGTTTGAAAAAAATTTTTTTTTTTTTGTTTCTGTGATAAAATTTTGCAAATAAGTAATTTTTGTTCATAAATTTGAGTCTACAAGCTATGGTGCCAATCATTGAAAATTGATCACACCTGATGTACTGATGGCCTATCTCATTTCTTGAGGCCCTGAAATGTCAGGAAAGTACAAATACCCCCCAAATGACCCCATTTTGAAGAGTAGACATTCCAATGTATTTAGTAAGAGACATGGCAGGTTTTTTGAAGTTGTACTTTTTTCCCACAATTCTTGGGAAAATTAAGAAATTATTATTTATTTTTATTTTTTTCACACATTTGTCATAACAACAAGTTATTTCTCATACACAGCATATGCATACTTACAATTACACCCCAAAATACATTCTGCTACTCGCCCCGAGTATGGCAATACCACGTGTGAGACTTTTTCACAGCCTGGCCACATAGAAAGGTCCAACTTGCAACATCTAATTTCCTAACGATCTATTACACTTTTGAAGGCCCTGGAGCACCAGGACAATGGAATTACCCACAAAATGACCCCAATTTGGAAAGCAAACACCCCAACGTATAATCTATGAGGCATTATGAGTTTTTTGAATGATTAATTTTTTTCCACAAGTCTTCGAAAAACATGGAAAGAAAATGAAAACGCTTTTATTTTTACACAAAGTGGTCAATTTATAAGATATTTCTAACATATAGCATGTACACAGCAAAAATTAACCCCCAAAATATATTCTGCTACTCGTCCCGAGAATGGCGATACCACATGTGTAAGACTTTTACACAGCCTGGCCACATAGAGAGGTCCAACATGCAGGGAACACTGTCAGGCATTCTAGGAGCAGAAATTTCACATCTAATTTACTAACCACCTATTACAATTTTGAAGGCCCTGGAGCACCAGGACAATGGAATTACCCACAAAATGACCCCATTTTGGAAAGCAAACACCCAACGTATAATCTATGAGGCATTATGAGTCTTTTGTATGGTTCATTTTTTTTCACAAGTCTTCGAAAAATGTGGAAAGAAAATGAAAACGCTTTTATTTTTACACATAGTGGTCAATTTATAAGGTATTTCTAACACATAGCATGTGCATATCAAAAATTAACCCCCAAAATATATTCTGCTACTCGTCCCGAGTATGGCGATACCCCATATGTAAGACTTTTACACAGCCTGGCCACATAGAGAGGTTCAACATGCAGGGAACACCGTCAGGCATTCTAGGAGCAGAAATTTCACCTATTACACTTTTGAAGGCCCTGGAGCACCAGGACAATGGAATTACTCACAAAATGACCCCATTTTGGAAAGCAAACACCCCAACGTATAATCTATGAGGCATTATGAGTCTTTTGTATGGTTCATTTTTTTTCACAAGTCTTCGAAAAATGTGGAAAGAAAATGAAAACGCTTTTATTTTTACACATAGTGGTCAATTTATAAGATATTTCTAACACATAGCATGTGCATAGCAAAAATTAACCCCCAAAATATATTCTGCTACTCGTCCCGAGTATGGCGATACCACATGTGTGAGCCTTTTTCACACCCTGGCCACATACAGAGGCTGAACATGCAGGGAGCACCGTCAGGCGTTCTAGGAGCATAAATTACACATAAAATTTCATTCATACCTATCACACTTTTGAAGGTCCTGGAGCACCAGGACAGTGGAATTACCCCCAAAATGACCCCATTTTGGGAAAGCAAATACCCGAGGCATATTCTATGAGGCATGTGCTGCAGATAGGTACTCGGGTACTCTGATGGGCTGCAGATAGGTACTCGGGTACTCTGATGGGCTGCATATAGGTACTCAGATATTCTGATGGGCTGCAGATAAGTACTCGGGTACTTTGATGGGCTGGAGACAGGTACTTGGGTAATCTGATGGACTGGTAAAAGGTACTTGGGTACACTGATGGGCTGCAGATACGTACTCGGTTACTCAAATGGGGTGGTGACAGGTACTCGGGTAATCTGAAGGGCAGATGACAGGTACTAGGGTACTCAGGTGGGCAGGTTACAGGTACTGGGGTACTCAGGTGGGCAGTTGACAGGTACTCGGGTACGCTGATGGGCTGGTGACAGGTACTTGGGTACTCAGATGGGCAGGTGACAGGTACTCTGGTACGCTCATGGTCTGGTGACAGGTACTCGGGTACGCTGATGGTCTGGTGACAGGTACTCGGGTACTCTCATGGGCAGGTGACAGGTACTCAGATACTCTGATGGGCAGGTGACAGGTACTCGGGTACTGTGATGGGCAGGTGACAGGTACTCTGATGGGCAGGTGACAGGTACTCGGGTACTGTGATGGGCAGGTGACACGTACTCTGATGGGCTGGTGACAGGTACTCAGATGGGCTGGTGACAGGTACTCGGGTACTTTGATGGGTCGGTGACAGGTACTCGGGTACTCTTATGGGTTGGTGACAAGTACTCGGGTACTGTGATGGGTTGGTGACAGGTACTTGGATACTCTGATGGGTTGGTGACAAATACTCGGGTACTCTGATGGGTTGGTGACAGGTACTCGGGTACTCTGATGGAATGGTGACAGGTACTCTGATGGGCAGGTGACAGGTACTCGGGTACTTTGATGGGCAGGTGACAGGTACTCGGGTACTTTGATGGGCAGGTGACAGGTACTCGGGTACTTTGATGGGCAGGTGACTGGTACTCGGGTACTTTGATGGACAGTTGACAGGTGCTCGGGTACTTTGATGGACAGGTGACAGGTACTCTGATGAGCTGTGACAGGTACTTTGATGGGGTGGTGACAGGTACTCTTTATTAGGGGGGTGATCAGTGTGCTTGGTGTGTACACAGTGGGCGGTAACAAGCTGTTACCGATATCTCCCTCTCACACACGATCTGTGTGTGACAGGGAGAACCGCGGTAACAGCTCGTTACCGGGGTTTGTTTACATCATGTGACCGGCTGTGATTGACACATGGTAAAGAGCCAATTCTATTGGCTCTTTACACTGATCGAAGCTGGGCTTTGTCCGAGGGACAAGCCTCAGCCTCGATCGCCGCGCTGCGCGCCCCCAGGGGCGCTCACGAGCGGCGTGCACGTGGAGGTCGGTAGTGACCGGCTGTCATTGGACACAGCTGGTCACATGGTAAAGAGCCAATTTTATTGGCTCTTTACCCCGATCAAGGGGGGCTGTGTCTCGAGGGACACGATCGATCCGCGATCGCCACGCTGCGGGCCCCCTAGCGGTGAGAAGGGGAGGACGTCATATGACGTCCTCCCGGATCGACAAGGGGTTCCTGCCGACGTCATTTTACAATGACAATTATAATATTAATGTGATACCTACGTAATCATGTGTATAAAAACCTTCAATTGCATCATAATAAAGCAGAACAGTTATTTGGAAAGATGCTGATTGTAACTTTTGTATCTGTTATTGAAAATGTTAAACCTATAAAAATATCAATTATTAATTTGGAGCCACTAATGAATATGAGGATAGGTGTTGCCTATTTATAAAATTCCATGTCACCGTGATTCCAGTCATAAAGTAAAACCAGTCAGTAAACGGATATTGTTCCTTAGAATTTAAAGTGGTGGTCAACTCGTGACAACCACTTTAACCTACAGGTAAGCCTATAATAAGGCTTAGCTGTAGGTGCCATGCATATCTCCCAAACCTGCATGGTTCAGGAGATATGCAGTGTACTAGTTGTGCTGATGTCATTTCGGCACATGCGCAGTGAAGAAACGGCCTCTGTGCCATTTCTTTACTGGAATCATGCTGTGACTGGTGGCTCCCGCGCACATGCATGGGAGTGAAGTTACGCGACTCCGGCCAGTCACAGAGCCAGAGTCACGGCCCCGGAAGGAAGAGGGGCTGAAGATGGACGCTCCCTGCTGCGGGGACAGCGCTGGACGTCGCATTCTTCGTTTGCAGGTAAGTGATGCATAATGGGCTACTATGCGATGCATAGTAGCCCATTATGTTTCTACTTTGCAGGGGAATATAGAGGAAGTAAACCCCATCAGGGTTTACCTCCTATTTAATGTAACTGTACAAAAACTCACTAATTTCACCTTTCTCTAAATTCTGTGTAAGTCCAGAAATCACAGAGCCACTCAAATATGCGGTGGCTGGGTCTACTCCCTATATCCTGCCCTTAGTAAGTTCCTTTCTTCTTGCTTGCTTTATCATATGTTGCATTCTAATCTTCCAAGCCAGGCTTAAACCTGACTGCTGGGTGAGAGAAACATCATTCTATTGACACTTGCATACAGGAGGCATTGTGTCTGAGAGGACAGTAAGGAGCATGCAGTAGGCATATATGGAAACTATTGTCCAGAATCAGATTTAGATATGATGTTCAAAGGTCATTAGATTACCAACAAATGAAAGTAGGGTAACCAATGGATGAATGCCTGGATGAAAACTAAAGACCTAAGCAACGGCCTGTTTCCTGTACGCATCTGAAGACTTAAAATCCATCTCTAGGCAAACAAAAAGAATTCCTATGCCTCCAACGCACCCCTCCTATCCATTCACCATTAAAAAAGACCCTCCAAGAACCTTTGTTCTTACCTGAACTCACTGCCATGTGTCCCTTGTATGTACCTCTTCTTCTAGTGGAGATTAGTGATTCAGCACTACAGTTCTGGTTTACTGCTGGCTGGTTTTGCTGCCAATCCTCATCTTGATGTTAGAACACCACCACTGGAGTCTTCCGGATCTTTAAAGACCCCACCAATGGACAGCCAACTGGAGTTGTCCACATAGCTAGGTAGTAATGTGGACATCTAAAGAAACCCCCCAATCTGCAGCAAGAAGGAGAGAAGACTTAGGAACTAGCACATTATAGTACTATACATTATGGGTGGGGGGTATTATGTGCGAGGAGAGTTCCCTAACCAGAACACAGTCTTAATAATAATAAAATTCTGTCACTTCGTCCATGTAGGGCAAAGTCTCCTAAAAGCCCTCCCACTCCTAATTAACTTCAACGTTCCTCAACGAGTCAAACTCATGCCAGATGGTATTAGCGCTTACACAGTATCAACAACCCCTGCCCTGGGAGAAGGTCACATGCTGTCCCCACACTTAGGAGCACAATATATTTACTGAGGGCTCTGATGGAGCAGAGGGACAGTGAGAAGAAACTGAGAAGAAGCAGGTTTAGGGGTGTACTTTAACTTTCAATGGTCAAAGTGATAATTGTTAGGTTTCGACTGGAGTTTACCTCCCACCCACCCCTCCTATCCATTCACCATAGAAAAACCCCCAAAGCTATTTCCTTCCTACTTAAACATGTTGCCATGTGTCCCTTGCATGCACCTCTTCTGCCAGTGGAGACCAGTGATCTGATGCTACAGTTTTAGTCCATTGATAGCCGGTCTTGCCACCAACCTTTGACATGATGTCCTCATGCCACCACTGGTGATGGACAACCAATCTGAAGTGTCCAAATAACCATTAACCAGGCAGTGATGAGGATATCTAAAATAGGACCCTCCAGCAAGGAAGAGAGAAGCTATATGACTATAGATTCGGGTGGGGTTATTATTTGTGAGGTTAGGGGGTTCCCTAACCAGAACACAATTGTAATATTAAAACGATTCTTTCGCTTTGGTAATGTAGGGCAAAGTGTTCTGAAAGACCTCCTACTCATATTTAACTTCCATTTTCCTTTAGGAGTCAAACTCATACCAGATGGTGTTGGAGCATACATGTAGCCCGGGCCCCGACCTCCACAGGCCTGATGGTGACCTGTAGAGTCTGGGAGAACTGACATCCATCCTCACAGTGAGGGTTACTAGGCATAGTGGGTACAGATAAAAGAATTGAGTTTGGTGCCAGATGCTTTGATGATGCAGAACAAAAGAGATTTATTTCTCTCTTCGAAAACCAGGGAGAGAGGGTTAGAGCCAGGACACCCTTTAGGTAGGACTAGGAATAGATAGGATTAGGTTAAGACTTAGCAGACTCCGAGACTCTCTGAATAAGATTCTTGATGTAGCTATAAAGTCCCACAGGCCTTCCAAATGAACTGTGCCTGACTAGAACTATTTCTTTGTGCTTTGGACCTCCACACAGATTGATGCACATACCAAGCTTGGCATCCCCGTTGTACAGATCTGGCTTCCATCTCACAGCCTCCTGCTGTAGCTTCACGAGTTTACACTCACATTCTCCCAACAAGACTTCTTGGACTCCCACTGCCACTGGGTCCCTTGTGCTTCACACAGCCAACCGCTGAATTTCCTGAGTGTCCCCCACGCCAACTTGCTGGGTTCCCTCCTCGGCTCTTCAGCCCAACTGCTGAACTCTCTTACAAGCATCATCCCCTCTATCTCGCTGGGTTCCTAGCTTGACTTCTGCTGAGATTTTCCCACTTTTCCACTGGCCCCGATACGTGAAAAAGGCCGCTCTGGTACTCTCTCTCAGACTCTGAACTCTGGCCTCTGATAACAGGAGTGCAACAGTTTCCCCTTTACCCTTCCCGGGTTCAAGCTTTGCCTCTGGTGACGGGAATGGTTGTCCTCCACTAGCAATTCTGTCCTTTCACCTCCGACAATGAGGGGTTCTCCGGCCGGGAGACCCGTGCAACATGAAGACATGACATGAAGCCCCATCCCTCTGCTGCTGCTGCTGGTCCTGGGTAGGTCTCAGATTGCCTAGCAACCAGGAACTCCTGGATAGGCCTCAGGCTTCTGGCCTAGCAGCCGGGAGCTTTAAGACGCGTCCACGCAGACAGCCACCCAGGTGGCACAGAACAATGATCACCTAAATCCTCCCAAATATATAGGCTCTCCCAGTAGGCCATGGGGCCCAAGAAAACCCCTGCCCATTGACCGGAGCAGCCTATCATGCATATTCCAAGTTCATGTACACCTTGTCGTTCCAATGCCATCAGCAGCAGTGTTACCTAATGGCAGAGGAGAGAGGTGCACCAAACCCAGAGTTGGGAAAAGAATCAGGAGAACCCCTAACAATTTAGCCATTTACAGCCCAGTAAACTAAATTTAACCGCACCCCCGCTGAAATGCAGGGTGCTACACTCTCCCCTGGCCAACAAAACTACGTCTCAGAGTTTGCAGGAATGTCCTGGATAACAGAGAAAGGCAACCAACAACAAGTCCATGTGGCATACCACAAGGAATGAATTCACATAACCATAATACTTTAGCAAGTGGCTTGTCCTACAAGGGGAGCAATGCAAAAGAGAGGTGATATTTAGTTCAAAGTGGAATACCACAAGAGATAAATTCATCAGAAATTTTGTAAGCGAATGACCCAAAGTCCTGAATATCTATTTAGTATTTACACCTGTACACACAAATAAAAAAATCAAGCAGCTTCTTTGACAGAATCATCAGATCTCCTTAGCCAAGGAGAGGGAATCGGGTGCTGGAACACCTGAAAGAGAACACAAACAACCAAAGAATACATGCTATCACTATAATAACCTTTATTGCTATATATATATACTGTACATAGGTGGAAGAGGTTGCTTACTTATGTCCAGGTGCAGCAAAGAATCAATTGTATTGTTATAGCATAGCAAATATATATTTACAATTGAAAACGGCCCCCGTCCCTTTTTAAGGGGACGACACCCCTTTTCCCATTATATAAAAAAAAAATAGCCTTCATGGTGTGAAAGTAACTCACACAGGTTGGCACTCTCACGCTACTTGGAGGCTGCCATAGTCCATTAATCAGACACACAAGAGAAGAAAGAAAGAACTTAAGGAAAAAACCTTGCCCCCTTTTTTGTAGCCACAGTACATTCTATCTTACCAACTAAAACATTATCAACAGTATTTATTCTCAACGGCTTCCCGCTTGCATAGAGACAACCCCTGAGGGTGAGAAGCATATGTGTATGGAAGCAGCAGTTGGGTGGTCTTTTTTTATGCAATGGTGCAAATGAACAACTTGAGCAAAGAAGGGGAGTTTCACCTTCCTGCGTGTGCTGGTATCTCAGTCCACAGTTCAGCAACAGCTAAAATAGGAAAATGTCCCCTCATTATTGATTTCTATTGGAGAGGTGGGGCAACAGTACACAAACCCCACTGTCCTCTCAATTGTAATCCACACGGTAAGTAGCAAAGAGAGAGAAAAAAAAAGTTTCAGTCTCACCAATAATACCTGGGATCAGGCAACTGCAGATCCTTACCATCCGCATCCACGGTAGTGATGAAATGTCAGAGATCCTTCTGATCAGGCAAACAAATAACCACGCAGTCTGGATAAATATGGCACCCAAAGTTCCAGGTGCGAGAAATGTGGGCATACTTGGTGGCATGGGTAGGAGACAACTCACTGAGGCTGACGTATAAAGGGATCTTCAAAAAGTACCGAATAGCTGCGTCTACCCATTGTACCCCGTTTTTCTGTATTTCGTCTTTCAAGCTGGCAGGCACTTGGGGTATAAATAGCCGTATTCCTCAGCCACTCTCTTTGCTATGATCCGCTGTAGCTTGGACAACTTTGGCAACATTTTCGGGTCCCCATATCCAGGCAGAACCCGAATATCGGCAGCTTGCCCAACCAGATACCCAGCTATAAAATCAGGCTTAAAGAGCAATTTTGTTGGAGGCCGAGGTTTGGCAGTCACTCCCTTGGAGACTCAGGTAGCCCAGCGCTTCCTCAAAAGAATTTGTAGTGCATGAGCGCGGAGCTACAAAAGTGGACAGCTCTACTTTGACCTTTGCAATGGGAGCAACAAAGGCCTCATCCTCCTTTTCACTCATCGGTTCATCATCACTGTCCACCCATTTCTCAGTCCATGACCAAGTGGTGGGGGAGGGACAAGTTTTATCCTGCAGTGGGGCCTTAAATAAGTTAAATAAATCACAGGTGCATCAAAACAATGTCATACAGTTTGTTTTTTTCTAAAACTGTCACAGCAGAAGTAGAAAAGCCTGTGCCCTGCCAGAAGCTGCAGAGTGTAGGCCTTGCTTTCTGTGGGTAAGCAGCAATCTCACTGCAGAGGTCAAACAAACCTCCTACTGAGTCAGATATATAGGTTTTCCAGCCCTCAAAATTTCCACTCGCCTGCTCGCATTTGCTTAGTGGAAATTAGCTGAGGGCGAGTGTGGTGGAGCCGCATTGGAGGGAGGGGGGTGTGGGGTCGAGTGCCGCTGGTTGGCTGGGTTGAATGGGAGGCAATTCTCCTCCCAGCAATCGGCAAGGGGAAGGGAGAGGAGAGGAAGAGGAAAGCTGGCCGGATCACAGGGAGGCGAACTTGACTGTCAAACAAAGTCCAGCCTCCTGGACCGGCTCCTATGATAGACAGCCCACTGGCCCAATGCTGGGATATTGAAGTAGTGTGACGTCTATCATAGGAGCCGGTCCAGGAGACAAGACTTTGTTTGACAGTGGAGTTCCCCTTCCTGTTTCTCCTCTTCCTCTCCCTTCCCCTGGCCATATTCTAATTCAAAAATATATCCACAGATATTTTTCCTTAACCACTTGCTTACTTGGCACTTAAACCCTCCTGCCCAGACCAATTTTAGGCTTTCAGTGCTGTCGCATTTTGAATGACAATTGTGCGGTCGTGCAACGTTGTACCCAAACAAGATTTTTATCATTTTTTCTCCACAAATAGAGCTTTCTTTTGGTGGTATGTGATCACCACTGGTTTTTATTTTTTGCGCTATAAACAAACAAAGAGCAACGATTTTGAAAAAAGAACAATATTTTTTACTTTTTGCTATAATAAATATCGGGGGAAAAGCTGATATACTGATAGCTGATCGGGGTTTAGCTGATATACAGTATATTCTTCTACATATTTTTTGTAAAAAAAAAATCGCAATCTGCGATTTTTTTACTAGTAATGGTGGCGATCTACGATTTTTATTGGGACTGCGATATTGGGGTGGACATGTCGAACATTTTTGACACTTTTTTGGGACCAATGACATTTATACAGCGATCAGAAATTTAAATAGCCACTGATTACTGTGTAAATGTCATTGGCAGTGAAGGGGTTAACCTGCAGGGCCCAGTGAAGGGGTTAACTGTGTTCCCTGCATGTGTTCTAACTGTATGGGGACAGGGCTGGCCGGTACATAACAGATCTAACTGATCCCAGTGACAGGGATCAGTAGGTCTGTTATGTCCCCATTCACAGAACGGAGAACTGCCGTGTTTACACAAGCCCATGCAGCGTGGGGCGGCCGCGTGCCGCCGCCTGTGAGACGTCCACCCGGAAATTCAGATCCGCTATTTAATTTGTGTTATTCTATACTTTGTGCACTTTTCTATGTACGTGTTTAAATGTAACCTTCGTTTTACCATGTTTGGAAAACAGATTCAAAATAATTGTGATTACATTGTTAATCATTACATTTATTAACCCAGCACATTTTGTTATTAATGTTTTGTCTAAACTACAGAAATTAGCATGGGTGTCCTTCCAGCTTATCACTGCCGTCTCATCCTAGCTACATTCTTTCACGAGAAAGAATATCATACTCTCACTTTTTTTAACATTCTTCAATTTCCCTGCTTGTTAGTTTTACCTCCCTAAATTCAGCTTTCCTTATTCTGTTCTGAAATCCCTTGCATCCCATGTACTGTAATCCTGTACGTAAAGCGGAGTTCCAATCAGGTAAAAGTCAGCAGCTACAAAAAGTGTAGCTGCTGACTTTTAACAATCGGACACTCACCGGTCCCACACTCCAGCGATGCGGTGCTGGCATCACAAGTGTGGGCACCCGGCTTTGGCATCAAAGCCGGACGCCAACTGCGCATGCGCCTTGTGAATGGCCGGCGTATCTTCTGGGACCTGTGACGTGTCCCAGGAGATCGGCGAGAGGGAAGGGGGGAAGGCGAACTTCCTTATGGAGCAGTGGCTATAGGGAGGAAGTGGACCTGGGACCCCGTGAAAACAGGGTCCCTGGCCCCCCCCCCCAAAAAAAAAATGACATGTCAATTGTGGCATGTCGGGGGTCACCTTCCTTTAAAGTGGAAGTTCCACTTTTGGGTGACACTCCGCTTTAACTTACTCCAGCTCCTATGATCAGACCAGGGCCGTAGATAATTTTTTCTCCTGAGGGGGGGTTCAGCAGCAGGTACAAAGTGGTGAAATGGGGGGAGGGGGGAGGAGAACCAAGCAGCACAGGAGTGAGCATACACTGTGTGCCCCCGTAGCAAGCATCTTTCTATTGTGGCACACAGAGAAGAGGAGGATCAGGGCCACTCTGTGCAAAACCATTGCACAAAGCAGGTGAATCTGGTCAACCCCCCCCCCCCGGGCATCTGGGGGGGGTTTGAACACCCAAAACTCCCCCCTTATCTACGCCCCTAGATCAGGCGGGCATCCATATTGCTCATCCCATCTTCTCTCTCTGACAACATGTAAAGTATTCTGTTTTGACTCTTATTTCTCTGTTTTAGAATTTACTAGTTGTAGGCCTGACCCTAAATTCATCCCACAAATCAACATCAAAATGTCCCTTTCTGTCTAGTGTTAATTGTCTGTCACCTTTCATCCACCCTGCTCACATAGATAGCTGTTCCTCTAGCCTTTTAATCTGCATGATTCTTTGTCCTTTGATAAGCTTGTTACCCATTGTGGACTTTGGTACCCAATGTGGATCGCTGTCCACTCTAACCATTTATCTAGGGGCTCAGTATAGGCGGGAACCGCACCTTCAGTTTATATATTTTATAGCGTTCCTCTTGCGCTGGGCATTCTTTGAGGTTCTCTTACCTTTCATTCCCTTACTTTATTATATTTATATATATTTATTATATTATTATTTAATGCCCATAATGACTGGCCAGTCTTCTCTACTTGTGCCTATACACTTTTCTATGTACGTGTTTAAATGTAACCTTCATTTTACCATGTTCGGAAAACAGATTCAAAATAATTGTGATCACATTGTTAATAATTACATTAATTTACCCAGCACATTTTGTTTTTAACGTTTTGTCTAAAAAACAGAAATTAGCATGGGTCTCCTTCCAGCTTATCCTGCTGTGTGGACACCAGCCGGGTCAGCGGCTCATCACAATGGCCGCACCAGGCCCAGGCAGTGACCTCCGCAGTTGGCATCTGACACTCTGGGCACAGCAAGCATAGCCACTCAGTCCCCTCACTCACTCCCCGGGCAAGTCCCCCATGCGGCTCCAGTCGGACACCAGTGTCCGCTCCGGCTTGTCCGACAACCACAGTAGCGCAGGTAATATTCGGCCACCCTCCACCATCTTCAGCTGCCTTGTGATTTTTCAATCCTTTCTCCTAGACCAGAAAGCTCCCGTCTCCTCTAGGGCATGGCACCACCCTCTCATTCCCAGACTAGCTGGCGACGCGAGATCTGATAGGCAGACTTGTTTCTGCTCACGCTGCTGTAACCCCTTGTGTGAAGGATGAAATTGTGCAGACACACTGTCTCCAGCAGGACTTGTCGTGGCATGTTGGCTCTTTCGGTGGTTGACGGTGGCAACACTAATTGTAGTAGCCCCTGTCTTTCTGAAGGGAACACTTTTAGCACAGTCCCGCCCGCAGGCACCCACAGGCTTACCCCGATCACCCCGGGCAACAGGAAACAGCTCCGGGCACACTTTACTGTTTAAAGCAGGAGTTTGAAGCATAAGTTCAATAGGTCCAGCATTTGCTGTATGCTGGGTGTGTTTGTAATCCACTGAGGAATGTCCAGCCTATGCAGAGTGCTGGACATATTTGTAATCCATGGGCGTGATCGCCTGCTGTGATTGTCACAGGTGATAACGCATGTTACAAAGTCACTGAATTGCAGGATGTGGAATTCAAGTGTCCTTCCCAGCACCAGTTGGAGCGACTGGGCAAATAAAGACAGCAACTAGCAAAGGCTCCGGCTGGTTGCTATGGACAATGGCACACTTGTAAACTGTCACTGTTTAGCCCGAAACACATAAGTCCTTCAATCCTCACTAATAGCAGAACAATCACATTTCCTTGGCTCAGTTCACTGCAGTTGCTAGGGGTAATGACTGGCAGATTTACGTGAAAACAGGCGAATCCCAGACGAGCAGGGATTTTCAGGGAGTGCATCACTCACCGACTCCTGTCACTTGTAGTTCCTCTCCTGGAGATCTCTCCGATAGTGCTCTCTCCTGCTGTCCTTTCCCGCTTTGCCTTGTGCCTCTCCTCCAGGATCTCATTCCTCCTGGCTTCACCCGAGCTCTCCTAGGCCAAGGTCACCCCCCCCGACTGGAAGCTCCCTCAGGCCTTGACAGCCTCCACGCTATTTCATTTCCAGCAGTCCTCCCAGACTGGGCTGACCCCAGGTATTTAAGGAGGCCTGCCCCCTACCAATCCTGATTGGGGATTGGTCAGAGCTCCTTAACATACCTCAGGAAGCTTCACTTCCTCTTCCCCACCCTTTCTTCCAGAACGTTCTGATCCAGAAAGGAGGGGTAACCAAGGGGTGCCACTACCTGCAGTCACCAGTAACTCCCTAGGCCACTCCCCGACCCAGAACCAAAACAATCAGTCCTGACTGGAACCTGACTAAATTTGCCTGCTCTGTCAAAAAAACCCTGACACTTAGCACCTACTTACAGTGGAGGGCGCTACACTTCTGTGCACATGAAGTTCATAATGTTGCTAAGGACGTTTGTCATGTAAAAATGGTTCTCAGTTCTCAAAAATTCCCACTCCAGTCCAGGCTAACACTAACACCTTATATTTTGCTTTGGAACTCCATCCAATAAGGTTCCTTTACATTTTAAATGTTCCTCTCAATATTGTGAACACCACTTATCAGAGGTCTAACTAGAACCTTCAGGGCCCCAGTGCAAGAAATGATGAAGGGCCCCTGACCCCTGGCGAGGGCCCTTCCCTCTTCCCACTGATCCTGGGGCCCTTTACTCTTATCGCGGGTCCCTTTATTACGGTACCGCAGCAGGGCCCTTACACAAGTTCTGCAGCAGGCCCCCTTTCTGCCATCTTCGGGCCTCCCTGTGGTGGTGAAATGCCAGGGCCGGTCACAATTGCAACCTTTGCAATCCAGATAGTTCCCTGGTGTCAGTAGTTTTTAATTTTTATTTTAATTTTATTATTAATTTTTTACCATTTCATTTTATTTATTTTACAATTTTATTTTTACTTTTTTTTTTTATTTTTTAAGGAGCTCTGTTGGGGGGCTTTGATGAGATATCAGGGGTCTAAACAAACCTCAGCTCTCAACTTCCATCTGTGTCACCTCAGCTGCACAGAATGAAAGGACAGGAATAGCTGTGCTCCGAGCCTCCCATTCATTCAGAAATGGAAGTATAGCAAAAACAGTTTACTTTGCTTCAGTTATGAATGAACCAATTGGTACCAATCACTGACTCTGTCCATTCAGAAAAGGAAGGAGCTGGTAAATGACAAATTTACCGACCCATTCCCATCTCTCCATCATGACACATCTTCTACAGCAGCTGGCAGGAGAGAGGAGGGGGGAAGACAGCAGCTCTGTGGGGGGGGGGGGCAGGGAAGCACACAGGGACCCTGGGAATAGCAGAAGACAAGTGAACTGCATAGAGGAAAATGGAGGAGATTGGGTCCTCTAAATGCCACCCTGCCATCCCTCCTATGCAGGTGTACAAGGGAGGCACACAATCCTGGACCATGGGGCTACCTGCCACTTAGGCTGACCATACACAGCTCAGGTTTTTTTTGTTCATCTACCATCAGTGGCGACTGGTGTTTTTTTATTTGGGGGGCAACAAAATACCACCCCCCTCCCCCCCCGGCGGCACCTCACCTCCCCTCGCTCACTGTCTGTCGGTTTGTCCACCGGCACTTACCCCATCTAGGCGGTGGGCATCGGGCAGCAGTGGGGCTCGGCGGACATCAAGGAGCGGGCTGCAGCGGGCATCAGGCAGTGGCTCCTGTGTCTTCTTCTCACTTCCGCCATGCAT
>BLSH010558500.1:463869-479392 GCA_018402905.1 Glandirana rugosa
TCTGTCTTTTGGGAACCAATCTCCTCCATTAGGAGGAAAATGTGGGAGATTGGTTCCTCTAAATGCCGCCCCCGCCGCCCCTCCTATTCAGGTGTACAAGGGAGGCACACGGGCCCCCTGGACCACAGGGCCCGGTTGCATTTGCAACCCCTGCAACCCCTGTAGTTACTCCCCTGCCCGTTATTTCATGCTGTTGCGGCCCTTATGGGTCAAGTTTTTGAGGGGAGCGTGTATTTCACCTGGGGATGGAGCACCTGCTGTATGTCACTCTGGATACACTCTGTCCTTGCCAGTAGGAAGAATTATTTGTTTTCTCCCTTTCAGTGGGATGTTGGACTCTCCTGACACCTGAGGAGCAGGGGGGTTTTCTGTCTTTTCACTGTTCAGCATTAAGAACTTTGATGAACTGCCTTTAATTATTTGACAATATTGCATGTTCCTTTGATACTTTTTATTGTATTTATTTATTCATTATTATTTTTTTGCTCAAGTGTAATCACATGCAATGTCTGTGTGATGTGAATTCAGCCATACAGTCTGTATGGCTGAGAGTGACAGTATCCTTGCTTGGACTGTATCTAGCTGTAGATCTAGATATTCCAGAGACTGAACTGGATCTAGTAAGGAATACTCTACATACATAGGTGTGCGCACAGGATGTGCTAGGTGTGCCTGGGCACACCCTAATCACCCCATGTGCATTAGCATTATCTAGGGGTGGCACCAGGTGGGTGGTTGGGGTGCCAGTGGCCAGTGTAAGTGCCCCCATTATATTAAAGGCTAGGTTCAACTGTAGGAACACATTACACCCATATTTAGGGTGTAACATAATATGCTCCCATTCATCTGTCTCCCACCACCAGAGCCTCCTCCCTGTGACAGTAGGTGGCGTTCATGTGTGTTTGAGCTTTGGGGTGCACACCCTAATGCAATAGGCTGCGCACACCTATACCTACATACATGACCCAACCCCTGCTTCCCGGGATTGTTAGGGTCACATTCTGCTCGAGTCTACACCGAGACTGATCTCTGAGCAAGAGATTGTCTAGGCATCCCATTATTAGGGCCCCTCGTGACCCTAGAAGGCCCAGAACTGGAGCCAGAATCTGTATGAAGATTCAGGGAGCTATTGCAATCCTGAATGGCAGAGCCAGAACTGGTAGCGTCGTTCTTCTATCGCAAAACGCAAAAAAACCTCTGATGAGGTAGCAAAATTGGCGCAGGCAAATATGCATCCTTGATGTCTATTGATGCCAAAAAATCTCCTTCCTGGAGCGAGGCAATCATTGAGCGGATTGAGTCAATGCGGAACGGCCGTGCCGCAAGAAATTGGTTTAGGACATTGAGATCTAGAATAGGCCTTACCTCCCCGTTTTGCTTCGGAACCGTAATAGGTTTGAGTAGTAAGCAAGCAGGCATGTGGTTATACAAAAAATGCCTATGTAAGTAAGCAGGCATCTGTTTATGCATAACATGCATTCATAGGCATCAGGTGTCTCTGCATCATGTGTGCTGTGCATCATGCGACCTATGCAGACACCTTCCTATGCAAACACGCGCCCATGCAGACACAAATCTCAATGCGAAACAGGCCAATGCGACACAGAACCATGTGACACAGGCCCATGCGACATTCGTCTCTATGCGACCCGCGTCTCTATGCAACCCACGTCTCCATGCGGCCCACGTCTCCATGCGGCCCACGTCTCCATGCGGCCCACGTCTCCATGCGGCTCACGTCTCCATGCGGCCCACGTCTCCATGCGACACAAATTTATGCAACACGAGTCTGTATGCGACCCAAGTCTATACGATGTGTTGCTTGCAACCCTGTGTTTTAGCCCACATGTGTTTTAACAACCATGTTTAACATACATATTTTAACAAACGTGTTTTAAGCAAACAAGCGTTTAAGCAAACACGTGCTCCAGCAAACATTAATTTAGGCAAACGTGCTTTTTTAGCAACCATGCGTTTAAGCCAGTTTGCAAGCATGCCCCTGTTCAACTGCAACCGGGCTCAAGCAGGACAAGTACATATGCATCCAATGCGGCCTCTATGCTGCTTCAGAACAGTAAAAATAAATAAATAAGCTCCGATGCCCAGCCAAGGAAAAAAAAGCCTTTAACCCCCACTGGCAATATTCTCGAGTGTGGCTCGGGGTGAATTTTCTGTACCAAGAGCGGTAACCCCGAGCCACACTCGGGATTGCATCGCTAAATCCAGGCAGTGTTACTCACCTTGTCCCCTGGATCCAGCGATGTCGCCCTGCTGTGTCCACGGGCTGTGACTTCCGCCTGATGCCTCTGTGTGCCGGGCTCCGTTCCCTGCATGCGTCGTGTCGCACAGGGGTGGAGACCGGTGGGAAATTCAAATAGTGAAACACACACAACACATACAGTACACTGTAATCTGTAAGATTACATTACTGTATGAAATCATTTCACATCCCCTTTGTCCCTAGTGCTTTGCCCAGTGCCCTGCATGCACTTTTATATTACATATGCCATTCTTTCTGCATGGAAACTTGAGAACGTCCATGGCAGCCAAAAAGCGCCCCTTTACGTCAAAATCGTTTTTTGATCAGCTAGAAAACAGCAATAGTAAATAAGAATCATTTGCAGAATTGAGTGATACTGATTTTTGGGGGAATTTATCATCAGACACTGAAAGTGACGACAGCGACAATTCTGCAACTGAGCAAATTTCAGTGTTTTTGATTTGATTACATTATTGAATAAATTTTATTACGATTATGTTATTATTTTTGATAATTATTTATAGTTATTTATTATATTATAATTTATGATTTCGTG
Source organism: Glandirana rugosa (assembly GCA_018402905.1). Classification (NCBI taxonomy): domain Eukaryota; kingdom Metazoa; phylum Chordata; class Amphibia; order Anura; family Ranidae; genus Glandirana; species Glandirana rugosa. The sequence goes on from BLSH010558500.1 coordinate 466,686, forward strand.
TTTCAAACTTTATCATACCCAGGATGTCTACTAGACTCTGGTTTGGACAGATTTAAGTGAGTTACTCCTAAGAATTACAGGCTTAAAATATAAAACGCCAAATTTCTATGCAAAACAATGTACCGCTTTGAGACGCAAACATCTGACATAATCATACCGCCAGGGAGGTTAATAAGGACTCCAGCTTTTTATCTGAAGGGTCCTTAACACCTGGGCATTATCAACAGGGTAGGTCAGGGATTTACTTAGGGATGTGACTGCTGCATGGACAGCTGGTACTCCCTTCTTTCAAAAAGCTTTCCTGCATAGGATATATTAGAAGGAACAAACAATCTGTCTGGGTGCACCCAGTCAGCATATATCACCCTCTCAAGGAGAGGGTGCAAAGCGAATCCCTGAGCACCTTGAGGTATTTTATTGACCCAAGGGAGGAATACACATCTATGGGACTCTCTGCAGGAGGTAATCTGAATGCTGCACGTACCTTATGTGTAAGTACCTGGATCAGCAGCCTCTGAGATTAAGAGGCAGGTGTCCTTGGGGATTCTTCTGGCTCAGGACTCTCTGAAGCAGAAGAGTCTGCAAAAGAATCGCCCAGATCCCTTGTAGCTACCTCCTCTCCTCTCCTTCATCAACCCATTCTCACTCCAGAATCAGAGGGTTAGGAGAAGGAGACCAGTCACCCTTCTCACCCTATGTGGTAGAAGCAATCATACCAGCAATCCTGGTTCCTAAGCTCAGTAAGGTTGCTGACAGGTCATCTTTAGTAAAATACTGTGAGGAAACAGTTAAGGGGTCAGCTACCATACCAGACAGCCGCAATGGCTCAGATAGCCCGGTCGCTTCTTGTCTCTCAGGGGAAGCAATGGCAGCAGTGGTCCGACTAGCCTCAGCAAGGGTCGTGGCAACACACCTGTGCCTCTAGCCTTATAACAGGCAGCTTCGCTCCCCCCCCCCCCCGTGCTTCTTGGAAGCCATGACTGCTAGTGCTTTGCCCATGTTCCCCAAACCCAGCTTTCTGCCCATCCTGACTCAGCTCCCACCCCTAGACTCAGGTGTCACCAGGAGGATCTTTAGCCTGCTCTCCAGCCCTGTCTTGACTTCACTCTCCTGCGATCGTCCATTCACTTACATAGTGAAAAGACAGATTAGTAGTGGCGCAGGCTCCCCCCGGTGGCAGCTTCACAGAAACTGCAGGCAAGACCAAGAATGACTGTGTATTTCTAGCTGAGCCCTCTGGTGGTGAGAAAAAAGAAAGTGCAGGCAAAAGGAGGGTAACATTATCCCCATTGGGGATTACTCACCATTCCCTCCGCAGCAGGGCCAGGAGGAGACTACAGGCCCAACCTTCACCCATTATGGCAGGCTTTGTCCAAAGGACCTTCAAGGACCGGGTACCCATACTGTGGGTTCACTCCCTTGGATCTGTATAGCACCCTGCAGGCGTACCTTGGTTCAGTGTTCCAGGTTTACCTACATGCAGGATCCAGCGCCATATATGGTCGCTTATAGGCAAAACCTCGCAGTTTCTTCTGTCTCCTTAGCGAGGCCCGGGTACCATTTATCTAGCTTAATGCCATTTGAAATGGATCCGGTGTGAAGGCTGTCCCTGATTCTATAAGAACCTGTGTGGGAACCACAGAACAGTAGAAGTGACCATCTACCTTCAAGACACTGGCGAAAAAACTGTAGTGCTCCCATTGTGGGAGGGATTATAGGAGGGGGAACTTCCTGTTTGTTTTTTATTTGATTACCAGTGTCCATTCACCTATAGGTGTCATATAACCCAGTATGTATAGAATATATAGCCTGCTCTGTGTCCCGTGATGTACGAGAAAGAAATACTGATTTTGTCTGGGGGATAGGTAAATGGTGAAGATCTTATTCCTTCCTCCCACTGACCTCCTCCTCTCTATACAATGGGTGCCCCTGAAGTCACTGCTCAACCGGTCACTCAGTACACGATGACGCCGCAGCTGAGTGACGTCATCATGTACCATGCAGGATCACTGGTCATCTGCAAGGGTACATTTTCAGCTTACCCTGAGCTATAAATAAATGAAAATCTAGACATTTCAGCAAACTAACTTGGGTTGATCTGTTTAAATGGCCTGTTATCAAAAAGTAAACTAAAAAGAAAATCAATGGACTTATATTTCCTTCACTGATGTTTACAAGAGCACATAAAATGTATTGTTTTGTTCAAGCAGCACTTTGGGGGTTCTATTGTTCTATCAGAGAATAAAAACACAATGGTAAACAAACATCAGGCTCTGACAGATGGGGAGCTAAAATGTTGTTTCTTTGGATTTTTAAACAAATGTATGATTGTGTGTTTATGTTAATTATTCTCTATTTCCTACTTAACCCCTTCCTTACTGGGCACTTAAACCCCCCTCCTGCCCAGACCAATTTTTGGCTTTCAGCGCTGTCGCATTTTGAATGACAATTGCGCGGTCGTGCGACATTGTACCCAAATAAAATTTGCGTCCTTTTTTTCCCACAAATAGAGCTTTCTTTTGGTGGTATTTGATCACCACTGCGTCATTTCTGATCGCTGCTATAAACAAAAAATGAGCGTCAATTTTGCAAAAAAGAACAATATTTTTAACTTTTTGCTAAAGTACAAATCCATTAAAAAAAAATATTCATCGGTTTTGGCCGATATATATTCTTCTACATATTTTTGGTAAAAAAAAAAATCGCAATTGGCGTATATTGATTGGTTTGCGCAAAAGTTATCGCGTCTACAAACTGGGAATTGATTTATGGCGTTTTTATTATTATTTTTTTTTTTTTACTAGTAATGGCGGCGATCTGCGATTTTTATCGGGACTGTGATATTGGGGCAGACATGTCGGACATTTTTGACACTTTTTGGGACCAATGACATTTATACAGCGATCAGAAATTTAAATAGCCACTGATTACTGTATAAATGTCATTGGCAGCGAAGGGGTTAACCTGCAGGGGGCAGTGAAGGGGTTAACTGTGTTCCCTAAGCATGTTCTAACTGTGAGGGGGCTGGGCTGGCCTGGACAGAACAGATCTAACTGACCCCAGTGACAGGGATCATTAGATCTGTCATACCCCCTGTCACAGAACGGAGAACCACTGTGTTTACATCGGTGGTTTCCCGTTCTGCGGCTCTGACAGGCGGTCGCGTGTCTCGGGCAGACATCGAATCCGCCCGACCCGCGGGCACGCCCATGGAGCGCACACAAGGGCAGAACGTCCACCCGGAAATTTAGATCCGCGCTGGAGCCGTACTTCAGCTATAGCACGGATCTGAAGGGGTTAAAGTAAAACCATGGCTACTTTAATTAACCGTTAATGGTCATGAAAGGAAAGAACATTGGGGTGCCTGCATGTCACATACCTTGCAGAGCTTCCTAGAGTTAAAGTGATTGTAAAGTCTCATTTAAAAAAAATAAAAATAACAAACATGTTATACTTACCTCCTCTGTGCAGTTGGTTTTGCACAGAGCAACCCGGGTCCTCCTCTTCTCGGGTCCATCTTCAGCTCTGCTGGCCTCTCCCTCCTATCGAGTGCCCCCTCAACCAGCAGCTCTCTATAGGGGCACCTGAGCCAAATCACAGCTCCGTGTATCCATTCAGACACAGAGCCCCGCTCCAGCCCCGCCCCTCTCTACCCAGATTGTCTGACTGACTTTGATTGACAGCTGCGGGAGCCAATGGCGCCGCTGCTGTGTCTCAGCCAATCAGGAGGAGTGTTTGGGACGGCTAAGACACTCGTGGAGAGATGGGGCTCAGGTAAGTAATTAGGGGGTACTGGGGGGCTGCTACACACAGAAGATCTTAATGCAATGAACGCACCTTCTGCCTTTACAACTCCTTTAAAGCGCCATACTAGTAAAAGAATATTTAACCACTTGTGGACCACCCACCATAGATATGCTGCGGCAGGGTGGCCGCTCTGCACCAGATCACGTACCTACCTTAACTTAACTCTGGGTACAAAATCTCTCACTAAAATATATTCCTCAACAGCCAAAAAGGGCATAAATCTACTTTGTGTGCACCAAATGCCTTTACAAACCAAGATGTTACCTTAATAAAATTTAAATGTAAAAGAATACAGAATTTTACCCCTGGGACTTTAGATGAAGCGTGACACAGCCAGTAAAAACAAAATAGAAATTTATTGCATGTAATGCCAATAAGGTCATTTGAAAAAGGGTTCCATGTTGCCAAACAAATTGGCCCAATTATACATGTACAATCCATAATAATATACAACATTTACACGTACCTAGCACATGATCCGGGTTATCACACACAGCGGGAGCCCAGCGGCAGGTACCGCAGACCTGATGTCCGCCGGCACACGCCGATTGCACAGGACATAGGCAGAACCACAATCTGCCTATGTAAACAAGGCAGATAGCTGTTCTGACAGTAGGGAAGGCACTGATTGTGCTAAGCAGGAACACGGATTGTTGCCTTACCCTGTTATTATTATTATACAGGATTTATATAGCGCCAACAATAAAGAAGGGACACAGTACAATTACAATACAGTTCAATACAGAATGAATAGGAGGGCCCCTAATCAAAGCACCTCCCCCACAGTGAGTAAGCATAACTTAGGCACACAATTAACCCTTTAATCGCCCCTGATGTTAACCCCTTCCCAGCCAGTGTCATTAGTACCATGACAGTGCATATTTTTAGCACTGATCACTGCATTAGTGTCACTGGTCCCCAAAAAGTGTCAGTTAGGTGTTCCATTTGTCCGCCGAAATATCGCAATATCGCAGTCCCTACTAAAACAAAAAAGAAAGAAAAATATCCCAAAGTTCGTAGACGCTATAACTTTTGTGCAAACCAATCAAGATATGCTTATTGGGATTTTTTATCAAGAATATGTAACAGAATACACATTGGCCTAAATTGATGAAGAAATTTGATTTTTATTTACATTTTTTTATTTAATTTGTTTTATAGCAAAAAGTAAAAAATATTTTTTTTTCAAAATTGTCAGTATTTTTTTGTTTATAGTGCAAAAAATAAAAATTGTAGAGGTGATCAAATACCACCAAAATAAATCTCTATTTGTGGGGAAAAAAAAGGACAGCGTCCAGGAACCGGGTACAGTGTTGCACGACTGCGCAATTGTCAGTTAAAGGGGTTGTAAACCCTCAAGGTTTTTCACATTAATGCATTCTGCATAAAACCTTCTGTAGTCAAGCAGCCCCCCAGGGCCCCCCTATAACTTACCTGAGCCTGATCGTTCCATTGGCGGGGATGAGCCCGGCAGCTCGAGCCACTGTCTCGGGTCCTCATTGGATAGATTGATAGCGGCAGGAGCCATTGGCTCCCGCTGCTGTCAATCAAATCCAATGACACAGAAACCAGGGGTGTGGCCGACTCCTGCTGTCTGTGTCAACGGATGCAGCAGCAGGACTCGGGAGTGCGCCCGCACGAGTGCCCCCAGGGAAACGCTTCTCCGAGGGGGCACCCGGTGAAGAGGAGGAGCGCCGCTGGGGGACCCCAGAAGAGGAGGATCGGGGCCACTTTGTGCAAGACCCTTGCACAGAGCAGGTAAGTATAACATGTTTGTTATTTAAAAAAAACAAAAAACTAACCTTTACAACCCCTTTAAAGTATTGCAGTACCCTGTGGCCTGGTCATGAAGGGGGTAAAACCTTCCGGAGCTGAAGTGATGCTAAACTCTAGTTTAGGGCCGGTTCATACCATCAATCACACAGGAACACGCTGTGCATTTCTGTATAATTCACATGCGATCTGGGTGCAGTGCGATTTCAGTCCATTAAATTTTTCGAATCAGCTGAAATCGTGCCAAATCGCAGCAAAAGCAGAGCATGCGCTACTTTACAAAACACACAGCAACCAGATGGCATGGTACCTCTATACTATGCGATCCAGTGCAGGCAAACACACTGGCACTGAGGTGTCATTAGCATTAACACTACCTTCCGCTGCATATCACAAGTGCAGTGGGTTTTGAACGTGGTGAGGGGAACGCACACAAAATGCGGGTTTCCTGCACTGCGTTCTGGTGTGAACTGGCCTTTAAAAAAATATATATATATTTTAAGTATGGCTTCTTAGAGGTTTACCTTATCACAAAAAAATTAAAAATTTGAACTAAGGCCACACTGATACGCCTTTGCGACTCTACAACGCCCCTTTCCAGAAGGACAAACGCGCATGAAAAACAGTTCCCTGTTAAATTCCATCTGTTCACATCTCTGCGCTGAGTTTTTAAAAATCCTACTTTCTGCATCTTTGGTGCCCTGTGTGAAAAATGCACCTTCCATTATAGTCAATGGAAATGCACCGCACGCTTTTTTAAGGCTAGGTTCATATTAGTTTTTGCATGTAGCAGTGGGAAACGCAGAAAAAGGTCCTTAAACCTTTTCTAAAACTGCAGCCAGAGGGAAACGGCATATTGCTATGCGTTAAACAGTACAGGAAAATGTGCAGTCGTTTCTAATGCATAGGGGTGCCATTCATTGTTAAAACAGAAGAGCGTTTTTTGCTGTGGGTGTGGGAAAGCGCGCAATATACATGCAGTCCTGAACCTAGCCTTAGTGCATTTTTTTTTGCCACATGTCAGTTTATTTCTCAGATGACCAGGGATGAAAATGCATATGCGTTGCATTTCATTTTAACCCAACGCATATCACATTTTACAATGTACTAGTTTGAATGGGTTCTAATATCCTCACCCCCTTGGTCCATACTGCACTTACAGTACCTCCGTGGATGATTCACTTTTACTGCCCATGCTGCCAATGTAGTGGTCCAGGGCTTTGAAAGCCATGGTCTTCTTCGCCTTCTTTCCTTAGAGACGCAGGGACAGGTCAGAGCAATTCTGATTGGTCAAAGCGGTCACATGTCAGTACATGACCAATCAGAATCAGTCTGATCTTTCCTGAAAGAAGACTGCAGCTTTCAAATCCCCAGCTAATCATCCATGGAAGTGAGTGCAGTAGGAACTGGAGGGCGGGGAGGATGTACGGCGTTAGTTCTCCTTTTCGTTTTATGAAAAGCTGAATGTACGCATTAACCTAAAACATCCCTTCTGTTGCTCTCAGCCTCCTTCAAATATCAAAATTCTTTATTTCCTGCTGCTGTGATGTGACTTCCTTTTAGAGGGTGGCTATGTTCATCCTCTATGGTGCCACTGTATGTAGGAACATAGCCACACTATTTTGCTCGCTCCTGAGATGGACTATGGGATGTGTAGTGTAAGTTATTATTATTATTATTATACAGGATTGATATAGCGCCAACAGTTTATGCAGGGAGGAGTAATTAGAGGGCCCTGCTCGTTAGAGCTTACAATCTAGGAGGGAGGGTCAAGTGATACAAAGCCAATAACTGTGGGGGATGAGCTGATGGAGAAAATAATTGTTTGGTGTGGGTAAGATAGGTCTCTGAAGAGGTGGGTTTTCAGGGATCGTCTAGAAGCAAACAGAGTAGGAGATAATCGGGCAGATTGGGGTAGGGAGTTCCATAGGATGGGAGAGGCTCGGGAAAAGTCCTGAAGGCGAGAGTGGGAGGAGGTGATAAGGGAGCTGGAGAGCAGGAGGTCTTGGGAGAAACTAAGAGAATGTTTTGGTTGGTATTTTGAGACTAGGTTAGTGATGTAGCTGGGGGAAGAGTTGTGGATGGCTTTGTAAGTTGTTAGTATTGAATTTAATTTTTTGGGTGAGCAGTAGCCAATGGAGGGATTGACAGAGTAGCAGACGCTGAGCGGTTGGTAAGGTAGATGAGTCTGGCAAAAGCATTCATAACAAACTGAAGGGGGGACAGCCTATGTAAAGGTAAGCCAATGAGGAGGGAGATGATCAGGGAGTGAATTAGGAGCTTAGTGGTGTCATTGGTTAGGAAGGGGCGTATTTTGGAGATGTTGCAGAGGCTGAGGCGGCAAGATTTGGAAAGTGATTGGATGAGGGGTCAAAAGGAGAGTTCAGAGTCCAGGATTACACCTAGAACCTTGGCATGCATGGATGGGCAGATAGTTGTGCCATTGATCTTGACAGAGAGATCAGAAGAAGGGGCATGTGGAGGAGGAAAAATTACGAGCTCAGTTTTGGATAGATTGAGTTTGAGGAAGTGGTGTGACATCCAGGCTGATATGTCTGTTAGTAAATTAGTAATACATGAGGAGACTGTAGGAGTGAGCTGAGGGGTAGAGGGATAAATTTGGGTGTCATCTGTGTAGAGATGGTATTGGAAGTCATGCGATGGGGCATGGTGCTTAGCTGGGGGGCCTATTTGCAAGTCTGAGTCCAGGAATCAATTTGGGTCTGGAGAAGCTCACTGGAGAGAGCAAGGAGGAAGTTGGTGGGAAAGAATCCAGCTGTCCTATGGTGGTGTGAATCTACATCTCCCTCACTAGGAAGAGCCTGGTGGTTATCGACAGCAGACAACTGATGCCCTGTGGCTTAAAGCGGTAGTAAACCCATTTAAAAACCAGTTACATTTCCGGCACGTGCCGGAAATGTAACACTCCCATTGGTTGTGCTCTAAACCAAACTGTCAAACCATCCAATGGCTGGTGTCATAGCTGATCACATGTGCAGCATCATGGCAGTTGTAGATTAAACAGAGGCCAAGATGGCAGCTTCCTTGGCTGAAAATGATAGGAGGGTTTACTACCGCTTTAAGGAGTAAGCAACCCCATTGCCAAGAAGTTAAAGACTGTGAGAAGCTGTTAAACTCTGGAAAGAGTACTAGCCACCATCAGTGTAGAGATCCTGTGGGACTTCCATTTTTATTTTTTTGTACTGTGCAGCCAGAGTCCTCAAGTTATTCTATAGTTTGGTATCCCATGCTCCCTCACCCTATCCCAGTTCATTGTTCCCAATAAAGACCTTAAGTAAAAACCCTAGACTGATTTTTTTTGGAACCAGAGGAGTGAGGAAAATGCTGTGTGCTTGGCTGTGTGCGCTGTAAGGGGAAACACAACTTCATTCACCAGCGTCTCCTACGGGGGTGGGGGTGCTCTACAGTTGTGTTTGGGTCTGCCTTTTACGATTGGTTCACATAAGTGCCTAGCATTCTTATTGGCTAGTGGAGAGCCACAGAAGGGAGATTGGCATAACAGAGCACTGTAAAGCTTATGGCTCCTTGTCTATAACAGTATAGGAGGATACCTCTAGGTCAGTGGTTCTCAACTCCAGTCCTCAGGACCCACCAACAGGCCAGATTTTGAGTATTACCTTGGGGAGATGCAGACTAGAATACTGCAATCACTGAGCAGCAAATGATATCACCTGTGATGTATTTCAGTAAGAGCCAGTTCACACAGGGGCGATCCGACTTGCGGGGCGACTTTGTTAGGCGATTTGAAAGCAACTTCAGCGCGACTTTGGGCAACTTATAGCGCGACTTACAACACGACTTCATGCCAGGCAACTTTGCTGTGGCCAATCGGAGAAGGGAGGGAAGGGGCTGCCCTAAAATAAATTCTATTCTTTTCACTGTGAAGTCGCTTCTGTTTAGATGGGGGATCCGACTTGGAGGCGACTTCCATTGATTTCTATGGGCACAAGTCGGATAGAAGTCGCCTCAAAGTAGTACAAGAACCTTTTCTGAAGTCGGAGCGACTTCAGTAGTGTACATTTAGACCGCTCACATTCACTTCTATGGGATTTCACTTGGCAAGCGACTTGGGGGCGACTTGGAGTGACACAAGTCGCCTCCCAAGTCGCTGTAGTGTGAACCGGCTCTTATTGTGCAAACCAGCCTGTTAAGCCTCGTACACACGGTTCGACGGTCGTACGACCGAATGGACCAAAGCGTATGTTGGCTGTTGTATCTAGCATACTGACATGCACTACACGATCGTATGACCAAGCCGAACATAGTGACTAGGTTTGCCACGTCATCCCTTTAATCCAGGACACATATGAATAGCACAGGTTGTTCTGAGGCTGATTTAATGCAGACAAGGCACCAAGTGAGTTTAATTACCACCTTAATCAGCCACAGAACCTGAGTAATCAATATGTGTCCTGGATTAAAGGGATGATGTGGCAACCCTAATAGTGACGTGTTATGAACATATAAAGAGAACGTTCAGGTGCATGTAATTTGTGTCCGGCCGTTCCCGACTTCTGAGCATGCGTGTTTTGCACAGTACAACTTGTTGGACAAACTTCTCTGTACACGCGGTACAAAGGTCGTACGACCGCTTGTTGGTACTACCAAAGTTTTCTAGTTTGCTCTGTTTTACGACCGTCGTATGTCGGCTGTTCTAATTGCGCGTACTAACGATCGATTTTGCATACAACGGTAGTTCGTACGACCTGTTGTATACGATCGTCGAACCGTGTGTACGAGGCATTAGTGGGTCCTGAGGACAGGAGTTGAGAACCACTGCTCTAGGTGCTGATTCAATATCTTTGGGTGGACTTAAACCACCACAATAAAAATTTCTAGTTAAAGGTTTTCCCCACGCTCCTTCTTTATATGCTGTTGGTGGATGAATGCAAATCACGTTTGGTAACTGCAGGTGTTTAACGATCTCTCTCAGAATAACGTTATTATCTTTTTGATCATTGGTATAAGTAAACATACCAATTGTCTCTTCTTTTAGGCTATGCTTGGCCTAATAAATTCTTTTAAATATTTATTTCTATTTATTACCTTTTTTTTTTTTTTATAGCGCTGACAATTTATGCAGCCCTTTACATAATATAATGTAAATTTGCATTAGTCCCTGCCCTCAAGGAGCTTACAATGTAAGGTTCCTCGCTCACATTCATACTTACACGTACCTCAAGGTGTGTGGGTAAGTGCTGGGTGAGCGAGGTGCATCATTGTCAGGTGCGCAGAAAAGTCACAAAACAATTCAGCAGAGTACAGCTTAACGACTTTAACCTCGGAAGGTTTACCTCCCCTTCATGACCCAGGCCATTTTTTGCGATACGACACTGCGTTATTTTTAACTGACAATTGCACGGTCGTGCGATGCTGTTCCCAAATAAAATTGATGTCCTTTTCTTCCCACAAATAGAGCTTTCTTTTGGTGGCATTTGATCCCCTCTGCGTTTTTTATTTTTTGCGCTATAAACAAAAAGAGACCGAAAATTTTGAAAAAAAAAAACTAACATTTTTTTTACCTTCTGCTATAAAACATCTCCAATAACAAACAAAGGGAAAATCGAATTTCTTCATCAATTTAGGCCAATATGTATTCTGCTACATATTTTGGTAAAACAAAATCACAATAAGCGTATATTGATTAGTTTCAGCAAAAGTTATAGCATCTACAAACTATGGATATTTATGGCATTTTTATTTATTTATTCTTTACTAGGAATGGCGGCGATTGGCGATTTGTAGCGGGACTGCGACATTGCAGCGGACAAATCGGTCAGTAAGTGACACTTTTTGGGGACCAGCAACATCAATACAGTGATCAGGTCTAAAACAAAAAAGAAATGCGCAGTCACTGTACTAATGACACTGACAGGGAAGGGGTTATCATGGGCAATCAAAGGTGTTAAATGTGCTCCTAGGGGTGCTTTCTAACTGTGTGGGGGAGGTACTTAGACTAGGGGAAGACAGAGATCCATGTTTCTGCTTAGCAGAAACACAAGATCTCCATCTTCCCTTCTCACAGAACGGTGGTCTGCCTTGTTTACACAGGTAGACCGCCATTCTGCCTCTCCGGAGGACAATTGGCGGGTCCCGCTGTATCCAATCACACACACGCATGCCCCAGACCCAGTGCACGAAATCACGTACAGGTTTGTGATTTCGCGCAGGAGGGCTACCCTGCCACAGTATATCTGCGTGGGGGCAGTCCATAAGAGGTTAAAGAAACATGGCTGCAGCCTCCAGAATGAGTATCAGCTAAATGATCAGTCAGGGTAACTGTAACTTTCAGATAGATAATGGAGATGGCGGCACTCCAAGATGGATAACATAAAAAATATCTTTATTACAAAATCCAGTTAAAAATCACACACTCCCAAGACAGCCAGTTAAGGCTTTTCACAAGTCAGTGCTTATTCATGATTGAGTAATGAATAAGCACTGACGTGTGAAACGCGTTAACTGGCTGTCCTGGGAGTGTGTGATTTTTAACTGGATTTTGTAATAAATATATTTTTTATTTTATCCATCTTGGAGTGTCGCCATCTCCATTATCTATCTACATTGAACGTGGCTGCGGACTGGGCTGGCACCCAGGTGAATCTTGGTGCATGGGATGTGCATGCAGCTATGGTGTCTCCCTTGTTTAACTGTAACATAGAAGTTTACTAAACTGGTGCAAACTTAGAAGCAAAATGGGTTCATGATGGCAAAAAAAAACATGCATACAGAATAATGAAAACAACCATAGTAACTTGGCTGCATAGCATAGTCTCTATAAAATACTATAAAAACAGAGTCAAGCTGAGATAAGTGAACAGATTAAGGGTTATAAACAGGGCCGGTGCAAGGATTTTTGTCCACACAGGCGAAGGTGCATTTTGGTGCCCCCCCCCCATCCTACAACCACCCTCTTTCCCCTCCACAATACATCCCCAACCCTCATATGGTAACCCATCTACGGCTAACCACACACTATACAATCTGATTGTACAATCCTCTTAGATTTATTAACTCCAGCTAACACTTCAACCGGTTACAGCAACAGTTTTTTTTCCCTTTTGGGATAAAGGTTTTACATAAATAAAAGCCGATCATTCTAAGCA
>BLSH010558500.1:479402-498918 GCA_018402905.1 Glandirana rugosa
TTTGGCTGTAAATTGTTCATAAGGTAAATCCAATACGTTTCTCTTTGTGAGAGATCTCTGACTCGATTGGATCCCCTCCACTGGGGATACACCACCTCTACCCCACAAAAACGTAATAGTGAGGGGTCCCTATTATGTTTGATTTTAAAGAGCATTGTTTAAAAAATTGGATTCCCTCCTGGAAAAACAGGTGAAGACATGGTGGGACGTATTTACCTTTGAACATTATTTGAAGGAAAATGTAATTTTTCGCAGTATGCGATGGGAGGTAGCCCCCCAGGATGGCTTTGTGGAGAGGGAATTCATGGAGGAGTGGTACATATTTTTTAATAGAGTGGGACGGGAATTACAAACTTTAGTCCTAAAAAAGATAAAAGATTAAATTAGAAAGAATATATAAGAATATCCAAGACATTATGGAAAAATTCGACCCAATTAAAGAAACAAATGTAACGAAAGACTTTAATTCTAGAATAAAAAACAAATTAGAGAAAATAGATTGGGATACTCAAAATAAAAAAGTTAAAACATTCAGGATAGATCTTGAAGATTTTAAATCCAATAACGTTTATATGTGGCAAAGTAATATTGCCTCACAAACTGGGGACACTCAACGTCTGGATAGTGATACATCAAAAATAAGTACCCCTAATACCCAGAAGGCTGAAAGTAAACAACAATTTAATAAGAACATTAATAATAAAAAATCAACAGCATGTCCGATACCAACACATACCAATGTCAATAAATCAAGAGAGCATGAGATAAGAGGGAAATGGATGCAAGTTGCATCCAGGGGTCGCCCGAGAGGAGGAGCCACAGTTAGAGGTAGAGGAGGTTACAATCAAATTTATAGACCTCCATACACACCTACAAGGGAATATGGAGAAGATAGGTGCAATGTTCCAATCACTTACCGATATCTCCCATTGGATACTCCACAACCTCGAAACACAAATGAGGATTTTTTTGGGCACTCCAGAGGCTACCAAGGAGGGGGTTACCCAAGAAGAACGATCCCCTACCCATACCACTACCCCCCCCCCCCCAGGAGGGGGAGAGGAGGAGTTTTTCAATCAACAACCAGAGGTCTTTACGACCGCCCAGACCCAATAGACAGAGGGAATGTAGGGCAGGCAGACGCAGACAATCCAAGAAAGCGCAGGAGAGATGCTTGAATGAGGGTATATTTAATCTAAGCCAATGTCAACTCAGTAAGAAAGAATTAAATATCCTAAATATAGGCCTTAAAAGCGCACCTAGGAGACCATTGAACAAATTTAAATTATATGTTGACACACATAAATACATTAGAAATTTGAACCTTAAAAAGTATTATTTATCACATCCATCATACCCTATACACAGATATGTTTCAGGGGAAGGATATATGAGCAGTGGATTACATAATAAATCCACTTTCAATCCTCAAAATCCAAATAATACATATATTGAGGTTTTCAAATCCCTAGTATTGAAGGATATAGGACAGCTACACCCTAATAGGAATGTGAATCCAAGATACTTCATTGAAGGGATCAAACAGTTAGAAGGTAGGAAAGAGATCATTATCCGCCCAGAGGACAAAAGTGGGAGCGTAGTGGTCTTAGACAAATCATTTTATCATGAACAGCTAAGAGAATTACTATATGACCAAATCACTTATAGAAAATTATGTAAAGACCCCACGGATATGTACATCAAACAACTCTATGAATTAATTGAGTGGGGGTACAAGATATACGCCATAAACAAAAAGGAGAAACGATACCTTTGCCCTAGCTTCTGCAGGATCCCCATTACATATACTGTTCCAAAAATACACAAACATGCAACAAAACTTCCTCCAAGACCTATAGTTAATGGTATAGGCTCAGTCTCTGCTAGACTGGGTGAATTCCTAGATATATTTCTACAGCCTAGTGTCCAGGATACCAAAGCATATTTGAAAGACACCAAGCATCTGCTACGACTACTGCTACAAGTTTCGTTCAGAAAAGAGGATCCCATCTCATAACAGCAGATGTTTCATCTATCTATACAATAATTCAACATGATGATGCACTGCTAGCCCTTAATTGGGCGCTGAGCAAGCGAGAAGACATAACACATGCACAAAAGAAGTTCTTGGGGAAATCCTTGGACTTCTACATGTCGCATAACTATTTTTGGTACAGAGACACGTTTTACACTCAGCAGGTTGGCGTTGCTATGGGGGCAAAGTTTGCCCCCAGCATCGCCAACCCGTTCATGGCTGAATGGGAAGATAAAGTCATTTATGATGGAGAGAAGCCACAACTTCTGTTCTATCGATGGTATATAGATGACCTGATAATAATATGGAAGGGCACCAAACAAACAGCTGTAGAATTCCTGTCCTATCTTAACGATAATCATCGGAACACTAAATTAGAATACACCATTAGTGACAGTATGATACATTATTTGGATGTCACTATAGAGAGAACAGATACAGGACTATGTACAAAGGTCTTCTTTAAGCCAACAGACCGTAACAGCTACCTCTCGATTAACAGTGGTCACCATCCTACATGGATTAGAAACATCCCTAAAGGACAGTTCCTAAGAGTAAGGAAAAACTGTAGCAATGTGAGGGACTATAGAATGCAGGCTGAGGTGCTAAAAACCAAATTCCACCAAAAAGGTTACTCCAGACACTAAATAGAATTATCGAGGAGGTAGAGAATATTGTGAAGACTGTCTGAAAGGCAGAGTATTACCGGCACAAGAAAAAACCTTCCAAGTAAATTTCTTATCAGAGTTCCACAACCAATATAGGGAGGAGGAAGAACTTTGATCGACATTTGGGAGCCCTACTACCGGACAAACCTAAATTTGTCTATAGGAGGGCCCCCAATTTTGGAGATCATATAGTTAAGAAAGTCTTAGATGCCCCAGGCCAACAAACGTTTCCCAGTAGTAGACAAGGTTTTTTTCCATGTAGGAGATGTAAGGCATGTAGATGGACCAAGGGGAACAACGGGATTCTTACTAGGTTTACCAATTCTGAAGGAAGACAGTTTGGGATAAAAGATTTTATTACGTGTAATTCCACATATGCGGTGTACTCACTGTGGTGCCCCTGTGGCCTGTGTTATAGACAACTAAAAGTACATATAGGCGAACATCTAACTAACATAAAAAATGGGTTTAAAGACCATAGTGTTTCAATGCACTTTAAAATCAAACATAATAGGGACCCCTCACTATTACTTTTTTGTGGGGTAGAGGTGGTGTATCCCCAGTGGAGGGGATCCAATCGAGTCAGAGATCTCTCACAAAGAGAAACGTATTGGATTTACCTTATGAACAATTTACAGCCAAATGGAATGAATATTGAATTAGACATTAACGCCTTCATTAGTGACACATAGATATAGGGTCCACCCACATTAAAGTTAAAACTATCAGACCCAAATAAAAGAGTAATATCACTTGCAAATTTGATCAGCTATTGTAGTAGCATGATTGGGGCAGATGCACCGTTGGCCTATAGGGGGTCAGGAGACCACTTATGCAAGTACACTTTGCCCATATGGAATTAGGACAAAATACATTTAAGCAATGAAAGTTATATGCATAGCACGTATCTTTGCATAAATTAACTTGTAATTATGCATCTTTGAGTGGAGAGAGTTCACTTATATAGGCATATGTGATGATATTACACTATAAATAGTTAACAATGATGATGAATTGGGATAATATTATATATATAATTAAGAGAAACAACTTTTTCCCATATATATATATATATATATATATATATAATGTTAAATGTGAGATAAGTTGATCATACATTTGAATTGGTGAAGATATTTTTATTGTGAATGCTGACACTGCCCTTCCTTGAGCTAGTGAGGGACTCCGGAAATGG
Organism: Glandirana rugosa; assembly: GCA_018402905.1. Classification (NCBI taxonomy): domain Eukaryota; kingdom Metazoa; phylum Chordata; class Amphibia; order Anura; family Ranidae; genus Glandirana; species Glandirana rugosa. Next base: position 483,301 of record BLSH010558500.1, read on the forward strand.
ATGTTTCCTTAGGAGGGATCTTTAAGGAGGGCGGGTATATAGATGTTGCTGATCATCTGTACAGCCAATCACCAGCGGAAGTCCGGAAGTGACGAAACGCGTTGTGATTGGACTGTACGGCAAAGCTAGTAGACAGACACCGGGTTCCCCTGTCTCCCCGCTGGACGGAGGAGACAGAACAGCTGATAGCGGCTTCCCTAAAGGGATCTGAATCACGCCTTGGGACGCCCAGCGTCTGCACACACAGAAACATTCTTTTTACTACTGAATCTGGTAAGAGTGCTTTGTACAAGGGGGGACAGCTTTTAACATGTACTGAGGAATAAAAGCGTGAAGCAGTGTTACACGATGTCCCAGCCTCTGTCTTTCACTCTTTGCATGATTTCCTGACCAGATCGAATGGACTGGGGCCACAACTAACAGATTGCTGAGTGCTGGGTCAGCACTACAAGCGAGTTTGCTAGAGCATGAGGTCCCATTCACACAGGGGCGATCCGACCTGGCGCGAATTTGCTAGGCAATTGCAGCGCGACTTTCAGCGCAACTTACAACACGACTTATGCCAGGCGACTTTGCCTGTGGCCAATCAGATAAGGGAGGGAAGGACTTGCCCCAAACATAAATTCTATTCTTTTCACTGTAAAGTCGCTTGCATTAACATGGGGATCTGACTTGGAGGCGACTTCCATTCATTTCTATGGGCACAAGTCGGATAGAATTTGCCTTGAGTCGCGCAGGAACTTTTTTCTGAAGTCGGAGCGACTTAGTAGCGTACATTAAGATGGCTCCCATTCATTTCAATGGGATTTCAGATGTCAAGCGACCTGGGGCGACTTGAGGCTACTCAAGTCGGAGCGACAGTCACCCCTGTGTGAATGGGGCCTGAGAATGCCTGGCAATTAGCTGCGGTAAGGGTCCATCGTTTGGGGAAGTCGGGCACCTGCATGCTCACAAGGTGTATGGTGGATAACAATCTGTGAAACATTCCAAGATTACTGAGATTGATACAGTTTTTACAGACTCAGATTTACTTTTTATGGACTTTATAGATTTATGGACTGTCACTTATCACTGGGTGTTTTCCATTTTATGAATTTTGTATGTATGACTATTATGATTTCCTATATGATAGCATCGCTATCCAGTGAAGTGACTGGCCTCAGGTGATAAACAGACATAAAACAAATCATCCTACATCAGTTGTACCTGTTTATCTGCAGTATTCTCTTCAGCTGTTCAAAGTACAGAATTTAAGAAGCTTGTTTGAGCTGTCAGAAAAAAGGAGGCTGAGAGCTGAAATTACATTCTGCCGGCAGAGCTCAGTAAGGAGAGCTCTGAGAGGTCATTGGAGGGAAGAGACACACCCCATTTCACACAGCACATAAGAACAGAGCTGAGGCTGTCAATTAGCTGGAGGTCCCTCCCCTGTCACCTTCCTTCTCTTGGTGTCAGGAAACCTTGTCAGAAGTGACTCATGCGGATAGCAGAGGAACGAAGCAGCAGACAGAAATTAAACTTAGTGCTCTCAATAGAGACAAGTACACGCTATAGAGGGATATGCGTTGTTCTTACTTCATGTCTAAGGTTTACAACCACTTTAGCCGCTTCTGGACCACCCACCGCACATTTACGGCAGCAGGTCGGCCCGGCTGCACGAAACAACACACCTGTACGTCGTCTCTTCTTCCGGGTCTGGAGCGCACATTGGCGGCGACCCACCCCCACTATGATTGGACACAGCGGGAGCCAATCAGTGGGTCCGGGACGCGCCGATCATTGACAGGAGAGGCAGAATGGCAGTCTGCATATGCAACCAAGGCAGACCACCATTTTGTCAGAGAGGGAAATGGAGATCTTGTTTCTTCTATGCAGAAACACAGATCTCTGTTTTCCTTCAGTTAAGTCATCTGTCATCCCCCACACAGTTAGAAATCACTCCCTAGGAGCACATTTAACCCCTTGATCACCCCTGTTAAGCACTTCCCCGCCAGTGTCATTTATACAGTGAGAGTGCATTTTTTTTAGCAATGGTCACTGTATTAGTATCAGTGGTCCCGAAAATATTGTATTTTTGTACTCACCGTAAAAAATCAATTTCTCTGTGTTCATCGACGGACACAGTGCCTCCTTTAATCTTGACCATTGGGTTATATCTCCTCGGCAGGAGTAGGACTAGGCAGAACACCCCCATGGGCCGTACTGATGGGTGACGGGTGTCTGGCAGTGGTCACTGATGGGTGATATGTGACTGGCGGTAGTCACTGATGGGTGACTGGCAGTGGTCGGTGACGGGTGACTGGGGGTGGTCATTGATAGGTGACGGGTGACTGGCGGTGGTCACTGATGGGTGCCGGGTGTCTGGCGGTGGTCACTGGTGGGTGACCGGTGTCTGGTGGTGGTCACTGATGGGTGTCTGGCAGTGGTCACTGATGCGCGACGGGTGACTGGTGGTGGTCACAGATGCGTGACAGGTGACTGGCGGTGGTCACTGAGGGGTGATGGGTGACTGGCAGTGGTCACTGATGGGTGACAGGTGACTGGCAGTGGTCACTGATAGGTGACTGGCGACTGGCGGTGGTCACTGATGGGTGACTGGTAGTGGTCGCTGATGGGTGCTGGGTGTCTGGCGGTGACAGGCCACGGTCAGTGATGGGTGACGGGTGACAGGCCAAGGTCAGTGATGGGTGACGGGTGACAGGCCAAGGTCAGTGATGGGTGACGGGTAACGCTCACTGATGTGTAACGGTTGACACACCACGGTCATTGATGGGTAACGGGTGACATGCCACGGTCACTGATGGGCGGCGAGTGACACGTCACGGTCACTGATGGGTGACAGGTGCACTTTATGATGGAAGTCTGATGACAGGTGCACTTTATGGGGGCAGATGGGGTGACAGGTGCATTGGGGGATGGGGGGGGGGGCAGGGGTAACGTGACGTGACAGGTGTGTGTTGGTGCTTTACACAGATCAGTAACTCACTGATCCTAGCTCTTCTCTCCTCACACTGGAAACTGTGTGAGGAGAGAAGAGCTGGTAACAGTGAGTTACTGATCTGTTTATATTATATGTGATCAGCTGTGAGTAGATCACAGCCGATCACAAGGTAACAGCCGCCGGCTGATACCAGTGATGGTGACAGGCAGTGTTCCCTGGGAACACACCGCCACCATCGCGCGCATGCGCCATGTGAATGGGGGAAATACCATTTGTGATCAGCCGTGACTTCATCACGGCCGATCACATGGTAAACAGCCATGACCAATGGCTGTTCACCCCCGTCGGTGACTTGGTGTGTTCCGGGGACACGCCGTCACCGTCATATGACGTCCGCCCGGAACAAGAGCCGTACTGCTTCGCCGTCCATTTGACAGTGGGTGGATGGCAAGTGGTTAAGTCACAGCACACGTCTAATCACTACCGCTGAAACTGAAAGTTTGAACGGCAGGGGAGTCGCATCCAAAGGTGCATCACATACAAACTGCAGCCCTTGGACCAACTGGTCCGCCAGATCAACATAAGCAGCGGGGACATGTTCATTTCCAAGACCTTGGTGCAAAAGTTTGGCCCATTCTGTGTCTGAGACACCAGGGTCGAGGCCAGGAGCATTGCCGAACCTGCCAAAGTAAACATGCTGCGTGCCACAGACTCCGCTTTCCTATCGGCCGGGTCTTTAAAAGATGGGGAATCCTCATCATGAATCATGGTTGCTTTATTCAACCTGGAAACAGGAGGGTTCACCACTGGTGGACTGGTCCACTTTTTTATAAGCGATTCCTAAAAGGGGTAACATATTGCAAATCGTTTTGGGAGCCCGGAAGCTCTGTAAATCATGTGACCTGCTCAGCCTGTCTCTCACTGCACAGCTTGGTTTGTCTTAAAACCAAGGGAACCCCCCCCCCCTCAGGAAACACCCCCAGAGGGGGGATAGAGAGGAGATATCCCTGCACTGGGACCCACATGGCTCCAGGCACTGCAGCCTCACCTAGCAAGGCAGTATACACAGCAGCACGAGTCCCCCCACCTCAGGGAACACTCAGAGGGGGATGGGGGAAAACCCCAGCTTAACTGAGAGATGGGAGGAGGGATCCTGTAGGCAGGTTCAAACATCCCTGGAGAGTACCTGCGTCCACCCTACCCCAACACAGAAGGCTGCTACCCCTTCCATAGCTGCGGGTATCACTGGAGACAGGACCCTCGCCACTGAAGTGGGGGGCTTTCAGCCAGGGGGACGCCACAACTTGGACCAGAGCCCAGTCATATGCGACCCTGTGAGATGTTTAACTCACGGGCCAGCCTACGTCCATAGAGGCTATGGTCATGGCCGACCTAGTGTGTAGCTGCGGTATGCACGCGCTCGCTGGCTGGACTGGGGAGATCACTGGATCTAGACTATCCAGCCCGACAGTTGATTGTAGATTTCCCAGGAGAAAAATCAAAAAGATGCATGGAAGAAAAAAACCCCCAAATTTCTAGGACCAAAAAAGATCTCAGCAAGGAGCTAGGTCCTTACTCCTGACTAGACAGAAAAAAACTGAATACCTGGAGCAGGGAGGGGGTTCTACACCAGCTGAGGACGGCCCATGGGGTGTAGCCAAGTTTCATGTTCTGTCTAGTCCTACTCCTGCAGAGGCGATAGAATACAATGGTCAAGATTAACCACCTTCCATCTGTGCCATAGCCGAATGACGGCTACAGCGCGGCTCTAAAATGCTAAAACGTCACTGGGATCAGTTAGATCTGTTATGTCCAGACCAGCCCCCCCCCCCCCTACATTAGAACACAGCTAACTCCTTCACTGACCTCTTAGTATTAACCCCTTGACTGCCCCCCTGCAGGTTAACCCCTTTACTGCCAATTACATTTATACAGTAATCAGTGGCTATTTAAATTTCTGATCACTGTATAAAAGGTCATTGGTCCCAAAAAAGTGTCAAAAATGTCCGACATGTCTGCCCCAATATCACAGTCCCGATAAAAATCGCAGATCGCTGCCATTACTAGTAAAAAATAAATAATAAAAATGCCATAAATCAATTCCCATAGTTCGTAAACGCGATAACTTTTGCGCAAACCAATCAATATATGCCGATTTTTTTTCTTTACCAAAAATATGTAGAAGTATATATATCGGCCAAACCCGATGAATATTTTTTTTTTAATTTGTATTATAGCAAAAAGTAAAAAATATTGTTCTTTTTTCAAAATCGTCGCTCTTTGTTTATAGCGGTAATCAGAAATAACGCAGAGGTGATCAAATACCACCAAAAGAAAGCTCTATTTGTGGGAAAAATTATATATATTTTGTTTGGGTACAACGTCCAACGACCGCGCAATTGTCATTAAAAATGTGACAGCCCTGAAAGCCAAAAATTGGTCTGGGCAGGAGGATATTGTGCATGAAAGTAAAAAACCTTCAGCCTTTAAAGCCACTTTAATATACATTCATTGAGATTTTTTTTTTTTAACCAAACACATGTAGCAAAATACATTATGGCCTAAATTTTGGAGAGAAAAAGAAAAGTGTTGTTTTTTTTTTAATTGGATATGTTTTATAACAGAAAGCAGAATATTCTTTTTAAAAAAAAATGTTTGGTCTTTTTTCATTTATATAAACGAAAGTTAATTGATGCGCCACCGCAAAGTCAGCGGCGAATCAATTTGAACACTGCCATTGCCGGCAATAGGATGCGACTTGTCATGCGATTTGACAGGTCAAATCTCAGGCCAAAATCGCTCTAATGTGAACAGGGACTTACACAGTCAAGAGAGTAACGCATAATACCATTCGTTTGTAATTCATTCACGTTAGCACTGCTATAACCATGTACCATGATGTAAATGGTGTGCAGACTGCGTTTAAAACAAAAACTACAAAAGAACAAACAACATCTTCTACACAACAGCAGAGCTTTTAATATTACTTCTTAAAGGTGCGGCCTCAGATCTGCACAGACAGTTAATATATATACACCAAGAGATATATCTTAAAATACACAGATTTGTTGGACAGCTGTTATTGGTCTATCCCACGGCAGGAGGTGCCCATTGGCTGACTTCCAGCAGCAGTGCAGCACATCTCTGCAGCTTCACCCACAATGACATGTCTAACCTATGACAATTACCACTGCTGGGAGACAGCCAATGGCATCTCTGCATCCAGGATGAAAGCCTTGGCTTCTTGGCTTTGACAGGTCCATTAAAAGACTGAATTCACATAGAAAATAAAATATTTTATATTCGTTTTTTTTTTTTTTTCTAGGGTGAAACCGTGAGAGATTCTCAAATTCCATAAACATCCAACTGTTACATGAAATGGACCCCCATCAAATTCTTCAGACGCAAAGTCATTTGGCAAAAGTAGTCTTATTTATTTACAAATGCGCATAGCCAGGTCCAAATAAAATCACTGTTAGGAAACTCAGATTAACAAAATGCAATGATTTATTGGGATTTATCTGACGGAAACATTAACTCTCGAACAAAATCACACTTTTCTTGACAATCCAGCATTCTTCAATGGTGACCTTGGTGTTCTCAATGGCTCTCTCCTTTTTTTCCTACAACCTGTATAAGAGAAGAAAGGGAAATTACCAACACCGAAATACTGTATGGGATGAAGCTAAATTCAGCATCTCAAAAAGAAAAAGCATTTTTTTCTGCAGCATGGAAAGAGAATGTTCATAACATTAGACCCCTTTCACAATGAGGTGCTCTTCAGGCACTTTGGTGCAAAAAAAAAAAAAAAAAAAAAAAAAAAAAAAAAAAAAAAAAAAAAAAAAAAAGCACCTGAAAAGCATTTCATCAATATCAATGAGTGCTTTCACACTGGGGCAAAAAGTCCTCCAAGTAGCATCTTTGGAGAGCTTAACCCAGTGCTTCTCAACCTTTCTAGTGCCGTGACCCCTTGATAAAGTTGCGGCGACCCCTAGCAGTAAAATTATTTTTGTAGCGTGGGTTGTAATTTGTGCCCCTAACCCGCGGACATTTATCGCTCCCCGAGTCCCTTCCACAGTATTAAAACCCCTTATGGTACATTTTAGGATGTACCACACCACTCTCTTTCCCTTTTAGCTCTCTCTATCCTAATTTCTTGTCTCCCCCTCCACCCCCATCTCTCTCTCTCTCCGTCTTTCTTGGTTCTCTCCCTTTTTCATTGTTCCTCCCCCTCCTTTTGCTCTCTTCAGAACCCTCTGGTATTGACCCCCCCCCCCCCAGTGCAGACTCCTCTATCAGTATAGACCCCCCCAGTGCAGACCCCTCTATCAGACCCCTCTCCCTCTATCAGTGCAGACCCCCCCCCCCCCCTCTATCAGTGCAGACCCCCTCTCCACTCATGCTAGTGCCCCCCCAGCACATCTCCTCTTAACGGGCCCCACCATCACTCCATTGTCCCCCCCCCCCCCTTCCTGGTCACTGTCTCTCCTCTACATTACGGAGAAACAATACACAGACCTCAGAATAGCGCCACACCGTCCGTCAGACTCCCTCTTCCCCCTCTCCTCTACCAGAAGTGACGTCTTGCTGGCCGAGATGGACCCGGCATACTACGGAGTCGGGTCTGTCTGGAGAGATGTGCAGTGAGCCGTGCAGCGTTGCGACCCCCTGGAAATCGGCAATCGACCCCCCAGGGGGTCGCGACCCACGGGTTGAGAACCGCTGGCTTAACTGCTTCCCGACCGCGTTATGTACTTTTACTGCTTCATAAAATGCATGAAGGTAAAAAAACCCTTCAGCCTTTTGAATCACTTTTTGGGCACAGCTACACACAGCCACGACATTTTGAACAGGTGGCAGCGGATGAAGCACCCCCAGCTTCTGTAAGGGTGGGGGCTGCAGACTTTGACCATGCTTCTTATTACACCCAAAGTATGGGTGTAGCTCAGAAAGGTGGAGTTAGCCTATAAGGGCTTGTTCATCTCATTTGTGTTGATCTGGGTTGAAAACTGTTTTCTATGTGCCCAGTTTACAGCATGCAGGTACATTGGCATAGGTTGCATTACAATTCAGGATGTCTTTAGGATAACTGCACTTTAAAAACACGTTCGCTCAACTTAACTCGATGGAGACTCTTTCACTTCATCTATTCAGGACAATCTCCACTCGACCCACCTAGACTCACTTTCCAATGCTCTACTACTGCTCAGTTGTGCAATCAGAGCCGACGCAGACCTTGTGCTTTGGGAATACGTAGCCTCCTAGGATTGGCTCTAGGGGACTACTGCCAAGCCGAAACTGTTATATGAGGAGGACTACTTCATCAGCCCTGTGTAAGCTTCAACACAATCCAACATGGAACTTACAGAGAGGGTCCTCAAAGCAATGAAGTAGCAGGAAAAATAGGATTCTGGAAGTGGACTTTAATGCCCAAGCTCAGTAAAGAAAAAAAAAAAAAAAAAAAGTTTTCCCATGCAGTGGGGCTGCACCCGCACTGCAGAGTTTAAATGATTTGCTTTTGTCTAGGGGGATTAGGGAACAGAGATCTCCTTACTAGAGCTGCTTGATTCTGGCTAAACTGAGAATCACAATTTTTTTTGTTTAGAATAAAGATCATGATTCTTGCGGCGTAACATCTTTCACGTTATACAAAAAAATTGGGCTAACTTTACTGTTTCGTTTTTTTTTTTCATTTTAGTGTATGTTTTCCCAAAAAAGTGCATTTGAAAGACCGCTGTGCAAATACCGTGGGACATAAAATATTGCAACAACCACCATTTTATTCTCTAGGGTCTCTGCTAAAAAGAAAAAAATAAATATATATTTAATATATATATTTATACATCTCTATCTATGTTTGGGGTTTTTTTCTAGCAGAAAACACTTATGAACTTGTAAGCAACAAATGTCAGAAAAAGATTTGGTCTTTAAGTGGTTAAAACTGACTTCAGACACAAGTTCCCTTTCTAAAAAGGACAAAACGTTACAATCTATCTCTTGTCTACTCCATCTCCCAGCACTAAGGAATGTTGAACATTCTCCAGCTTTTTTTTTTCCTTTGACAGCTCTGGCTCACACAAGGATCCAACTTCAGGGGCGACCCCGCACAGCACGACTTGCAAGCGACTTCCGTAATAGAAGTCAATGCAAGTCGCCTGAAGTCACCCCTAAAAGTAGTACAGGAACCTTTTTCTAAGTCGGAGCATCGTGTGTTGCTCCTATTAGAACAGTTCCATTGCACTGCATGGAGCGTTAAGTCGCCCTGCACTGTTTACACACAATCCAGGAAATGTCGGGTGTAGATCGTAGGTGGGGTTGAATCGAGATCGCAATCTAACAATTAACCGTGCAGCTGTGCTACTTACCCAATCCTCCCCACAAGAGGATCCATGTGACTTTGCTTAATACGTTTCTATTACTAATACTATGTTTTCGGTAATTCCAAAATTTGCTACATGTCTAGGTCCTGAAGAAGCCAAATTAGTGGCGAAACGTTGACCACACAGACAACTCAACATCACATCAGTGTATGAATTGTATAGTTTCAACCATTTGTATTGTATTTCTTCTGCATATATGTGACAGCCCACCCCCGTCAGGTCTTTCTGAACCCAGCTATTGCTCTTAAGTACCCATCACTCTCGCCTCCAGGTGGACATTTGAACTATGTGCAGGCATGCATGCCCAAGTCATAGGGGAAGAGAAGCTCCTTTAACAGGTCTCTCCAAAAAAGAAGTGGTCTGCGCGCCCAGTTATGGTTTAAAATAGTTGTTAAAGTTTTAGTATCAATAGTTGTTGGCTGCATAGATATGTTGATAAATTTGAATGTACCTGTGCCTCATGAGATTGGATGTCAAGTTTACCCCACCCTGTGTCTCTATGCCAACAAGGAGGGGGGAATGGTCTCCAGAAAGATATACTTGTGTCTGGTCTTCAACAAAGGTTTATGGTTTTATTCACCCTACACTGCCGTCTCGACAAGTGACTGGGTGAGCTGAGGGATCTTGGATCCTGCTGGTACCGGGCAAGGACAGCTTTGCGGTGGACATACTGCTCTTGAGTATGGGGTCAGTCAATGTACTATTGTGGTTTTTTCCCCCTTGCTAGTGGGGGGTTATCCTCCTCAATTGAGAAATAGTTTTAAATTATTTAATAAAAAACTTTTTTCATAATACAGTGGTCCCCGGTTTAAAAACAAGATAGGGTCGGTAGGTTTGTTCTTAAGTTGAATTTGTTTGTATGTGGGAACAGGTAGATTTTTTAAGTGTAGCTTTAGCAAAAAAAAACTATTTTTAAGCTTTGATAGCATAGGGAAGGGTTAACAACCCTGTATTGTTTGTTTTGCGGTCTAAGTTTCTGTTCAAAAGATTTAACCTCACTTCCTGTCCCAATGATAATTGGATTTTGAAAATTTTGGGTTGTTGAGGAAGCAAGGATTGGTGATAAAGCATCAGTGGAGACCCCTTTTTCCCATAAGAACTCTTCCAGAAGTGAATTTCCCTTCCTAGGGGGAGATTTCCTCTCACTTCCTGTTGTCTCCCTCCGTTTGTAAGTAGGAGTCGCATGTAACTAGGGGACCGCCTGTACTTGGTATGTCTCCTCGTTGTGGCCACTATAGTCCGTCATTGTAGGATACAGGATAATTTCCCCAGTATATACCGAATATATCCTGTATTTTTTTTTTTTAAGTCCTTTTCTCTATTCAATTTATAAAAGTTTGTGTCGTATAACAAAGTGGACTATGCATAGAAACATAGAAAAGTGACGGCAGAAAAAGACTGAGTAGTCCATCGAGTCTGCCCCTTTTTATTCATTTATTTATTTATTTTTATTTTTTTTTATATTTTTTTTACATTAACCTTGTTGTCTGACTATGGATTTATGTTTATCCCAAGCATGTTTGAAGCCATTTACTGTTGACTGTCTCACAACCTCTGTTGGTAGTTTATTCCAATCATCAACCACCCTTTCAGTAAAATAATACTTTCTAAGATTAGTTTTGAACTTCCCCCCAGTTAGTTTGAGGTCCCCGTGTTCTTGATTTTGGTTTCATATTGAAAAGACTGCCCTCCTGAACCTTATTCACCCCCTTGATGTATTTAAAGGTTTCAATCATGTCTCCCCTCTCCCTTCTTTCCTCCAGACTGTACATAGAAACATAGAAAAAGTGCAGTTTGTGATAGTTATAAAAAAAATGTTTATTGATAGATCTTAATTGAAGCAATGATGAAAAGAATATCCTGAACCAGCAAAGGTCTCCCAATACTCACCCTCTTGAAGTCGTTCATATTTGTTGCCTGTACTGGGGTCCCGATAAAAGTAAAGTATGTGATTCTGGTTGTCTCCTCATCACCCTGATTGGACTGGACAAATAGCTGAAAGAAAAATGATTAGCAGCCGGTTAGGAAGACACTGGGGGATAGATATGATAAATCTGGTGTGAACACGCTTTTGTGGGATCAGGTGGCCGAGCAATAAAAGACATAATTTAATTAGTTCCAATAGAGATTAGCCTAACAAATTTCACAGATTCCACAAATTGAAACTGTCCTAGCAATGTCATTCCAGAGCAGCCACCTGTGAGCCTATAACCAGAATGGGTTATTTAAAGACTGCGGGACATTAAGGAGCAGCACAAGGAGAAATGGAACTTTGTAATCATTTATCCCACAGCCTGGCAAATGAAGCAAGCTAATGAACCCAGCGCATCCACACCAATTACTGATGGACCGGGCTTCTCAGATAAAAAACATTCTACTGTATGGGAAACTATTATTAACTGCTTTGTGACCAAAACAAAGGAATCATCATCAAGCTGCTATCTACTTATTTAAAATAGATCACCAGAAAAAAAAACAAAAAAAAAACAAATTATTGAATATATTATTGGCTTTTTTTTTATAATCATTTTAGGGCTAAAGAATGCACAAAACCCCCAAAACATTATATATTTTCTGAAAGCAGACACCTTAGAGCAGGGATATGCAATTAGTGGACCTCCAGATGTTTCAGAACTATAAGTCCCATGAGGCATAGCAAGACTCTGACAGCCACAAGCATGACATCCAGAAGCAGAGGCATGATGGGACTTGCAGTTTTGCAACAGCCGGAGGTCCGCTAATTGCTTATCCCTGCCTTAGAGAATAAAATCGTGGCAATTCCAATTTTTTATGTTACATAATATTACCACAAAAGTCTATCCAATGCATAATTTTGGTAAAAAAAAAAAAAAAAAGAAGAATACATTAAAGCAGAACTCCGGGATTTTCAAAAACCCCCCATTAGTACACCTCCCTACACTAAACCATTATTACATTTGTGAAATTCCTTACCTTTGAAGAGATATGTCCAATTTAATTTACAGGAAGTGGTCTCTGATTCAAAAGATGGAGGCATGTATTTAGCTAGGAAGACTGTTAGAAGAGTAATTGCATCATATCCTCTTCTCTCTGTTTACACTACATTGCCCATCAGGCTTTGCACATTCCGATGAATGTGGGAGGTGCACTAGTCCTGTACATGTAAATGTGAACAAGCCCACATAAACATGAATCACACCACTCATTCTGCAGACAGGCCCACTAACCAGTTACACACAACAGGTCTTCTCTCTCCTCCAGAGACAAGATAAACATATTGCCCTTACTTTCTGCAATCATTACTGAACTGTACACACATCCCATAAATGATATATTATACACACTGTACTCTGCTATAATTCACTATTAGAAATATTCCTCCTCCTGCTGTAGATTTGAGGGCTGCACTAACTTACTAATCAATAACACAATAGTGGTGTAACCCTCGAATGTATAGAAATATCAATAAACTTCAATATTACCACAATACTGGCCTCTGTGATATTTAACATCAAACATAATATACATCACACTGAAAATAAGACCTAAAAATGAAACTTTGCAGGGATGTTGGAAACCCCTCCTACAGATATATGGAAGTGTACGGTGTCAGTAAACAGTGCAGCCTCATCAGTGCCCATCAGGGCAGTCACACTAGGGCCATTTATCAGTGCCCATCAGTACCGTCACCAGTGCCGCTTATCAGTGCAGTCACACTTTGCCCACAGGTGCCGTTTATCAGTGTGGTCACACCAGTGCCGCTTATCAGTGCCCATCAGCACAGTCACACCATGCCCACTAGTGCCGCTTATCAGTGCCCACCAGTGCGGTGACACCGTGCCTACCAGTGCTGCTTATCAGTGTCCATCAGTGTGGTGACACGGTGCCCACCAGTGCCGCTTGTCAGTGTCCATCAGTGCAGTGACACCATGCCCACCACCAGTGCCGCTCAACAGTGCCTAAAGTAGTGACACCATGCCCACCAGTGCTGCTCATCAGTGCAGTGACCCCTCGCCCCACCACACCCTCGGTGCCCGCCAGCTTCCATCTCTCATCAATGATACCAGAGATCTACTGCATGTCTGTCATGCTTACTATGTGAACTCTGCTCTGTAACTTTCTCCTGTCATAGCCATATCGGAACAGTGCGCTCTGCGGTGTATATCACAATGCGCTGTGACAGGAGAAAGTTATAGAGTTCACAGAGCAAGCATGCCAGACATTCCAGGAAACATGCAGATAGCAGGAGATCTCCTTGCATCATTGATGAGTTGCTGGCAGAGAGGAGGAGGAGGAGGAAGAAACCACCTCTATGGGCGGCACAGACTAGAGGCTGTGAGAGCCCCTCTGCCCACTAGGCGGAAATAGAAATGCCTGCTTGCGGTTATAGAACTAGAGGAAGGCGTGTCAGACCGCTGCCTGCCAGTACAGGACAGAGAACGGCCAGCAGTCTTACAAACAGGATGTCACAGGGGAATAACGGGTTTTCAGCAAGTTCAGCAGGCTACTACAGAGCTCAGCAGAAGTTGGATGGCATAGTTGGTGAAGGTAGGAGATCAGCAACAAGGACATGAAAATAAGTTATTTCCCAGAGTTCTGCTTTAACGTTAAATTTAGGACACACAAGCACAATTACCAATTTTTTTGTAAAATATAAAATATGAGACTGTACCAAGTAAAGATACCCAACATGTCAAATCTTTATTTGCATGCGCCCTTAAAATGTAGACAAAATTCGTTACCCTATATTTTCCATTCCATGACACTTTAAAAGCCCACTACAGGTCATCAGTTTAGGGTTACAGAGGAGGTCCGGTGCTAGAATTATTGCTCCCACTCACATCGTATGTGGCGATATGTAACACGTGTATCGCAAACAACGTTTCTGTATTAAAGTGTCCCTGACGCATGCGTTTACGTTTGTATGTGGGGGCCCCAAAAATATTTTGGGGTTATTTTATGTGCTTGTGTGCAACTTGAATTTTTTACAATTTGTACATTTTTTTGTTAACATCCCCCCCCCCCCCCCCCATCACAAAGGGGACAATAAGTCCCTTATGATGATTTTTTGGTGATCAGTTCTCTAATGAGATGCCAGATGTTTCACCTGTGCTCCAATGAATGTAATACAGTGCAGATCGCACTGCATTCAATTTTTTTCCCCAGCCATATTATACATGGCCGAAGAAGTGAATGGGGGACCTGGAAGTGATGTTATACACATCGCTTCTGTGTCAGTAAGGAGGGAAGGAGAGCAGATGCACGTCTGCTCAGCCCCCTCCCCTCTACCCAGCGGCCCCCATCATGCCAGTCCGCAGATAGGCAAGTGGAGCCCATAATACAGAGCGGGAGCACTTCAGCGGTTGTGGAGGCGCCGGATTGCTTCCATCTGACAGCCAATAGTCAGCTTGTCAGACAAACAAGCCCCCCCATCAGGGACGTATGGACCTGGAAGCGATGGGATTAAAGCTCTGTGCCCAGGGTGGCTGAAGCCTAGATGTCAAAAGGACACCATTTTTTTTTAAAAACTTAAAGACTGCGTTGCGTACATTTAGTGCTACAAGTTTGCAGCATAGCACGAATCGCAAGCTATTAAACGGCAATTCGCACACACACAGCTAGGATACGAGCGCGCGGCACCGCGCTCTCGTGCCCGCCTCACGCTCCCTGAGCAGGGCCACGTGTCGGGCGGACTTGATGTCTGCCGGCGACCTGCGATCGTGTGCTAGAGAAGAAAAAGCAGGGAACCGCCGATGTCAGGTGGCAAGACAGATCTACTGATCCCTGTATTAGGAATTAATTAGATCTCTTATGCCCCTGGCAGCCCAGCCCACACCTAGTGAACAGTTATCCCCTTTCCTGCCAATGACATTTATACAGTAATCAGTGGCTATTTAAATTTCTGATTGCTGTAAAAATGTCATTGGTCCCAAAAAAAAAAAAGTGTCAAAAATGTCCACTGCACTATCACAGTCCTGATAAAAATAGCAGATCACTAAAAAAATGTAAAAGTAAAAAAAAAAAAAAAACAAAAAACAAAAAAAAAACACGCCTTAAATGAATTCTCAGGGTTTGTAAACGTGGCAACTTTTGCGCAAAGCATTCAAACGCCGATTGCGTTATATATCGGCCAAAACTGATGAATAAATTTGTACTTTTATATATTTTTTTGGATATGCATTTTAGTTGATGTATCTATGTAAGAAATATTGGGTTTTTTGAAAAATTGTCGTTCTTTTGTTTATAGTGGTGATCAAATACCACCAAAAGAAAGCTCTATTTGTGGGAAAAAAAAAAAAAAAAAAAAAAAAAAAAAAAAAA
>BLSH010558500.1:512770-538549 GCA_018402905.1 Glandirana rugosa
AAAGGGGTTGTCGAGGACTAGTGACATCGAAAGTTGGTTGGCCAATTTAATATAAGATACTTCGAAGTCCCTGGACTATTACCACTCATATGGACTGATGCCAAAGGATGGTAAAAAGTTAAAGATACGTAACCAACACTTCTTTTTCCAAACGGAACGAACACGTCCCAATAAAAAAATTTAATATAACATGTCACATGATTTAAAAGTATCCTTGCTTAAGGAAAACTACAGCGAAACGGCCAAGCACTTTATAAGGTCGTCTTTCACAAAAAAACTTAAACGTTAATGTTAATAAAACTGTCTGTTTTGACAAGTGTACACAGTTTCTATATAAGTTTCGGCTGGAATCAGGTCACCCAGTCTACAATGCTCCTCCCCCCCTCAAAGATTTTTTTTCAAATAATTTGTAAAAATTTAAAAAAGTGGCAAATTCTCCCAAA
This sequence comes from Glandirana rugosa, assembly GCA_018402905.1. Lineage (NCBI taxonomy): Eukaryota > Metazoa > Chordata > Amphibia > Anura > Ranidae > Glandirana > Glandirana rugosa. Next base: position 513,214 of record BLSH010558500.1, read on the forward strand.
CCTTTGAATATATCTTTGACACATGTGAACAGTTTTGTCTGTCAAAATAATTGTAATTGCAAATTCAAAAAAACACTTTCTGCTGGAATATTTCACGAACCGGCAAAGCGACATCAAAAGGAATTCGTTCCTATGAAAATTTAGTACACTGTACAATATAATTTAAAAAAATAACCCTGCACAAGCAAGGCAAACCTTTTTCTTCACAACCAATGCATAGAAATTGAAAAATGGTAGGAAACCGTAGTCAGGTATACTCACCATTATCAGGTCCCTGAAGCTTCATAGAATATAATTTAACCGGTTGGTTGAAAGCTACAGTGATCAGGAGCTGTTGGGGAAAAATATAAAAGTGGTAATTCAGGAAGGCCACTTGTGATAAGAAAACCTATGAAGAATGTGTCTGATTAATCAAGCTGCAATAAATATGTGATTAGCATGCTGATAGTTTTATACGGAGCAAAAATATCATACGAGAGGACTACTTTATAATCTACGCCAACCTTTGAAATAACTTTCTGGTCTCAGGGAACACCTACAGCTCACAGTATATTAGATCAGCCTCTCTCAACCTTTTCAACACCGAGGAACCCTTGAAATAATTCTCCGGTCTCAGGGAACCCCTGCTAAAAATGAGAAATCTACAACTCATGATACATTAGTGTGATGGTCAATGGGAAGAATGCTCCTTACACTTGTGGTCATTGGGAAGAATTACCCCCCTACAGATAGCTAAAAAGATCAATGTTATCATTGGGAATTTATCTGAGAGGTAGAAATTGACCATTGCTCAAGGAACCCCTAGCAACCTCTGGAAGAACCCTAGGGTTCCACGGAACCCTGGTTGAGAAACCCTTTATTAGAGTGATGATCAGAGGGAAGATAATTGAGGTCATTAGGAAGAATTCCACCTCTTAGGGTCCATGTACACAGGGCAGTTGAAAACCTTTTCTGAATACTGGAAACCAACTGTGAAAAACGTCCATCTTTAGAGAGCTAAAAGATCAGTGGTTGCTCACCTGAGAGGTAGAAGCTGCTCATTGCTCAAGGAACCACTACATACCTCTGGGAGGAATCCTAGGGTACCACAGAACCCTGGTTGTGGAAGGCTGATCTAAGCCTCATTAGGACACGGATATCTCCCCTTATGTTTTTTAACAACTGATTCACTAACGGAAAAAAGGTGTCTTCCAGGGGTTAAAGCCAAGAAACACAAACTTATTCAGAGCTCAACAAACCCCAGGTCGCCATGGCTAGAAAAAAAATTGGCCTGCCGCTTGAATGCTCCACACCCACCACATGCGCCCGCCTACCCCTGCTATGTATCCCGGGCTCCACTTGCCCATCTGCAGGCCTGGGATCGGCATAGTGGGTGCTGCTGGGTAGAGGAGAGGGAGGAGAGCGGACACATCGGCTCTCCTCCCCTGTTGACAGTTTCCCCGGCTATCATGGCCAGGAAAGAATGTAATGCAGTGCAATGTGCATTGGCATTACATTCAGTGGAGCACAGAGGAGATATGCAGGGTCTTTTAGACACTGGATGTCTCATTAATCACTTCAAACCCCGTAAGTATTTACCCGCTTCCTGACCAGGCCATTTTTTGCGATACGGCACTGCGTCACAATTGCGCGGTTGTGCAACGCTGTACACAAAACGGCATTAATGTCATTTTTTTTCCCCACAAAGAGCTTTTCTTTTGGTGGTATTGATCGCCTCTGCTCTTATTTTTTTGGCGTAGAAACAAAAAAAAGAGCGACAATATTGAAAAAAAAAAAAAATATATATATATTTTTTACTTTTTGCTATAAAAAAAAATTAATAATAATTTCTTCCTCAGTTCTACACATTTTTGGTAAAAAAAAGAAATCGCAATAAGCGTATATTGATTGCTTTGCGCAAAAGTTATCGCATCTACAAAATAGGGGATAGATTTATGGCATTTTTATTAATATATATATATATATATATATATATATATTTTTTTTACTAGTGGAGTGGTGGTGAGCTGCGATTTTTAGCGGGACTGCGACATTGCTGCGGAGAGATCGGACACTTGACATTTTTGGGACCAGTGATATTCATACAGCTATCAGTGCTATAAAAATGCACAGATTACTAAATAAAGACACTGGCAGGGAAGGTCAACACTAGGGGGCGATCAAGGGGTTAAATGTGTTCTCTGGGAGGTGTTTCTAACTGTATGGGGGCTGGGCTGACTGGAGGAGGAGAGAGATCACTATTCCCGATTACTGGGAATTTTTTTTTATTTAATTGTAAATTAACGTTACACACAAGCACTGCATCCCCCCCAATATATGCATAAATGTAAATGCACGCAACAGGGTGGGGACGCCTGAAAAGATTGATTGCGATAGTCGTTACATATCACCGCGCACGCCAGGATGAGAGCAATAATTCTAGCACCAGACCCCCTTCATAACGCTAAAAAAAAAGGGGGAGGAGAAAAAAAAAATAACACTAAACTGATGACCTATAGGGGGCTTTTAAAGCGTCACCTATGGAAAATATAGGCACGCAAAATTAAGGTTTGACATGTTGGGTATCTTTACTTGGCTTTTATAACTAGTAAGTTATAGACTAATAGTTATATTACTAAGAGTAATTGACGAGTTTTTGTGCCCCTAAAATTAGCTTTTAATGTGTTTTTTTCAAAAATGTGTTTCCTAGATCTTTGCGGTAATATTGCGTGACATAAAAAAATTAGAAGTACTGCCATTTCATTTTATAGGGTGTCCGCTTTCAGGGAATACAAGTTTGGGGGTTTTATGCAATCTTTAGGCCTAAAAATAGGATTTTTGACTTACCGTAAAATCCATTCCCGAGTTCATTGACAGACACAGCGATCCATTAGGATAGGGTTATATCGCCCCCTTCAGGAATAGGACTAGGCAGAAAAAAAAAAAAAAAAAAAAGCACTTGGACTATGCCTATGGGCAGTCCTAGGTGAGATATACACCCCCTCTCTGCTATAGGCCTTCAGTTTTTTTCTGCCTAGTCAGGAGTAAGGACCTAGTTCCCTGCTGGGATTTCTAGTCCTGGCGATTTTTTTGTTTGTTTTATTTTTTCCTGGATTTTTTTCCGGTGAGATCTACAATCAACTGCCGGTTGGGCGATGGACTGGTCACTATAGGGCCAGAGGGTCTCCCCAGTCTGGCCAGTGAGCGCGTGCAGACCGCAGCTACGCGCTTTTTCAGCAGCAACATAGCCCCACTAGATGGGGGCTGGCCCTGCGAGTTAAATGTCTAGCGAGGTCACATTCGACCGGGTCTAGGCCTAAGTCGCAGCATTCCTCATGGCCGACAGCGCCCCCACGTAAAAGGTGAGGGGGATCTGTCTGGGAGCATCACCTGCACGCTTCGAGGAATGGTGAGTAAAGAGCCCCCACCTCTCTTTCCCAGGTGGGGTGTGGGGCACGGGTACTCCCTTGGGTGGTCGGTCCCTCCGGGGTTCTCCTCCACCCCCCCCACGGGTGAGACCCAGGCTCCTGGCATAGGTACTTTAGGGGGCTCACCGTGCCCTCTCTCCATCCTCGGGATCCTTTCTGGGAAGGGGGTACCTCTTCGGTCCACCTGTTTTGGTGGGGCTTGGGAGGCAGGTGACCGGATGGCCGCATTTGGGGCCGCCCCAGGCGGCCATCCAAAAAAAGTAGGCTGCAACTGCGGCCTTCCCATCTTTTAGGCTGCGATTTGGGCCTACCGACTGGGGGGATGCCCCAGAACAGGCGGCGGGGGCCGCCCCAGTCGGTTTGCGGGCGTTCACTGTTATTTCCGGGGCGCGGTCTGGCGGCTGAAAAAAATTTCCCGTCCGGCTTGCGTTCTACCGACTGGAGCTTGGGGGGGATGCTCCGGAACGGGCGGCGGGGGCCGCTGCTGTCCATTTCAGGCTTTTTGCACGGTATTTTATCATACTGCTGTACTTAAAGTTTTATTAAAGTCAAGCTTGTTTGTTTTTTATTGTTTTTTTAACCGCTTCCCCACCGCGCGCCGCCTTTTCACGGCGGCAGTGGGAGAGCGCTGAGCGAATCGCCGTAAATAGTCGGCGATTTGCAATTGGCCACCAGGGGGCGCGCGCTTCGGCGGCGCGCGCGCGCACCCGCCGCACTCTTGGGGAGTGTGCCCGCGGCTCGGGCGGACCCGATGTCCGCCGGCGAGCCGCGATGAGCGGCAAAAGAGAAAGAACGGGGAACCGCCGATGTAAACACGGCGGTTCCCCGCCCTGTCAGTGGGGCATGAGAGATCTACTGATCCCTGTCACTGGGATCAGTTAGATCTCTCATGCCCATGTTAGCCCAACCCCCCCACAGTAAGAACACACCCAGGGAACACTATTAACCCCTAGCTCTCCCCCTGCAGGTTAACCCCTTCACTGCCAATGACATTTATACAGTAATCAGTGGACATTTAAATTTCTGATCGCTGAATAAATGTCATTGGTCCCAAAAAAGTGTCAAAATGTTCCGACATGTCCCCTCCAATATCGCAGTACCGCTAAAAATCGCAGATCGCCGCCATTACTAGTAAAAAAAATAAAATAAATAAAAACCCCAGAAATGAATTCTCATCATCCGTAAACACGGCCACTTTTGCGCAAACCAATCAATAAACGCTGATTGCAATTTTTTTTATCGCAAATATGAGGAATTATATAAAATCGGCCAAAAACGGTGAAAAAAAAAGTTTTTATATTTTTTTTTGGATTTGAATTTTAGCAAAAAGTAAGAAATTTGGGTTTTTTTGCAAAATGCTCGCTCTTCTTTTGTTTATAGCGGCGATCAGAAATGACGCAGAGGCGATCAAATACCACCAAAAGAAAGCTCTATTTGTGGGAAAAAAAGGGACGCAAATTTTGTTTGGGTACAACGCCGCACGACCGCGCAATTGTCAGTTAAAGCGACGCAGTGCCGAATCGCAAAAAGTGCTCTGGTCCTAAAGCTGCAAAACCTTCCGGGGCTGAAGTGGTTAAATAGGTCACTTACCTGCCGGTGAAATGGTTTTGCACACAGCATCCCCAATCCTCTTCTTCTTGTATCCCCTGCCAGCGCTCCTGGCTCCCCCCCCCCCCTCCCAAATGCCTTCACAGCAAACAGCTTGCCACTGCTCTGCACACCCATTCAAACACTGAGCTGCGACTCAGCCCCACCCCCTTTCTTCTCAATGGCTCACTGACTGATTTACAGCAGTGGAAACCAATGGCTTCTGCTGCTGTCTCATCCATGGGGCTCAGGTTAGTATTCGGGGGGCCGCCGCACACAGGAGATTTTAACATTCATGCATAGAATGCACAAAAGGAAAAAAAACATGAGCCTTTAGAACCACTTTAACCACCTCAGCCTTGGAAGCATTTACCCCCTTCCTGACCAGAGAATTTTTTGCAAAATGGCACTGTATCTATGACAACTGCGCGGCTGGTCAATGCTGTACCCAATCAAAATTTATGTCTCCAACAAATAGAGCTTTCTTTTGGTGGTATTTGATCACCTCTGCGGTTTTTATTTTTTTGCGCTATACACAAAAAAAGGAGCGACAATTTTGCGCTATACACACAAAAATATTTTTTTACTTTTCGCTATAATAAATATAAAAAAACAAAAAAAACAAAAATGTAAAAACTAATTTCTTCCTCAGTTTAGGCCAATATGTATTTTTTTTTTGTTTTTACCAAAAACATTGTAATAAGTGTATATTGATTGGTTTGCGCAAAAATGATAGCGTCTACAAAACTATTGGAATAGATTTATAGCGTTTTTATTAAATTTTTTTTTTTTTTTACTAGTAATGGCAGCGATCTGCGATTTTTAGCCGGACAGATCGGATACTTGAAACTTTTTTGGACCAGTGACATTTATACAGTGATCAGACCTAAAAAATAGCCACTGATTCCAGTGTAAATGGCAGGGAAGGGGTTAACACTAAGGAACAATCAAGGGGTGAAGAGTGTTCCCTCGGGAGGTGTTTCTAACTGTATATGGGCTGGGTTGACTTGAGGAGAGTGATAGTTGTTACCTATCACTGGGGACAGACGATCTCTCTTTCGCTTTGTTCACACTGGCAGATCCCTGTTCTGCCTGTCCCGGGATTGATCGCGGGTGGGCGGCAGACAGAGTCCGTCCCAGCCGCTGATTGGCTCCCCTGCTAGCCAGTGAGAGCGCGCATACCACACGTTCCCGTGAGCAAAATACAGTTACGGCGATTCACGGGAACGAGCCGTCTTGCCGCCGTACCTTTTTTTTTTTTATACAAGCAGAGGGGCTGAATACTTCTTGAGCTATTGTGGCCGTTCCATATTTTGTTTGTACAGCATGCAAAGTGGAGGGTTCTTGTTTGGGTTGATACGGCCAATTTTGTATACAATCCTCAATCAGGGGGAAAACTTGCAGGGAAGAGAAATCGGGTGGACATTAGGAAACAAACCCCTATAAAACGTTAGAATTGAACTGAACTGATCTGCTGATTTGTAGTAAACCCATTAAACCAGTGTAAAACAATGCTCCCTTAGCAGTAGCAGCAATCATTCCTTATCTACTCCAGCTCAGTAGATTGCTTTAACCCTTTCGCTGCCAGAGCAGTTTTTGCGTTTTTTGGCACACGTTTAAAAAAATCATTTCAGGCCTGAAGATTACACAAAATCCCCAAACATTATATGTTTTCTGAAAGCAGACACCCTAGAGAATAAAATAGTGGAAGTTCCAATTTTTTATGTCACATGATATTACCGCAAAGGTTTAGGAAATGCAAAATTTCAGTAAAAACACACTAACATGAATTATAGGGCAAACAAATGCAATAAACTACCCAAATTTTTGGTAAAATATAAAAGATGAGGTTGCGCCAAGTAAATAGATAACCAACATGCCAAACCTTAAATTTTTGTGCGCCCCGTGAAATGTCGGCAAACTTCTGTACCCTATATTTTCTATAGGTGAAGCTTCAGAAGCCCCCTATAGGTATCAGTTAAGTGTTAAGGAGGAGGTTTTGTGTTTGACTTACTCTGATTCCGGCGTGCGTGGCGCTATGCAACGTGTATCGCAATCAACGTTTTCATGCGTAGGCGCCCCGACGCAAGCGTTTATGTTCATACGTGTGTGTATGCGAGATTGTGTTTGTGCGTAAGTCTAAGGGGGTCAGACCTTGGGGGCCATTCAACTGGATATGCGAAATTGCTACATGATGATGTGTTTCCCTCTTTATGCACTGAAGCTGGCACGTTCCCTGAGTTTTTCCAGCAAGATGGTGGACCACCACATTATGGGTGTCAGGTCCGAGCATTCCTAGATGAACAGTTTACTAGAAAGTGGATTGGTCGTCGTGGGCCAGTTGAATGGCCCCGAAGGTCTCCCGATCTGACCCCCTTAGACTTTTATCTTTGGGGTCATCTGAAGGCAATTGTCTATGCTGTGAAGATACGAGTTGTGCAGCACCTGAAACTACGGATACTGGAAGCCTGTGCTAGCATTTCTCCTGCGGTGTTGCTATCAGTGTGTGAAGAGTGGGAGAAGAGGGTTGAATTGACAATCCAACACAATGGGCAGCACATTGAACACATTTTATAAGTGGTCAGAAACTTGTAAATAACTCATGAAAGAATAAAGTTACGTTAAAACCACGCACACCATTGTTTTTCTTGTGAAATTCCCAATAAGTTTGATGTGTCACATGACCCTCTTCCTATTGAAAAAACAAAAGTTGGATTCAAAATGGCCGTCATGGTCACCACCCATCTTGAAAAGTTTTCTCCCTCACATATACTAATGTGCCACAAACAGGAAGTTAATATCACCAACCATTCCCATTTTATTAAGGTGTATCCATATAAATGGCCCACCCTGTAGATTGCATTGCAAAATATCCTTCCCTGGCAAAGATAGCAGGGGACACAGAACATGACCCAGTTAATGCAAGAAGGGGAGGAGAGCGGACGTGTATCCACTCTCCTCCCTCCCCTCCAGTCGCCGCCACCCACCATGGACATCCTGGGCCCACCGATGGGCAGGTGGAACCCGGCAAGAGTGGCGTCCTTACCAGGGGTCCGTGAGAGCGATCAGGCGGCAGTGGCGCCGCCCTACTGCTCTCATCTGGCAGGCAGGAGTCTGCCCATCAGTTACACACACACACACACACACACACACACAATCCCGGTAGCTGCAGCCACTGGATTGTGTGCAATACCCCCCGCCGTTAGGTCCATACGACGTACGGACCTGGTGGTGAACGTGTTAAAAAAGCCTGGATTCTTAACTAAATGTACATAATATAACTGGATACTAACATTTATAGGTAAAGTTGATCCAGTGAATTTCCGATTGCCTCTCGGGGGATCAGAAGGAATTTTTTCCCCTGCTGGAGCAAATTGGATCAGGTTGTGCTGGATCAACTGTGGGTATAGGATTGTGTAGATAACCTTGTATTTTTTTTCCCCTTTTATTGGTTGAACTGGATGGACTTGTGCCTTTTTTCAACCAGACTATGTATGCCAAACTTTTTTTTTAAACTGTAAAAGCTTACTGCAATGTAGCTACCAGATTGTAGAAATCATCATGAGACTAGAAAGTTTGGACTGGAATAAGGCTATCACACACAGTAGTTTAGTTGCCCAAAAAAAATAAAAATAAAAATATAATATAAGGAATAACTGCCCCATACAACAGTGATGCCAGTAACGTCTGTTAACTACGTGCTTACTGGGCACTTAAACTCCCTCCTGCCCAGGCCAATTTTCGGCTTTCAGCGCTGTCGCTCTTTGAATGACAATTACGCATTCATGCAACCCCATTAATATACTCTTTAAAGTGCTGATTACATGGAATGGTTCTCCCTCCCACAGCTACATCACTGCTCAGAGAAAGAACATTCTACATCTACAACTTACCTGCTCATCGCAGTCTGATTCAAGGTACGTGGGGTCTTTCTTTAAGCAATTTTCAAACTCATTGTCATCACTTTCATTAAGACATTCACAGCCAGCTTTGTTTACGAATGGCATTAAATCCATCTGTAAGGAACCAATCAAAACTTGAATTATTTCCTAAAAGGCAATCAGGTTATCCATCTCTATCTATATATACACAAAATATAAATACACACATACATTGCTCAAAGGAATTAAAAGAACACTTTTTAATCAGAGTAAAGCATCAAGTCAATTAAACTCCTGGTATATTGATCTGGTCAGTTAAGTAGCAGAGGGGGGTTTTAATCAGTTTCAGCTGCTTTGGTGTTAATGAAATTAACAGGTGTACTAGATTGGCAACAATAAGAGAACCTTCAAAACAGGAATGGTTTTATAGGTGGAGGCCGCTGCCATTTTTTCCCCCCTACTCATCTTTTCTGACCGTTTCTCATTAGTTTTGCATTTGGCTAGAGTCAGGGTAGCATGAGGCGATACCTGGACCCTATAGAGGTTGCACAGGCAGTCCAACTCCTTCAGGATGGCAGATCAATATGTGCCATTGCCATAAGGTTTGCTGTGTCTACCAGCACCGTCTAAAGAGCATGGAGGAGAATCCAGCAGACAGGCAATTATTCTAGGAGAGCTGGACTGGGCCGTAGAAGGTCCTTAACCCATCAGCAGGATCGGTATTTACTCCTTTGTGCAAGGAGGAACATGATGAGCAATACCAGAGCCCTATAAAATAACCTCCGGCAGGCCACTGGTGTGAATATCTCTGACCAATAAGAAACAGACTTGATGAGGGTGGCCTGAGAGCATCCTCTAGTGGTCTCTCTCTCTCTCAGTGGTCATCTTGGAGGTGTGTTTGGGGTCATTATGTTGGAATACTGCCCTGCGGCCCAGTCTCTGAAGGGAGGGGATCATCCTCTGCTTCAGTATGTCACAGTACATGTTGGCATTCATGGTTCCCTCAATGAACTGTAGATCCCCAGTGCTGGCAGCACTCATGCAGCCCCAAACCATGACACTCCCACCACTTTGCTAGACTGTAGGTGAGACACACGTCTTTGTACTCCTCACCTGGTTGCACCCACACACACTTGACACCATCTGAACCAAATAAGTTTATCTGGGTCTCATCAAACCACAGGATATGGTTCCAGTAATCCATGTCCTTAGTCTGCATGTCTTCAGCAAACTGTTTGTGGGCTTTCTTGTGCATCATCTTTAGAAGAGGCCTCCATCTGGGACGACAGCCATGCAGACTAATTTGATGCAGTGTGCGGCGTATGGTCTGAGCACTGACAGGCTGCCCCCCACCCCTACAACCTCTGCAGCAATGCTGGCAGCACTCATACGTCTATTTCCCAAAGACAACCTCTGGATATGACACTGAGCACTGCACTCAACTTCTGGCGAGGCGTGTTCTGAGTGGAACCTGTCCTGTTAAACCGCTGTATGGTCATGGCCACCGTGCTGCAGCTCAGTTTCAGGGTCTTGGCAATCTTCTTATATTCTGGGCCATCTTTATGTAGAGCAACAATTTCTGTTTTTTTTTCAGATCCTCAGAGAGCTCTTTGCCATGAGGTGCCATGTTGAACTTCCAGTGACCAGTATGAGAGAATGAAAGCGATAACACCAAATTTAACACACCTGCTCCCCATTCACACCCGAGACCTTGCAACACTAACTAGTTACATGACACCGGGGAGGGAAAATGGTTAATTGGGCCCAATGTGGATGTAACAGAACCGACCCAATCCGCTTGAGTACTTACGTCACTTACGCCACAATACCGCTTCCTTCAGTCCGATCATCAAAGATCAGATGTTGTAGCCGCCCGTACAACCTATACGAAACTAGCTTGTAAATATAGTGTGTGTGTATATGTGTGTATGTATGTATGTGTGTATATGTGTGTATGTATGTATGTATGTATGTATGTATGTATGTATGTATGTATGTATGTATGTATGTATGTATGTATGTATGTATGTATGTATGTATGTATGTATGTATGTATATATATATATATATATATATATATATATATATATATATATATATATATATATATATATATATATATATATATCACACACACACCATTGGAGTACTTTAGCCCCTCTACTCCTGATCGTCTTATTCTGACAATACAAACTGCACACAGGAGGACACAATCATAAGCATAGACACAGCAAACCTTCAAACGATACAAGAAGACCTAATTAGCAGACGGACCGTCTCCTCTATTCAAGTCCATGGAATCCAAATTTAAGCAATGCATTGATTACTCAGGGCATGGAGACAACATGGCAACAGTCTACAAGGCCCATACAATGTTCCATCATTCTGATACAGCGGAATTAATGTATCATAGATTTCTTGAGGGATATTGTTGGTAAATATTACTGTCCCATCTGCAGTAATCCAACTTAAGTTCTCAGAGTCCATTGAATAGCTGTCCAATTTCTTGGTCACCCCGTGGCCCTAAAAGACACAGGCTGACTTGGGCATAAGAGGGGCCTGGTGAGCTGAGACAAGGGTTTCCCTGCCTCTCCAAGGGATTCTGGGTGCTACAGGCCCCCCACCCAAAGTGACTCTCGTGACAGTGGACATTTCCCCTTAGGGGTGTACTCACTTTTGTTGCCAGCGGTTTAGACATTAATGGCTGTGTGTTGAGTTATTTTGAGGGGACAGCAAATTTACACTGTTATACAAGCTGTACACTCACTACTTTACATATACACACAGTATGGAGAGCATTGTTTTGTCGTCTGCAGTTTGGAATAAAAGTCTCTCATATTAGAGAAGGATTTCAATTGTATTTGAAATTTGTTGGCTTTGCAGACAGACCCAATTTTGATCTTAAAGGGGGAATCAACACAGCAAGTTAGATCTTTCAGGGTACTGCTTAGACACAATTAGCATTTCTAGAGGTGTCCAATAAGATAGCAAATCTTCATTTGAGTTTATTTAGGTCCACTATAAATGGTTATTAAACCCAGTAATAAGAAAATAGGTCATCTGCCCCCCTCCCTATAATTTATTTTTATTTTTTACATTAAAATACCGCCACTTTATACCTTTTTGGATGATAAGTATACAGTTTCCTGATAACCTGCACAGTTTGACAATAGCCATGTGTTCAAGTAGGAGGAGATTTCAACTACAGCCTCTATACACGCCCACATGTGTGATGTCAATATCATGCAACCAGAACAGTTCAACTGAAACAGGAAATGTTCTATCCAGCATGAGACCAAACTGAGCATGTGCAATTTTACCACCCTGCTGTATATTATATGGGCTTTCTCAGATTGAAAGTGCAGGTGGGAAGAATCTATGCATACGGGATAAAACACCAAGCTGAGGATTAACCCCTTAAGTTCCACAGTGAGTATAACAAGCATGCTATGCTGCATATACAGACTGATTTTATTGTTGTGGGTTTAGTAACACTTTAAGTACCTGATTTTTTTTCTCTTTTAAATGTCATGTTTACATTCAGAGAAAGCATTAATTTACACACAAACAAAGCTTTCCAGCAGTAATTGACAGTGTCAGAGTTGAACAAACCAATAGCAACTGCATGTAAAATAACTGCTGTAAGCAGCCATACAAGTTGTTTGTTTGTCCCAACCCGTCACTAACGTTTGCTGGACAGCATGGTCTGCATGAAAAGTGTGGAATACCTATATACAGTGTCTTGAAAAAATATTCACAACCCTTGACATTTTCCACATTTTGTCATTTTAAAACCAAAAACTTTAATATATTTTATTGGGATTTTATGTGATAGACCAACACAAAGTGGCACATAATTGTGAAGTGGATGGAAAATGATAAATGGGTTTTAATAAATGTTTTACAAATAAATATCTGAAAAGTGTGGGGTGCATTTGTATAGCGCCACCCTGAGTCAATACTTTGTAGAACCTCCTTTCACTGCAATTACAGCTGCAAGTCTTTTTTGGGGAAGTCTCTACCAGCTTTGCACATCTAGAGAGGACATTTTTGCCCATTCTGTTTTGCAAATTTCTCAAGCTCTGTCAGATTGGATGAAGAACGTCTGTGAACAGCAATTTTCAAGTCTTACCACAGATTCTCAATTGGATTTAGGTCTGGACTTTGGGCCATTCTAACACATGAATATGCTTTGATCTAAACTATTCGATTGTAGCTCTGGCTGTATGTTTAGGGTCGTTGTCCTGCTGGAAGGTGAACCTCCGCCCCTCAATCTCAAGTCTTTTGCAGACTAACAGGTTTTCTACTAAGCTTGCCCTGTATTTGGCTCCATTCATCTTCCCATCAACGCTGACCAGCTTCCCTGTCCCTGCTGAAAAAAAGCATCCCCACAGCATGATGCCGCCACCACCACCATGTTTCACGGTGGCAATGGTGCGTTCAGGGCGATGTGCAGTGTTAGTTTCCTGCCACACAGAGTTTTGCTTTTAGGCCAAAAAGTTCAATTTTGGTCTCATCTGACCAGAGCACCTTCTTCCTCATGTTTGCTGTGTCGCCCACATGGCTTCTCACAAACTGCAAATGGGACTTCTTATGGCTTTCTTTCAACAATGGCTTTCTTCTTGCCACTCTTCCATAAAGGTCAGATTTGTGGAGTGCACGACTAATAGTTGTCCTGTGGACAGATTCTCCCACCTGAGCTGTGGATCTCTGCAGCTCCTCCAGAGTTACCATGGGCCTCTTGGCTGCTTCTTTGAATAACCACTTCCTTACCGGACACTCATACCCCCTTCCTGCTCAGGCCAATTTTCAGATTTCAGCGCCGTCACACTTTGAATGACAATTGCGCAGTCATGCAACACTGTACCCATATTTATCATTTTCTTCACACAATAGAGCTTTCTTTTGGCGGTATTTATGGGGTTGTAAAAGCAGAAGGGTTTTTATCTTAATGCATTCTATGCATTAAGATAAAAAAAACCTTCTGTGTGTATCAACCTCCCCCAAAAGAAGCAGCAGCGGCACCATTGGCTCCCGTGGGCTGTCAAAGTCAGCCAGCCAATCGGGAGAGAGTGGGCCGGGTTGGGGCTCTGTATCTGAATGGATACACGGAGCTCTGACTCTGCTTGGGTGCCCCTTTTGCAAGCTGCTGGCAGAGGGGCACTCGATAGGAGAAGTGGCCAGGAGAGTAGAAGAGGGACCTGAGAAGTCTGGGCTGTTCTGTGAAAATCCAACTGAACAGAGGAAGCATAACATATTTGTGATTTAAAAAAAAAGCCTTTACAATCACTTTAATCACCACTGGGGTTTTTATTTTTTGCAAAACGAAAAAAAAACAAAAAAACAAAAAGTCTTTCATATTTTATTATTATAAAGTTTTGCAAACAGGTAATTTTTCTCCTTCACTGATGGGCTCTGATAAGGGGGCACTGACTGGCAGCACTGGTGATCACTAAGGGGACTGATGTCCTTCCAGCAGAAGCCGGTTAACGGCTTTCTTCACGCCGATAGCGCGAGAAAAAAATTCTGTGATCAGCTGTCCTTGGCTGACAGCTGATCACGTGGTAAAGGGTCAGCCGTGATTGGCCCTTCACCCTGCTCTGTGATCACCAAAAGACTTAGCGATCACAGATAGTGTCCCCTGGGATCCACGGGTAGCACGAGAACGTCCATTTAAAGCCTGCACTGTAGCTGTCTTTCTGCTATAGCACGGGCGCAAAGGGGTTAATAATGCTCTCCTTGCCCGGCCGATCAGTTTAGATGGACGGCCATGCAATTGGTAGGCTTGCAATTGTGCCATACGCTTTCCATTTTCGGATGATGGATTGAACAGAGCTCCGTGAGATGTTCAAAGCTTGGGATATTTTTTATAACCTAACCCTGCTTTAAACTTCTCCACAATTTTATCCCTGACCTGTCTGGTGTGTTCCTAGGCCTTCATGATGCTGTCTGGTCACTAAGGTTCTCTAACAAATCTCTGAGGGCTTCACGGAACAGCTGTATTTATACTGAGATTAAATTACACACAGGTGACTTCTGAAGGCAATTGGTTCCACTAGATTTTAGTTAAGGCCCCTTTCACACACACGGACCGTTTGTCCGTTTTTCATCCATCCGTTGATGGATGAAAAACGGACATCAATGCATCTCTATGGAAAAACGGATGACAACTGATGATCATGTATTTGCATCCGTTTTCATCAGCTTCCGTCAGCATCCGTTTTTGTGAACGGATGAAAGTCCTATTTTTCATCCGTCAAAAAAACGGATCGGACGAAAAACGGATGTAAACTGACGAACGGTCAGTTTTTCATCTGTTTTTGCATTGGTAGTGAATGAAAAAAAAAAAAAAAAAAAAAAAAAAAAAAAACCTGATGAAAAACGGATGAAAAAAACTGATGAAAAACGTATGAACTGACGAACTGATGAGCGGTCCGTGTGTGTGAAAGGGGCCTAAGGGTATCAGAGTAAAGGGGGCTGAATGCTAATGCACGCCACCACTTTAAAGATATTTGTAAAAAAAAAAAAAAATTGAAAACCATTTATCATTAAACTTCACAATTATGTGCCACTTTGTGTTGGTCTATCACATAAAATCTAAATAAAATATTTACGTTTTTGGTTGTAACATGACAAAATATGTGGAAAATGTCAAGGGGTATGAATACTTTTTCAAGGCACTGTAAATCAACAGACTTTAATGAGAGCCGGTGTAATCAGATACATACGTATCCTTTGGGGATATCCGTGTCTTCATTGTTCCCTGGATCATTCTCCAAGTGCTGTTTAATTTTTTCTTCTAAACCAGAAGCATCTGCACCTTGATACTGATCAATTTTTACTTTATTTCGGAAGAATAAAAACGTGGGGGTTGCTGATATATTGTTGGCAGCGGCTGTTCCCTAAAAAAGGCAAATCACACGATGTTAATTCAGAACAATGACATCACACAATTACCTTTCTACACTTTACTAAACCGACATTCAAAATCAGGGCAATAGTGTGAGAATAATATGGACTTTGGGGAAAATCTTGTAATCCAGATGAATGTGCTTGCTGATGAAAAGTTTAGAAACAATGTAAAGCTATGTAGAGAATTTCAAACTAACCCCCCTAGCAAAGAATATACAAACCCATTCAGCATTTTTCTTTTAAAGCGGTATTAAACCCACAAGCAAACATTATAGTGCATCTTACCATTTCTTATATGCGATGGCTGCATTCGTTTTCTTTTTTTAGGCTTTCATTTTCACCTACGGCTCTGGCCAGTAAGTATTTTTCAACAGCTGTCTTGCAAAGTAGCAGTTAGAGGGTTGAGGCAAAACCATTTAACACCAACATGGATTGCTTACAGCAATCAGCTTTTACATATGTAAAAACCTTAATCGCAAAAGGAACAAAAAACTGTTGCTGTAGCGGCTTAAAAAGTGTGAGCTAGAGTTTGGCTTCAGTTTCTTTAGGGCCAGGTCACACCATAGAAACGCAGTCTGCATGCATTCCAGATGCTTTTCTGCATGCGCGTTTTTGATGCAGTCCAGTGCATTTTTTCCCCCTCTTTTTTTTGTTAGGATTGCCCCCCTTTAGGACCAGAGCACTTTTTGCGATTCGGCACTGCGTCGCTTTAACTGACAATTGCGCGGTCGTGCGGCGTTGTACCCAAACGAAATTGAGGTCCTTTTTTCCCCCCACAGATAGAGCTTTCTTTTGGTGGTATTTGAACACCTCTGCGTCACTTCTGATCATCGCTATAAATGGAGTGACAATTTTGCAAAAAACCCAATATTTCTTTTTGCTAAAAGACATGTCCAATAAAAAAAAAAAAAAATTAAAACAAAACGCAAATCGGGGGAAAATTGATTGGTTTGCAAGTTGTTTTTTTTTTTCTTTTTTTTACTGTTTACTAGTAATAGCAACGATCTGCGATTTTTAGCGGGGCTGCGACATTGCGGCAGACACTTTTTTGGGACCATTGACATTTATACAGCGATCAGTGCTATGAAAATACTGATTACTGTGTAAATGTCATTGCCAGGGAAGGGGTAAACACTAGGGGGCGATCAAAGGGTTAACTGTGTTCCCTGGGATGCGTTACTAACTGTGTGGGGGCTGGGCTGAGTGGGGGAGAAGAGTGATCTCCGCTCCCATATACAGGGAACCTACAATCACACTCCTTCCCCCCTGTCAGAACAGAGATCTGTGTTTACATACACGGATCCCCATTCTGTCACTGCAGGGGAAAGATCGTG
This sequence comes from Glandirana rugosa, assembly GCA_018402905.1. NCBI lineage: Eukaryota > Metazoa > Chordata > Amphibia > Anura > Ranidae > Glandirana > Glandirana rugosa. The sequence continues at coordinate 530,335 of BLSH010558500.1, forward strand.
GGTAGCTGGTGGACATCCAGTCTGCCCTACCGGCTCCCCCTCTACACAGTGAGCATGCCCACAATCTCGTAGCCACCGTCTGGTGACGGCAGTTTGCGATATCAAGTCAAGTTGCCGCCGTCAAGCCATGGCGGGTGGTCGGCAACTGGTTAAATAAGATAATGTGTGTTCCAGTGCGTTTTACAGCGTTCCACTACAGTTCAGTGCAGGAAAAATGCAGCATGTTATACTTTTATTTCTGGAACTGGAAGCACTGGTGTGAACTATGCCACTGAAAACCATATAACCTACTTTCCATGTGTAATTGGTGCAGAAAAAAAAAAAAAACGGACTGGACTGCATGTGGTGTGATCTGGTCCTTCCTGTAAACTAAATCTGCTAGTCCATTCAACACTCTCCTCCCCCCAGACTGACAATGCTGCTGTCCAAAGGAGCCCCTGTGCTTCATACAGGTGGTGTGTTACTAGTGGCGGCCCGTGCATAAGTGCCGCACGAGCACCGCCCCCCCCCCCCCAATCCATGCATCAGGTCCCATAATCTACATGCAGGACACCGGACGCATGGTTTCCAATCAGGGTTTTTTTGGGCTTTTTTTTAAGCACATGATTAGAGCCAGAGACTCTAATAGACTTAAAAAAAAGGGTGGGCTCGGGGAGCAGAGCACTGCGCCCCAAGCCCACCCATTTGTGTGACAATAGCGAAAGAATATTCGCTATGGTCACACAGATTCTCCTCCCGGAGAAGGAGAAGCGTTCCAATTGGCCTAGGCGCAGGAGGGAGGAGGTATGGCAGAAGCCGCCGTGATGCAGAGGAGGAGACCAAGGGGAAGCCGTTGCCCAGAGGGAACCACTGACCGATGGGGTAAGTGCCAGCCTTGTAACTGAACACCAGCCGCCACTATGTGTTACTGGCCAGATCATAAGGTGAAAACAGAGGGAAAAAACAAAAACAAAAAAACAAATGCAGCCACCATATCTAATGATTGGAAAGCTGCAATGTGTTACATTTTTGGATTGGGTTTAATACAGCTTTACTTTCACTAGGGATGCACCGATTAAAAGGTACTGAGCATTTTCACAAATACCACTGGTGGAAAGAAAAATTGCTCAATTCCCCCCGTCAACACAGTCAGTGTTGATGGGGGAATGCCTCCCGTAGCACTATTGTATTTTGCTAGCAGGGAGCATGGGGAGCCTTACCGGTCAGCAGAACACAAGGATTACTGCTAGCGGCTATAACCCCTGGCAGTAATTGTAAAAAAAAAAAAAAAAAAAATCCAACAGGCTGGTTGTACCGAAGTTGATCGATAGATCAACCTGGGCACAATCAGTCTGCCCATAGATGGCTCTAATCTCAGCTGGTTCCTGCTGAACTGTCCGAGATTCAATCCATCTCTGGCCAGCTTATAGGATAAGTTTACCTTTGGGAACATGTTACACCCGTATTTAGGAATGTAAGGGCACTGACAGGTCTGTAGGAGACCTGCATGGCACCAGTAATCTGCTGATCGCTGGTGCAAAGCTTTACAGAAGGGGTAGGCAACTTGAGAGAAGGAGATCTACTTGAAAAACACTGATGAAGTTAAAAGATCACAGAGCACAGTGGAGGGTCCAGGAGTGCGTCGCTGTCAGAACGCAGGGACCAGGAGTGCGTCGCTGTCAGAACGCAGGGACCAGGAGTGCGTCGCTGTCAGAACGCAGGGACCAGGAGTGCGTCGCTGTCAGAACGCAGGGACCAGGAGTGCGTTGTGTTATGGAAATTAATTAAGTTTATAATCATTTATGTTATGTTTAAATATGTAAAAAAGCCTATAAGAAGGGATGACTCTTACAGTCTTCCCAGAACAAATGCTTGCTGCAAAGTAACCACACATTTTTCTATATATGGCCAAAAAGCTTAGCCTGTAAGTCAAAGCCATACCATTTCTCAAGAAATGACAAATAAAGGGTCTAAGTCCCACTAACCAATCATCTTGAGACATGGTGGCTGAGACGGCAGACTGTTGGATATATAAGCGGATGTAATGTAACTAGAAGTTAGACAGTTTCTCAGATACAAGCCAAACAGGTTAACTCCTCATATATGCAGCCCTATTGCACGGGTTACGAGGGGTTAAAACCAGTGGGCCGATATCTGACTATCTCCTGTACCTGTCTCCTCGTACGAGTGAATAAACTTCTTGACTTGAACCTGAATGAGGTCTAAGGTGAATTTCCCTCAGTCGCAGTAACAATGCAGGGACGGCTGTGGGAAAAAATTTGAAAAAATATGGAGGGCATGGTTCGAGTCTAGTTGCTCTGCGGGTTGAATGCACTGACATGTCAATGTATATCTTGCGTGGGCCAATTACAGGCTATGGGAAGGTATAGCTAACAAGTGGTAGCAGACACTTTGATGGCCTGGGTGAGACGGAAATCCTTGACACACTGTCAGATGACCATGTAAGAGTATAAAAGTTGGTGATTCATTGCCTAATCTTAATCAAAGGTGGAAGGGGGCAGTTGACTGAGCAAAAAGGGGGGAGGGGGAGGGAATTGTTATTGTTGGGGGAGTAAATTGCTTAAGGGAGTAGACAGGAGATTCTATGTATAGATAGTTCAGTTTTCGAAGGGGAGCCATAGGAATTGGCCCTTTGATTACTCTGCTGTAACTGTAATACTGTTATGTTTTCATTTGGAAAATCAATAAAAATAAGTTTTAAAAAAAAAAACAATGCAGGGACCAGGAGTGTGTTGCGGTCACAATGCAGGGACCAGGAGTGCGTCGCGGTCACAATGCAGGGACCAGGAGTGCGTCGCGGTCACAATGCAGGGACAAGGAGTGCGTCACGGTCACAATGCAGGGATTGGGGGAGGGGGTTATGTGGCGGGTGGAAGTGGACACTGCTATGGGGGGGGACGGGGGGGACGACACTGGCTGCCCATAACCGTGTCCTCTGCCCCCTTCACATCACATCACAAAAATAAATGAAAATGATTAAATGCACAATTTTTTTACCTGCAAAAAAAAAAAAAATGTACATTTAATCATTTATTTTATTAAGAGTGAACTTATCCTTTAAAGAGCCCACTGAAATGGCTGTGGCAGTTAGAAAGACCAGAAAATTGGGTACAGAGAACTTGTTACTAAAACCGGAGAACCCAAGTAAAAGAAAACACACCGCACAAGTAGTCAGCGGGCGATTCCACCCGTTAAAGGCACAGTCCACTTACTTGGCACTGATGTACGTCCACTTCCAGAAAGACGGCTTGTGGATACTTATTACTTAGTGATGTGAAGACCGGTGCTATCCTCACACATGGAGCACACCTGAAATACAAGAAACACTCAGAATGAACGCTGATCACAGAAGCCGTGCTGGAGACTCTCCTCTCTACCTTCACCTCTACACTTGTGTACTAGATGTAATCTAAATCAGGACTGGTGACTCGCTTAATCCAATTAATATACTGATTAAGGATTAGACTAAAATCGGACAATCGTTATTTGTAATCTGAGATGAGCAGCAGTGATTCACAGACCTATGATGACCGGACGCTTCTACTCACCTAATACAGCAAAGTGACATTAGACTGGGATAGCCGTGCAAAGCTTCAAACACCAACATGTAAATCAAAACAAGATATGCAATATACGAGGTGTGACAATTTAATTCTGGGAATGCCATGGTATAACACTATTGTGGTGAGTCACGCAGCCATTCGCACTCGACCGTGTTCTGACATGATTCGCACTCGCCTGGATCGCAGACCAGGTGACTCGGTCTTTACAGATTAGTAGAAGAAATAACACGTGTGTGTTGTGCTGTTGGCGGAAATTGAGTGACCGGAATCTGGTAGCACCAGATGGACATCAAATTTTACATGAAAATTGACAAAAGTGCAAGTGAAACTTTAGCTTTGTTACAACATGCGTATGTTGAACATTCCATGAAGAAATCAAGTGTTTGTGAATGGCATAGGTGGTTTAACCACTTCCCGTCCACCCATCATCAAATGATGGAGGGATGGTGCGGCTCTCGTTCTGGGTGGACGTCATATGACGGGCGCCAAGAGGGGCCACTCTCGCGCCATGTTGCGCGGACACGGCACGACCCCGATCTCTGTAAATAGCTAATCATGCGGTTCTTTAACCATGTGATCGGCTGTGTCCAATCACAGCCGGTCATATGCAAGTGCCGGTGATCGGCTCTCATTGCCTCACATAGAGTGTGTGATGAGGAGAGCCGATCAGCGGCATCTCCTTGCAGGGAGCACCCAGACATGTAATCAGGGCACGGATCATCAGTGTCCGGATTACAGTAAAACCCCCAGTGCTGCCCATCAGCGCAGCCTGATCAGCGCCCATCAGTTAAAGAGATATAATTAATTACAAAATTTACTGACAAACTAAGAAAAACTTTTAACTTCGTAAAAAATAAAAAACCCAGTAGTGATTAAATACCACCAAATAACGCTCTATTTGTGTGAAAAAAATGATTAAAAAGGTCATATGGGTACAGGGTACGCAATTGTCATTCAAAGTGTGACCGCGCTGAAAGCTAAAAAAAAAATGGCCTGAAGGGGTGAAAGTGCCCTGTAGGCAAGTGGTTAAGGAGGGGCGGGAAGATGCCCACGATGGCGCAAGAAGTGGGTAGCCAAAAACACAAAGGACGGATGCAAATGTGGTCAGAGTGTGAATCCTCATATGCTCAGATCAAAGAATATATTTACTGTACATGCAGCCACAGATATCGCTGACACATGCGCTTTGAAGGAACGGCCACCCAGGTTGTTCCTTCAGAGCCCTGTGCCATAAGCAGCTGCTCCTGTGCCCATGTGCGGGAGTGAAGTAATCGCGGCTTCAGCTAGTCACAGAGCGGGAGTCCGCAAACCTGGAAGCAAGACGGGCGAAGATGGGAGCGCCTTCAGCGATATCTCGGTACTGGAATACTTAATTTTAAAGGCAAATTCAACAATGTGCTAGCATGCAAAGCGCACTAGCACATTATATTACCATGCAAGGTAAAAACAAAAAGTGGTTGTAAACCTGCAGTGCATGCTATATAAAAGCAAAGGCACCAAAGTAATAGAAGGTAGCCAAAGAAATAATCTGCTAAGAAATCAAGGCATCAATGTATTAACCTATAATACAACTTCTCACCCTCCACCCCCCCTCCCCATTTACTATAGGTTAACATTTCTCCTTTCACATTTGGCTAACAGTGAAGCCTAGCACTGGAAACATTACCTCCCTGTTCCTGCCTCTATCATGCAGCTGCTGCTGAAAACCCTGATGTATGGTCACCAGCTGCTACACAGTGCTAGCAAGGGGAGTATCAGAAGTTTGGGGTGCTCTTAATGAAGGCCCCCTAACTTTGGCCTGAAGAGGCAGCGACTCTTTATGAAATAGATTTCATTCTCACCCATGTACTGATGGCAAAGCTCATCCAGTCTGATCTGCATACAGGGTATAGGTAGTGGTGAGGGCCCCTGGTCATGGTGGTCTGTATGTATTGCATGGTGCTCTGAATAGATATTAGTAATGGCCCTGGTAATACTGGTCTGTATAGATAATCGTGACCACATCGGTGCATTGTATTGTAGGAGTGTCAGGCTCTGTATACAGATCAGTAGTAGGAGTAGAGCGTCAGGCTCTGTATACAGATCAGTAGTAGGAGTAGAGCGTCAGGCTCTGTATACAGATCAGTAGTAGGAGTAGAGCGTCAGGCTCTGTATACAGATCAGTAGTATGAGTGTAGTATAGGACTTAGTACATGGATCAGTAGTAAGAGTGCAGTATAGGGCTTAGTACAAGGATCAGTAGTAGGAGTGTAGTATTGGGCTTAGTACATGGATGAGTAGTAGGAGTGAAGTATTGGGCTTAGTACATGGATCAGTAGTAGGAGTATAGCATTGGGCTATAGTAGTACTACTGATCCATGTACTAAGCCCAATACTACACTCCTACTACTGATCCATGTACTAAGCCCGATACTACACTCCTACTACTGATCCGTGTACTAAGCCCGATCCTACACTCCTACTACTGATCTGTGTACTAAGCCCAATACTACACTCCTACTACTGATCCGTGTACTAAGCCTGATCCTACACTCCCACTACTGATCCATGTACTAAGCCCGATACTACACTCCTACTACTCATCCATGTACTAACTAGACTTGTGCATGGCTAAAAAATTTGTTTTTTTCGTTTTTCGGAAATTCGTAAATTAAAAAAATTCGTAATTCGGAGATTAAAAAATTTGGAAATCGGTAATTCGGCAAATTCGCGGTAATTCGGCGATCGGAGCAGACGAAAATCCGAAATCTGAAAATTGGAAAAAACTAAGAATATTTGAAATAATAACTAAGAACTATTAAAATTATAGGTATTGGAATTTCCTTGAAAGTTTGGCTGTTAATGAACTTAAATATGAAATTTAGCACTAATGGTCATACTTTCTAGAAAATTTCAATACCTACATTTAATAGTTATTTATTGTCATTTCAAATATTCTTTTTTTATTTCCGAAATTCGGAAATAAGGAAGAACACTTGAAATAATAAGTTATTAATTTATAATTTTTACTTATTATAAATTATAATAAGCTATTATTATTTCAAATGTTTTTCCTTATTTCCTACTTTTGCAGTGTGTGACTGTATATATGCATACTGTATGTATGTGTGTGTGCATACTGGGTGTGTATATTGTATGTATACTGTGTGTTTACCTACAATATAAGCACAGTATACACATACATACATACATACAGTATGCATATATACAGTCACACACTGCAAAGGTCAGAAATAAGGAAGAACATTTGAAAAAAATAATAGCTTATTGTAATTTATAATAAGTAGAGTTGAGCGAACCCGAACTGTAAAGTTCGGGTCCGTACCGAACTTTTGGGTGTCCGGGAGCCAGACCCAAACCCGGACTTTTCAAAAAAAGTCCGGGTTCGGGGTTCTGGTAATTTTACTAAGAGTTCTGAAAAGTGCTGTAAAAAAAGTCCTGGAAAGTCCTAGAGGTCTGCAAAAGGAAGGGAAATGGGGTTAAGGGTCGGACAAGTGCCCTACAAAGAAATGGGGATAGGGAAATAACTTAAAATAATTAAAAAAAAAAATAACATCAAAAATGGAGGTGGATGTGGACTATTTTAAAACTGGGTGTGAAAACTATAAATTAGCGGGGATAAGCCATATCACTGTTCTAAGAACAGTGATATGGCTTCTCCCGGCTAATTTATACCTTTGTCACACAGTTTTAAAATGATTGTACATTCTACAATCATCTTAAAACTCTGTGTGAAAAGTATACATTAGCCGGGAGAAGCCATATCCCTGTTCTTACAACATCTGCAAACTGTGTGTGAAAACTATCAATTAGCGGGGAGAAGCCAGATCACTGTTCTAAGAACAGTGATATGATATATCACTGTTCTTAGAACAGTGATCTGGCTTCTCCCCTCTAATGGATAGTTTTCACACACAGTTAGAAGATAATTGTAGAACAGTGATATCATATCACTGTTCTACACAGTGATTTTTGTCTGTTCCAATTGCCGAATTAACGCAATTGCCGAATTACCGCGAATTTCCGAATTAACGAAATTGCCGAATTACCGTGAATTTCCGAATTACTGCAATTCGGAAAAACGAAAATTCGGAAATTGAAAATTTGGAATTCGTCCGAATTGCCGAATTTTGCAAAATTCGGTAAAAACGAAATTCGGAACGAAACGAATTGCACAAGCCTAGTACTAACCCCAATACTACACTCCTACTACTCATCCATGTACTAAGCCCTATACTACACTCCTACTACTCATCTATGTACTAAGCCCGATACTACACTCCTACTACTGATCCTTGTACTAACCCCAATACTACACCTACTACTGATCCATGTACTAACCCCAATACTACACTGCTACTACTGATCCATGTACTAACCCCAATACTACACTCCTACTACTGATCCATGTACTAACCCCAATACTACACTCCTACTACTGATCCATGTACTAACCCCAATACTACACTCCTACTACTGATCCATGTACTAAGCCTGATACTACACTCCTACTACTGATCCGTGTACTAACCCCAATACTACACTCCTACTACTGATCCATGTACTAAGCCCAATACTAGACCTGAGACCTCTGTAGACCTGAGCAGTGGAGAGCCGATTGGCTGCTCTCTTGATGATGGGGGGGGGGGCTG
>BLSH010558500.1:545279-572036 GCA_018402905.1 Glandirana rugosa
ATTAACATCACGATCTGGAGGTGACATTGAGATTTGTTCATTGGACATTCTCGGGCAAGTGTGTCCCCGCTGAACGCGAGGCTGAACACAACACGGTCCAGCAAACTGTAGAATATAGGGTAACTTCACTTACCCTCGGCAGAATTACATGTGATGACTTCAGCGAGGCTGAAGTTTTTTCCAAGGACGTACTCTCTCTCTCTTGGTTTTCTCACCTCTGGTCATACTGGGTCGGTTGATGTCCCCATATACACAGTCGTGTGATCCCTTTGATAAGTTGTCATAGGAGTTGTTTGTCTAGGAATTCCGACCTAAGTGTGGACAGGCCACGCTTAAGGTCGGACAGACGACGGCCCTTCCCCGCCTCGGCGACAAGCCGCCGAGGACAGGCAATGTCAAACGACCTGGCACAACACAAGTCGGAGCGCAAGTCGCCCCTGTGTGAACGGGCTCTTACAGGTTACTTGTTTAGAGTTACAGTGGAGGTCTAGCACTACAATTATCGTTTGCGGTGATACCTCATGTGTGGTGTGAATACCTTTTACATATATGTGCGCTACTTATCTATGAATTAGTTTCTGCGCACAAGCACGGAGGAATGGGGGGCACTTTCATTTTTATTTATTTATTTATTTTTTTTATCACTTTTTTTCCTATTAGAATATAAGCATCCCTTCTAATAGAGATAAGTATGACATGACCTCAAATCGCTCCTTTTACCTTTTAAGGCAAAAGATAAAATAAATGGGTTTTCTTCCACCCTAGACCAGAAGTGATGTAATGATGTCGCTCCGGGCTTCTAAGGCCATAGGAGCGATCAGAGACGATCTAGCGGAGTGGAGTGTGGAAGTATGAGAGAATATGTAACGCACTTAGATTATGTATATTACCGATGGCGTGAACGATGGGTCACATGTAAGTGTAAGATGTCAGTTTATAGACGTCTGTACATTATAGGCACCAACGCTGCCAAAGAGTGGTATGCAGACACGCATGGCCATCCATTGCACATGCCTATTGCATGCCTGTCTTCCTCTTTTAGAAAAAAATATGCCAGGGTGGGCTCCTAGCAACTGACCTTTTCCCACTTGTTACTCTTAGCAACTGTTGGGCAGCCAAAAATCACAAGACCTGCTGCGCTGCCATTTCCCAGAAGGTGAAAGGTAAAGCAGCAGAGCTAGGCCCCTTTCACACGGGCTTTCTGTCCAGGTCCGCCTATCAGTTTTTCAGGCGGACCTGAGCGGACACTCCATGCAGCCCTATGGAGCCGGGGATGTCAGCGGTGATATGTCCGCTGACATCTGGCACTCTCCGATCCAATCCTGTACATGAAATCCAGATGGATGGAAACCCTATTTTCCATCCGTCTGGAGGATCGGATTGGATGAAAATGAACAGGCAGTGCATTTTCATCCCATCTCCATAGAGGAGAGCGGGGCTCTGACAGATGTGTCTCCGCACAGTGAGCGGAGACGGATATGACATCCGCCTGCTCAGTGGGGATCAGCGGAGCGATCCCTGCTGAGCAAAGAGGAGTCCGCAAACGGACAAGCCCGTGTGAAAGGGGCCTAAGCTATTCCCTCACTTATGTTTTTTTTATTTTACATAATTATACTAGAGGTGCACCGGATTGAAATTTTGGTGCCGAAACCAAAAAATTCAGGATGCATGCACTTGACCGAAACCAAAAATGAAAAAAAAATATATATACAGTTGTGCTCATAAGTTTACATACCCTGGCAGAATTTAATGAATTATGAATGATAAAACAAAAACATTTCTTTCACTCATGGTTAGTGTTTGACTGAAGCCATTTATTATTATTATCAATTGTGTTTACTCTTTTTAAATCATAATGACAAAAGAAACTACCCAAATGACCCAGATCCAAAGTTTACATACCCTGGTGATTTTGGCCTGATAACATGCATACAAGTTGACACAAAGGGGTTTGAATGGCTATTAAAGGTAACCATCCTCACCTGTGATCTGTTTGCTTGTAATTAGTGTGTGTATATAAAAGGTCAATGAGTTTCTGGACTCCTGAGAGACCCTTGCATCTTTCATCCAGTGCTGCACTGATGTTTCTGGATTCTGAGTCATGGGGAAAGCAAATTAATTGTCAAAGGATCTGCGGGAAAAGGTAGTTGAACTATTTAAAACAGGAAAGGGATATAAAAAGATATCCAAGGAACTGAGGGACTCCCAAAAGGCATACTTTGATTTGTCCGCTGAGGATGCCCAAGAGTACATAGCTGGAGTTTCAAGGCAGAGGGATCCCCCCCACTCCCAAATGTATGACCTAATCAACCTGGTCAAATGGTGGTTGCAGCCTGAGATACTCATAATGCCCCAAATAGCGGAGAGAGTTGCAATGGACCAGTTCCTGAGAGCTCTACCTCCTGAGTTGCAGAGATCGGTGAGGCAATGTGATCCAAATTCGAAGGATGTTCTGGTTGAGCTGGAGGAACGCTACTTTGCGGCCGAGGACCTGGTTGCTGGGTCTGCAGGTTCAAGATCCCTAATGGTCAAAAGACCTCCTCCTGTGACCATCCGGTCAACCCTAGTATCACAGCTGGTCAGGCCCAAAAGAGGAAGTCCTGAGAGGCCGGCTAGAGTGGTCAGAGGGTCATCCTCGGTTTAAATACCCCATCTGGGAAGCCCCAGAGCAACCCGTGGGCATCCCCAGTTTTGGCAGTGCAGTGAGTGGGATCACATCCCTGCCAAGTGTCCTTAAATCCTGAGCCTATGGAGTGTGATGTAGTCCAACGCATGTCCCTGTTTGCTCGCCCGGGCCTAGTCGCTGATCTGGACATGCTAAGCTCTGTTGTAAAGATAAGGGGAAAAGGTGTGCATGCCCTCCTGGACTCTGGAAGCCTGGTCACCCTGGTCCATAACTGGCTGGTGGACCCTGAACAGCTGACCCAGCATCAGGTAGGAGTAGTATGTGCGCATGTTGACCTGTAAGAGGTACCCCACAGCACTGGTGACCTTTGAAACTAGCTCAGGATCTGTGTCCCCTATCCTTATGCACAGTGTAATATTGGGAGAGACTTTCCACTGTTCCAGGAACTTTGCAGTGGGAAGGAGAAGATTCTTGAGCCTGGACTTCCTAGTGGGACTGCAGGGAGGAACGAACCCCAACCACTTTGAACCAATGGTTGATGAAAATGCTGTAGGGGTGACCCCTTATGAAAATGTCTTTTCCCCTAGCAGTCTGTGCGGGTGAACTGGAGGTGACCCCTGAGCCCCTAGAGTTTCCCGGCATGCCGGAGCTAGAGGTTTCCCGGGACAACTTCAGGGACCTCCCAGTTACAGAATCCTACTCTTGTACAAGCCTGGAAAAATGTGAAGGTAAACAATGTGACCCCGGTAGCCCCAGGGCTGGAAAATATGTTTCCTCATATGGCGGTTAATCATGGCATATATCGGGTTGACAAACTTCCTGGTGACTCCCTGGGTGGTCATCTGGCCTAATGAAAAGACCAAATAACATGTTGTACATTGTTTCTTTTTGCTTGAGATACATGCCGACGTGAAAAACTATTGTGAGTCATGCCCTGAGTGTCAAAAGGCAGCCCCTATGCCCCATTACTGTAGCCCATTGGTGCCATTGCCTGTGATTGAGATACCTTTTGGATCTGATGGGGCCAGTAGTTAAGTCTGCCAGAGGCTATCAGTACATCCTAGTGGTCATGGACTATGCCACCCGGTATCCCGAGGCTGTTGATATGTGGAGTATATCTGCCACATAGAATCTTGAGATTTTTAAAGTAAATGGGTGGCAGGGAGAGGTCTGTAGGCAGCAAGAAATTAAGCACTGGTCACACCTTGCTCCCCACCTGGGGTATAATTTTGCCTGACCTGGGTTTAATCAGTGGTGGTGCTGAGAGAGAGAGAGAAGGAGCAGGCAGTGAGGGAACATGCCTACAGGACTGAAGCAGACCCAATGATGTCTGTTAGCCAGGAGGCTTATATCCGTTAGATGGACTTTTGTTTTGGAACTGTTTTCTACCCCTACGAGGGAAGCCTTGCTGTCATCTTTATTTGCTGACCAAATAAACATGGGCAGGAAGTAGGGTTGCCACCTCATCCCTTTAAACCCGAACACATATGAATTACACAGGTCCTGTGGCTTATTAAATGCAGATAAGGCACCAAGGGAGTTTAATTACCACTTTAATCAGCCACAGAACCTGTGGAATTCATATGTGTTCGGGTTTAAAGGGATGAAGTGGCAACCCTAGCAGGAAGCACTTAACCTTGCATACGACTGGACTACCTGTTTGAAAACTCTTAACTTAAAGCTAATCACCCACAATATGTAGAATGTGTATATACACACAGTATCTCACAAAAGTGAGTACACCCCTCACATTTTTGCAAATATTTTATTATATCTTTTCATGTGACAACACTGAAGAAATTAAACTTTTCTACAATGTAAAGTAGTGGGTGTACAGCTTGTATAACAGTGTAAATTTGCTGCCCCCTCAAAATAACTCAACACACAGCCATTAATGTCTAAACTGTTGGCAACAAAAGTGAGTACACCCCTAAGTGAAAATATCCAAATTGGGCCCAATTAGCCATTTTCCCTCCCCGGTGTCATGTGACTCGTTAGTGTTACAAGGTCTCAGGTGTGACTGGGGAGCAGGTGTGTTAAATTTGGTGTTATTGCTCTCACTCTCTCATACTGGTCACTAGAAGTTCAACATGGCACCTCATGGCAAAGAACTCTCTGAGGATCTGCAAAAAAGAATTGTTGCTCTACATAAAGATGGCCTAGGCTATAAGAAGATTGCCAAGATTCTGAAACTGAGCTGCAGCACGGTGGCCAAGACCATACAGCGGTTTAACAGGACAGTTCCACTCAGAACAGGCCTAGCCATGATCCACTAAAGAAGTTGAGTGCACATGCTCAGCGTCATATCCAGAGGTTGTCTTTTGGGAAATAGATATATGAGTGCTGCCAGCAGTGAGGGGTCAGTCTGTCAGTGCTCAGACCATACGCCACACACTGCATCAAAATTGGTCTGCATGGCTCTCATCCCAGAAGGAAGCCTCTTCTAAAGATGATGCACAAGAAAGCCCACAAACAGTTTGCTGAATACAAGCAGACTAAGCATGTGGATTACTGGAACCATTGCCTGTGGTCTGATGAGACCAAGATCAACTTATTTGGTTCAGATGGTGTCAAGTGTGTGTGGCGGCAACCAGGTGAGGAGTACAAAGACAAGTGTGTCTTGCCTACAGTCAAGCATGGTGGTGGGAGTGTCATGATCTGGGGCTGCATGAGTGCTGCCGACACTGAGGGAACCATGAATGCCAACATGTATGATGACATACTGAAGCAGAGCATGATCCCCTCCCTATGGAAATGGGGCCACAGGGCAGTATTCTAACATAATGACCTGAAACACCCCTCCAAGATGACCACTGCCTTGCTAAAGAAGCTGAGGGTAAAGGTGATGGACTGGCCACGCATGTCTCCAGACCTAAATCCTATTGATTATCTGTGGGGCATCCTCAAATGGAAGGTGGTGGAACGCAAGGTCTCTAACATCCACCAGCTCTGTGATATCGTCATGGAGGAGTGGAAGAGGACTCCAGTGGCAACCTGTGAAGCTCTGGTGAACTCCATGCCCAAGGGGGTTAAGGCAGTGCTGGAAAATAATGCTGGCCGCACAAAATATTGACATTGGGCCCAATTTGGACATTTTCACCTAGGGGTGTACTCACTTTTGTTGCCGGCGGTTTAGACCTTAATGGCTGTGTATTGAGTTATTTTGAGGGGACAGCAAATTTACACTGCTACAATGTAACATAGTGAGTGTACAGCTTGTATAAAAAAGTGTAATTTCTTCAGTGTTGTCTCATGAAAAGATAGAATAAAATATTTACACAAATATGCGGGGTGTACTCACTTTTATTAGGGTTATAGGTAACCGATACAAAAAGAAAAAACAAACCAGGTGGTTGGATGGGAAGAACAAACCATATCAAAAATACATACAAAAACATTGTATCAGCCACTTTAGGACCAGAGCACTTTTTGCGATATGGCGCTGCGTTGCTTTAACTGACAATAACGCAGTTGTGCGACGTTGTACCCAAACAAAATTTGCGTCCTTTTTTCCCCACAAATAGAGCTTTTTGATCCACTTTACGTCACCTTCTGATCACCTCTATAAACAAAAAAGAGCAACACTTTTGGGGAAAAAAAAAACTATATTTGTTACTTTTGGCTATACAAATTTATTCCTCAGTTTTGGCCGATTTATATTCTACATATTTGTGGTAAAAAAAACGCTATCAGCGTATATTGATTTAATTTGTGCAAAAGTTGCCGCGTTTACAAACCATGAGAATTCATTTATAGCGTTTTTACTATTTTTAATTTTTTACTAGTAATGTCGGTGATCTGCGATTTTTAGTGGGACTGCGACATTGCGGCGGTCATGTCAGATACTTTTTACACTTTTTTGGGACCAATGACATTTATACAGCGATCACAGCTAAAAAAAAAAAAAACACTGATTACTGTACAAATGTCACTGGCAGGGAAGGGGTTAACTGTGTTCCCTGTGTGTTTTCTAACTGAGGGGGCTGGGCTGCCAGGGGCATGAGAGATCTAACTGATCCCCAACGCAGGGATCAGTGTCATGCCACCTGTCAGAACGGGAAACCCCTGTGTTTTCAACAGCGGTTCCCCGTTCCTCCTCGCTCACAGGCGATTGTGGGTCCCCAGCGGACATTGAGTTCGCCCGACCCGAGGCCACGCTCACAGAGCGCGTGCTTGCCTGCAAATTGCGCGAATCGCCGTTTATAAACAGCGATTTGCGATAACGAGTCACACTGCTACCGTAAAAGTACGCGACACGGTCGGCAAGTGGTTAAACGGTTTACTTTTTTTAGCCTTAACCGTAAAGGAATGGAGAAAATATGCTGCAAACCACTGTCTCTAATGCTGCGATTGTAATGGAAAAGCGGAAGCCTCATAACATCTTAGTGTTTATAGCTGTTGTCTGTTCAGTCTAGCAGGTCACAGTTTTATCACCTCGTGTCATCTTTGTTTTAGTTTAAAATACTGTGCACAGTTGAGTTAAAGCGGTAGTAAACCCGCTGACAGAATTAAAAATAAAAAAAAATCCTGCAAGAAAATCGCATAATATGTTAGTATGCATCGCATACTAACATATTATGAAATACTTACCTTAGAACGAGGCCCCCGATGCCCGAGTCGGTCAGCGCTAAGGACGCTGACATCTTTGTCCTCTTCTGTCTTCCGGGTACGCGGCTCCGGCGCTGTGAGTGGCCGGAGCCGCGTGACGTCACTCCCGCGCATGCGCGCGGGAGCTCTTCGCACCGGCAGCCAGCTCTGAGTTGCCGGACGTCTCGGCCGGATCGTCAGAGCGCATGCGCCGCTAATGTCAGCGGCTGCATCCAGGGCGAATATCTCCTGAACCATGCAGGTTTAGGAGATATTCTTTTTACCTACAGGTAAGCCTTATTATAGGCTTACCTGTATGTAAAAATTGATTTTAGGGTTTACTACCGCTTTAAGTGTTTTGGTTTGTGATAACAGTTGAGTCCTCCCTGCGTGTGTGCTGAGGTTTTTGCTGCTGGTTTTAGTGGGAAAACTTCCAGTGACCATGAAGAGCAAATGAGATCAGTACAGCCTGTGTTTTCTAGAGCAATCTTTTTCACCCAGGGGAGCCTTCGGGTGTCTTCAGGGGTGCCTTGGCAAAATGCCTACAAATTGGTCAGAAATTGTAAGTCATCAGGTGGATCAATCCTTCCTTTTAATTACACAAAGCCAAAGGTTTTCATTGTGCACCATTACAACCTTCCAGCCGCCAGCGTCCTAACAACCGATGACATCTCAGGTTGATAAGGAAGACATCAGTCCCCTGCACAACATCCTTGTTGGCCCTCCTCTCTGTCAGCACTGGAGTCACATTAGCTGAGTAAGGGAGAAACTGTGGGAGAAGAGAAACCTTGGAATACTAGTCAGTACCATTGTGCAAAGGTGTTTGCTTTGGAAGAATAAATCACCTCTAATGTTGGGTGTCCTTCTACACATGTGTAGATGTTGCTGCCACTTCCCCACCAGGCCAATTATGACATGTCTCGCCTACATGTAATAATCATAGTTTTTTTTGCTAGAAAATTACTCAGAACCCCCAAACATTATATACATTTTTTTAGCAGAGATCTTAGGGAATAAAATGGCGGTCATTGTAACTTTTTATGTCATGCGGTATTTGCACAGCAATTTTTTAAACGCTTTTTTTTTTGGAAAAAAAAAGTTTCATGAATAAAAAAAAAACTGAACAGTAAAGTTAGCCCAATTTTTTTGTATATTGTGAAAGATGATGTTACGCCGAGTAAATAGATACCCAACATGTCACGCTTTAAATTTGCGCTCACTCAGGAAATGGCGCCAAACTTTGGTACTTAAAGTGGTAGTAAACCCTCCTATCATTTTCAGCCAAGGAAGCTGCCATCTTTGCCTCTGTTTAATCTACAACTGCCATGATGCTGCACATGTGATCAGCTATGACACCAGCCATTGGATGGTTTGACAGTTTGGTTTAGAGCACAACCAATGGGAGTGTTACATTTCCGGCATGTGCTGGAAATGTAACTGGTTTTTAACCTGTTAAATGCACGGGTTTACTACCGCTTTAAAAATCTCCATAGGCGATGTTGTAAAACTTTTGACTGGTTGCATTTTTAGAGTTACAGCAGAGGTCTTTGGCTAGAATTATTGCTCTCGCTCTAACACACGCGGCGATACCTCACATGTGTGATTTGAACAACGTTTACATATGCGAGCGCGACTTGCGTCTTCTGTGCGCGAGCTCGCGGGGACGGGGCGCTTTAAATTTTTTTTTTTCGTTCATTATTATTTATTTTACCTTTTTTTTGTTTTTTATTTTTACAATTTCTCTTTAAATTTTTTTTTGATCACTTTTATTCCTATTATAAGGAATGTAAACATCCCCTGTAATAGGAATATTGTGTGACAGGTCCTCTTTATGGGGAGATATGGGTCAGTAAGACCTCACATCTCCCCTCTAGGCTGGAAAGACCGAGATCAGAAAAAAAAAAACAGCGATCTCGGTCTTTTCAGCCGAGTTCCCGGGCATTGTTTACATCATGTGACCCGCCCGGGCCTCCGAGGCACGTAAAGATGACTGGTGACCATCTGGTCATCAGTCATCTCTACACTCAGCTTCCGCCGGCGACAAATCTGTTCTCCAGGTCGCCGATTGCACGGGCGGCCTGGGAGAAGCACCGGAGGGCGGCTGGAGGTGGGGGGACGTCCCCTCCCGCTGCCGATAAGAACGATAAAGCGGCTGAACTGCCGCTATGATCATTCTTATGGTGCAGGGAATCGCTGGCGGATGAAAATGATATCTGAATGATGCCTGTAGGTGTCGGCATCCATTCAGATATCTCCACTTGAGGACAAGGACGTCTATAGATGTCCGGCGGTCGGGAAGTGGTTATTAATGTAAAAGTATATTAGTTTAGTTTTTAGAATGGGATGCCTCTAGATTGTGCATTATTTTAAAGGCGGCCTTGACTGAAAAAGGTTGAGAAACAGTTGTCTGGACTACTGTAAACTATAACATTTTGTGCTACACGGGGAACTAGACAGCAAGTGTACTTTTTGACCATCGGGTATTATTACATCAATAAATGATATTGTAATTATTATTACATGTTATATTATATATTGTGTGTGTGTGATTATTTATATATATATATATATATATATATATATATGTATGTGTGTTGGAGCTGTACGATTCTGGCCAAAATGAGAATCACAATTTTTTTGCTTAGAATAAAGATACCGATTTCTCTCACGATTCTCGCGGCGTAATATATTTAAATATACAAAAAAATGGGCTAACAGCACTGTTTAGTTTTTTGAAAGGGTCATTTTTCCGAAAAAAAATGCGTTTAAAAGTCCGCTGCGCAAACGGCGTGTGACCTAAAATATTGTAACAACCGCCATCTTATTCTCTAGGGTCTCTGCTAAAAAAAAATATATAATGTTTGGGGGTTCTAAGTAATTTTCTAGCACAAAATAATGGATTTTTATTTGTAAACAGCAAGTGTCAGGAAAGCTTTAGTCTTTAAATGGTTAAACCAAACATCTATACAAGGGGAGTTCATTCAGAGTTCATTCCTTTGAAGTAAATTACTTTGTATCTTTCTAGCTTCTTTTATCAATCGTGACTCAGAACTTGGCTCTCTGCCCAGACTTGCATCGACTTTTATTACTGTCAAGTCGCGCTGAGTCACCCCGCAAGTCGAACCCCATTAACTGCACTGAAAATCGCAGTAATGCCCAATGGAGATTATAATTAGTGGTGCGCCGAATGGAAATTTTGGTACCGAAAATGCACAAAACCGAAAATGACAGTTTTTAAAAAAATATTTATATTTTTATATACAATGGTCATATGCAGTCTACCTCTGCCTGGGCGCTGATAGGTGGCACTGATTGGAAGCACTGATTGGTGGCACTGACAGGTGCCACTGGTTAGCACTGGATGGTACTAGCAAGTGGCACTGGATGGTATTGGCGGGTGGCCCTGGATGGTACTGACAGTCGGCACTGGATGGTATTTGCAGGTGGCACTAATCGGCACTGGATGGTAGTGGCTGGCACTGGCAGAAGAGATTAGAAGATTCACAATGCACAGAGCGTGCTGCTTGTATGGAGCCGCTCTGTGCATGAAACTGTCAGCTAATTACACTAGAATGCAGAGAGAGAGCTGTCAGATTTTCGCGCTGAGATCGGAGGTGGGCGGGACTGAACAGCTAACACTCGCTCAGCCCCTGTTCCATTGGCTGGCATTTGATAGCTGTTCAGTCCCACCCACCTCCTGACATCAACTTGAAGATCTGACAGCTCTCTGCAGTCGCTGCATTTAAGTGTAATTAGCTGACCGTTTCATGCACAGAGCGGCTCGTACAAGCAGTGCGCTCTGTGCATTGTGAATCTCCCACATCCATTGCGGGTTTTGTGATGCAAACCACCCCCTTTTCGGTATCGGCCCATTTTTTTTTTGTTTCGGCCGATACCGAAAACACAGATTTTGGCCGAAAGGGGACCTGAATATTCTCAGCCTCAATTACAGCAAAACGTAACGCTTAGCTCCAGGTTAGGTCTTTATGGTGTACTTACCTTGATCCAACTTGGCACAATGTAATTATGCATGTCTCATTTCTGAGCGACTATGGTGTAAGCTGATGATCACTGTAAAAGTTGCCACTACTACAGTGATATGCACAGAGTGACCCCGATCCTACTCTTCTGGGGTCCCACAGCCTCGCTCCTGGCTCATCCCCGCATCGAGTGCCCCCACGGGGAAACGCTTCCCTCTGCAAGCTTGTGTGGGTACTCTCCTGAGTCCTGCTGCTGCGTCCATTGACACAGATGGCAGGACTCGTCCCCGCCCCCCAGCTCCTGTGTCATTGGATGTGATTGACAGCAGCGGGAGCCAATGGCTGCGCTGCTATCAATCTATCCAATCTGTACCCGAGACACCAGCTGGAGCGGGTGTGCTCATCCCGGAGTTAAAAGGACAGGGTCCAGGTAAGTAAAAGGGCGGCTCTGGGGAGGCCGCTACACTAAAGGAGGTTTTTCACCTTTAATGCAGTGTTTCCCAACCCAGTCCTCAAGGCACACCAACAGGTCATGTTTTCAGGATTTCCCTCAGATGAAACAGCTGTGGTAATTACTAAGGCAGTGAAACTGATCAAATCACCTGTGCAAAATAATGGAAATCCTGAAGACATGACCTGTTGGTGTGCCTTGAGGACTGGGTTGGGAAACCACTGCTTTAATGCATAGAATGCATTAAGGTGAAAAACCCCAATGGTTTACAACCCCTTTAACATCAAGAACTTTTTTTTAAAAAATAATACATTTTTTTTTTTTTTTTTAAATAAAGATTTACAAAAGTGCAACAATGGAGCATGTCAACCATGACAATTACTCCAGCTAAAAGTGACCTCTTGAAGAGGCCACTTTAATACTTTTGGTTATATACACCATTACAGCAAGTTAAACTTGAGTAGTAACGTGAAAAATAAATGTGTTTTAAAAAGATTATTAAATATAGTCCAGTTTTCTTTAATCTCCAAAATATAAACATAGGCAGAAGCAAAGAATTGTGCCAAAAACGTAGAAAAGAGCACTTTTAACTACTCATTTGACAAAAAAAAAACACATTTTTATGAAAGTATGGCATGGTGGCTTTAGTAAAGGATGAAAAAAAATGGATTATCAAACATCAGGAGATGTAAATTTGAGAAGGTAGTTCTGCCTTCAAATAAGATTACAGCAAAAAAATAGTTTTTTTTTTTTTTTGCAAAAGAAAAATAAACATGTTAAAAAGCAAAATATTCTAAGGAAATTACCCTAAACAACCCTCAACCACTGAGGCTGGATTCACACCTGGGCGTAGCGTTTTCAGGCAGAAAGTCCCGCGTTTTTTACCACAATTTTTGCCGTCATTTTGTACAGATCAAAAGGTCACCAATGTAAAAAGCAGAGAAACGCCTGTAATCTGCCTTAAAAAAAAAAAAAAAAAAAAGCTCCAGAATCTTTTTGAACTTCAGGCGTTTGGCTTCAGGTGTTTTTGAGTGGGGATGTGAACCATCTCCATAGAGCAGGGATCCTCAAACTACGGCCCTCCTGCTGTTGCGGAACTACACATCCCATGAGGCATTGTAAAACTCTGACATTCACAGACATGACTAGGCATGATGGGAATTGTAGTTCCTGAACAACTGGAGGGCCATAATTTGAGGACCCCTGCCATAGAGCATCATTGATTTGATTTTTTTTTTTTTTTTTCCCCCTCCAGAATTTTGTAGCTTCAAGCTACAAAACGCTCAGGTGTGAATGGGGCGTTACACGTGCGATAAATTACCACAAGAGAAAATGCAGTAGTTACCAAACAATCAAAAAAATACAGCATTCGTTATTTAACACAAAATTCTTAGTGAAAAAAACGTTTACAACTGATTTATCACATGCGTTATTTTACCACATTTTATTTGCCGTTATTTAATTTTTAGTGACTTGACCCCTTTGTGTCCTGTTTATCATTGAAAGTCAAAGAAAATCCCAAATTTTAGGGTTGTCCTCAGATCAGTAACAGAAGGGAAATCTTCCAATGCTCTACGTCTCTTCTGCAATAAAGACTACTTGCCCTTCCTCTTCTGAAGATGTTTTAGAATGAACAATGGGCTACACATCTCCGCTAATCAAGATGACCTGAACATCCCCAACCCTGGAGAAGAGGTTTGTGCCAGTGAGGGGACTCATGGCCGTTGCATCCATTGCTGGAGGTGAAATGAGTATTGGAGGTTTGAGTTCAGTTTGAACCTAATGTAACCATGTACGGTAGGTATAGAAATGAATCACCCCTTTAAAATAATCACATTTTGTTGATTTTTATTCTGAAATGAAGACCGATACGGTTTTTGTTTTATCCAGCTGTATTTACTCAGTGCAACTTATAACATCCAAGTGAAAGATATAATACCAACATGTCAGGAAAAAATTCAAAAGCCGAATCACTGATTTGGAAAAAGGATCACCCCCTCCTCCGAAAAATAACTTGTAAACTCAATCAAGTGTTACTAATCACCTTCTCAATGGCACACACAGCCATTTGACTTTCAAATGATATCTATTGTGGTCATGTTGATTAGCTCAGCATGAAAACAGCTTTCCTGGAGTTCCTGGTAGTGCCACTGAAGCAAGCCATCAACTATGGGTGGCAATGCACTGTCACCAGGATCTCCGGGATGAAGTTGTTGACAGGCACAAGCCAGGAGATGGATACAAAAAATGTCAAAGGCTTTATCAATGCCTAGAAGCACAGTGAAGTCTATTATTAAGAAGTGTAAGGTATTTGGTACAACACAGACCCTTCCCTAAATCAGGACGTCGCTCCAAACTGGATGAAAGAGCCAGGAGGAAATTGGTCAGAGAGGCTACCAAGAGGCCTACAGCAACTCTGAAGCAGTTGCAGGAATTTATGACAAAGAGCGGTCATTGTGTGCATGTGACAACAACATCACAAATTCTCCACAAATGTGCTTTGTATGGGAAGGTTACAAGAAAAAAGCCGCTTCTCAAGAAAGGCCACATGCAGTCACAACTGAGCTTTACCAAAACGCACCTTAAAGATTCTGCGGCTCCATGGAAAAAAGTGTTTTGGTCAGAAGAGACTAAAATGTAATTATTTGACCTCAACACCAAACGATATGTCTGGCGGAAATCCAATACAGCTCACCATCCAAATAACACCATTCCTACAGTAAAGCATGGAGCTGGTAATATCCTGTTTATGGGGGTGTTTCTCTGTAGCAGGGACTGGAGCACTTGTCAGGATAGAAGGAATAAAGGCAAAATACCCTCAGATTCTTGAGGAAAATCTGCCCTCTGTCAAAAGGTTGTCAATGGGAAGAAGGTTTACCTTCCAACATGACCATGACCCAAAGCACACAGCAACAATGACCACACAGTGGCTGAAGGAGAAAAAGGTGAATGTCCTTGCATGGCCTAGTCAGAGCTCAGACTTAAAATGATTGTAAAGGCAGAAGTTTTTTTTTTAAAAGTGATAAAAAGCCTTTTGTGTGCAGCAGCCCCCCTCACCCCCTGCCCCAATACTTACCGGAGCCCCATCTCTATCCAGTGATGTTCACAAGTGTCTTGGCCATCCGGGACTCTCCCTCCTGATTGGCTGAGACACAGCAGCGGCACCCTTGGCTCCCACTGCTGTCAATCAAAATCAGTTAGCCAATCAGTAGAGAGAGGGGGCAGGGCCGAACCACAGCTGTCTCTGAATGGGCACACAGAGCTGCAGCTCGGCTCAGGTGCCCCCATAGCAAGCTGCTAGCTGTGGGGGCGCTCAACAGGAGGGAGGGGCCAGGAGCACCGAAGTGGGACCCGAGAAGAGGAGGATCTGTGCAAATCCACTGCAACCGAGCAGGTAAGTATAATATGTTTGTTATTCTTATAGGGGAAAAAGGAGACTTTGCAATAGAGCTGCACAATTAATCGTTAAATAATCAGATCCCGATTCTTCCTCCTCTCTCGATCCTAAAGTACAACTAAAGGCAAAACTTTTTTTTTTAGTTTTGGATAGAGGGGAGAGGGATTATAACCCGTCAGTTTTTATTGCTTTCTGTGCTTCCGTTAAGGAGATTCACCTTTTCCATTTGTTCAGTTTACTATTCTCATTGAAAGTGAAAGTAAAAGAAAATCCCAAATTTCGATTTGTCCCCAAAAAAGTAATAGAGGGGAAATCTTCCAATAGAGACACCAGGTCTTGTGACCTGGGGGTCCCCAAGGGATTCCCTTAATTTGCAGGCATTTCCTCTGGCTTCCTGTTTTGGCTATGGGACAGGAAGTCAAGGGAAACCTCCACAATGGGCCACAAATGGCAAAAACCGGCTTATAACCTTCTCTTACTCTATCCAAAATGAATTAAAAAAGTGTTGCCTATAGTTCTACTTTAACAAAGCATTTTGACAATTCTATGCAGAGTTCTCTGCTGAAGCTAGACAATGTCTAAAAAAAACAAAATATGCAGCCTGCCAAGTTTATGACAATATCACTTAGACCAGGGATCCTCAAACTACGGCCCTCCAGCTGTTGCGGAACTACACATCCCATGAGGCATTGTAAAACTCTGATATTCACAGACATGACCGGGCATGATGGGAATTGTAGTTCCTGAACAACTGGAGGGCCATAGTTTGAGGACCCCTGACTTAGACGGTGATAAAGAGAAACATTGTAACACTTCATCCTTTTAGATCAGGGGTCTTCATACTTTGTAAACAAAGGGACAATTTACTGTCCTTCAGACTTTAGGGGAGGCCAGACGGTGGCCACCAGGAGTAGAAAATGACCCGACATCAGTTAAAAGTAAACAATGCCCCATCTTTGGTGTCAGTGAGAGGAATTGGGCTCCATCGTTGTCATTGGGAGGAATTGGGTCCCTTCATGCTGTCATTAATAGGAATTGTGTCCCATAATTGGTGTCATTGGTAAGAATTGTGCCCCATTGTTTGTGTCACTGGATCCCATTGTTGATGCCATTGGTAGGAAATGTGCGCCATCGCTGGTGTCATTTGTAGGAATTGTGTCATTGAGAGGAATTATGCCCCATTACTGGTGACATTGGGAGTAGTTATGCACCTTCGTTGGTGTCAGTTAATGAAATAGTGCCCCAAGGGCCGGATAAAAGCAAGCAGAGGGCTGCAGTTTGGAGACCAGGGTTTTAAATCAAATGAACGAACTTGGTCTGTAAATGAGGTCAGTTTAACCACTTAAAGTGGTTATAAACCCTTTACAACTACTTTAACTTACAGGTAAGCCTATAATAAGGTTTACGTGTAGGTACTGTGAATATATTATCTGTATCTGCATGTGCCGATGTCATAGGCACATGCGTAGTGAAGAAATGGCCTGAGGGAGCCGTTTCTTCAGTATGTGTGCCGTGACCTGCGGCGCCCGCGCTGTGATTTTCGAAGCCCACAAACTCGGAAGAAGCTCCGAGAGACATGTCACAGTGGTGTGCGGGGACTGCTGCAACAGCGTTGATCTAAGATAAGTATTTCATAATTAGCTAGTATGCGATGCATACTGGCTCATTATGCATTTGTATTGCAGTTTTTATTTTCCCCAGGGTTTAATTCACTTTAAAGAATAAACCTTTTTTTTACACTCATTGTTTACAGTTAAAATCAGTATTTTTTGCTAGAAAATGACTTAAAACCCCAAACATTTTATTTTATTTATTTAGCAGAGACCCTAGAGAATAAAATGGCAGTTGTTGCTATATTTTGCACAGTGGTCTCTCAAACACAATTTTTTTGGGGGAAAAAAACACTTTAACCACTTGATCACTGGGCACTTAAACCCCCTTAACAACCAGACCAATTTTCAGCTTTCAGTGCTCTCACATTTTGAATGACAATTACTTTTTTTCACACAAATAGAGCTTTCTTTTGGTGGTATTTAATCACCGCTGGGTTTTTTATTTTTTACGCTATAATTAAAAAAAGACCGAAAATTTTGTAAAAAAATGAATTCTTTGTTTCTGTTATAACATTTTGCAAATTAGTATTTTTTCTTCATAAATTTTTGCCAATTATAAAAAAATAGTGTATATTATTTGGTCCTTGTGTAAGTTAGAGTCTACAAGCTATGGTGCCAATCACTAAATATTGATCACACCTGATGTGCTGATGACCTATCTCATTTCCTGAGACCCTAACAAGCCAGGAAAGTACAAATACCTCCCAAATTACCCATTCTTGGAAAGTAGACAGTCCAAGGCATTTAGTAAGGGTTATGGTGAATTTTTTGAAGTTGTAATTTTTTCCCACAATTCTTTGCAAAATGAAGATTCCCCCCCCCCCCCCCAAAAATTGTCATATGTTAACGGGTTATTTCTCACACCCAACATATGCATACCACAAATTACACCCCAAAATACATTCTACTACTCCTCCTGAGTATGGCAATACCACACGTGTGAGTCTTTTACGCAGCCTGGCCACATATAGAGGCCCAACATGTAGGGAGCGCCATCAAGCGTTCTAGGAGTATAAATTACACACATAATTTCTTGACTACCTCTTGCACTTTTGAAGGTCCTGGAGCACCAGGACAATGGAAACGCCCAAAAAATTACCCCATTTTGGAACGCAAACACCCCAGCGTATATTCTAGGAGGCATAATGAGTCTTTTGAAGATTTCATTTTTTCCACAAGTTTTTGGAAAATGTGGAAAGAAAATGAAAACGCATTTTTTTTTTTTTTTTTTTTTTTTTTTTTTACACAAAGTTGTCCATTTATACAACATTTCTAACACACAGCATGTACATAGCAAAAATGGCACCCCAAAATATATTCTGCTACTCCTCCCGAGTATGGCGATACCACGTGTGACACTTTTACACAGCAGGACCACATACAGAGCTCCAACATGCAGGGAGCACCATCAGGTGTTCTAGGGGCATACATTTCGAATCTAATTTGACTACCTTTTACACTATTGTGAGGCACTGTGGTGGCATGGATGGGCACTGTAGTGGCACGGATGTGTCACGGATAACAACTGATGTGGTATGGATGAGCATGAATGAGGCACGGATGAGCCACGGATGGGTGGGTGAGCATGGATGGGTGGATGAACCCGGATGGGTGAGCACGGGTGGATGGCTGGGTGAGCACGGATGGATGGCTGGGTGAGCACGGCTGGGTGGGTGAGCATGGATGGGTGAGCACGGCTGGTAAGCATGGATGGCTGGGTGAGCATGCATGGGTGGATGAGTGAACATGGCTGTGTGAGGATGGATGAGCATGGATGGATGGGTGGGTGAGCATTGATAGGGTGAGGATGGCTGGGTGGTGGATGGATGGTGGGGACTGGGGGTGCATACTGTCATTTATCAGCGCTGTGGGCATTACACATCGCCCACAGCGCTGCAGCACCTCCTCTCTCCCCCCTCTCTCCTCTCGCAATGCACCGGATCGGTGCGGAGAGGAGAGAGAAAAGCCGGCTTGTTTACATGTGATCACGCCGTCATTTGATGGCGCGATCACGTGGTAAAAGGCCGCTCACAGCGGCCATTCACCACGATCCATGATGCGATGACCCGACGGTCACGGATGTTCCCGTGTGCGCGCGCTCCAGGGGGCGCGCGGGAAGCGCATTCATGGGAGGACGTCAATGTATGTCCTCCCAGGGTTAAGCAACCGCCCTGCAGACGTATTTTGTCTATAGGGCGGTTGTTAAGCGGTTAATGAATTAATAAAAAACGAAACAGTACAGTTGGCCTAATTTTTTGTATAATGTAAAAGATATTACGGCGCGAGAATTGTGATCTTTATTCTAAGCAAAAAATTGTGATTCTCATTTTGGCCAGAATCGTGTAGCTCTACTTTTTACAATCACATTAACATAAAATAACCTTCTGTGTTCAGCAACCTCCCCTCAGCCCCTCTAATACTTAGCTGAGCCCCCCCTCTATCCAGCAGGAGCATCAAAGAGGGATCCGAGAAGAGGAGGATCCTGGCTGCTCTGTGCAAAACTACTGCACAGAGGAGGAAAGTATAACATGTTTTTGTTATTTTTTTTAAAAAAACAAGAATTTAGTATCACTTTAAACCCCACTGAAAATCTGTGGAATGACTTGAACACTGCAGTCCATAAACAGTCACCATCAAATTTAAAGCGGAGGTCCGCCAGCGATTCTTTTTCCAACTCAGTGATTTTGTGTTATATCTTTCACTAGGATGTTATAAGTTGCACTAAATACAGCTGGATAAAACAAAAAAATGTGTGTCTGTCTTCATTTCAGGCTACAAAGCATCAAAATGGGATCATTTTCCTATACCCACTGTATATACCATACGTGGTCGATGCCCCTGTAAGCTGGAAATCACTGAAGTAGACACCGCTACTCCAGAGATCTCTACTTGTTTTCTGGTCCTATGCCAAGCTGCTGCCCTGCTGCATTGTGAACACAGGAGGTCGTTTTTTTTCGGATTGGTCAAGCTGAATAGGTGAGATGGTAATGCCACTTTCCTCACCTTGTCCAATTGGAGAATGCTTTCAATGCAAAGCATGTTCTAAATGGCGCTTGTAGCATGCGGATGACCTCCTGCGTTTAGAATACAGCAGGGCAGCCCCTTGGCTTGGGACCAGTAAGCAAGAAGAGATCCTCGGAGTAGAAGAGTCTACTTTAGTGATTCCCAGCTTCCAGGGGCATTGGCCATGTATGGTATATACCAGAGGCGTAGCTTGAAGCTTGTGGACCCTGATGTAAAGTTGACCTTGGCCCCCCCCATTACTCTCTGCTGCTCTTACAGCGTGCTTGCCCCGTTGCTCTGTGTCGGTGAAACTAGAAACTCAGAGTGCCCAGGATGGGCCTTGGCGGGCCCCGGAGTTTACTGAATTACCTACACAAGGTAACAACAGCGAGCACTTTTACCCAGGGACACTGTGTAATACGGAGCAAACAACCTCTGCGGAGTGGAGACCTACCTGAAGAATATGAGAGGGATGAAAGATCTCTGGGGGTTCAACAATCTTATTTAAGAAATCAACCAGCAAGGCCAAACCTAATGGTAGGGAAAACGTAGAGAGAGAATAAAACACATGACGGTGCAAAAATCTAATCTTGGCCTACCTTAGTGGCTATTGTCAGTCAGTAGAGCAATGGACAGACCCCCCATTTTACATCAGAGCCCCCCTCCGTCACATCAGAATTCCCCAGCATCACATCAGAGCCCCCTCCCCTTCTAGAGTACCTTTAAACATCGGTCTCCATTTCATGTTGGTGGGGGGGGGGCGCCCCCCAGGAGGTGTTGAGATCATTTACATTACAAAAATTTGCTGGCTGTCTGTGAGTCTGTGTTGTGTCTGTTCTGGCAGCCCAGATGCCGTGTCAGTGTGCCTGTTCTAATCTGTTCCCACATGAGAGAACTCTCCTGCACAGCAGCATGTCTCTTACCTTAGAAGCTCCTGTCCCGGGCTGCTAATCCTGAGCCGGAACTCATAAGTTTCTCCTCCAGCCAATGAGAGGAGGGGTGTGGTCTGGAGCGAAGGCAAACTAGAAGCTCTGGACTGGGTTACTGAGCTCAGCTGGGGCCCTAGGAGACACAAGGTGGATCAGACCTGTATTCTGTTTCCAGGTATTTGTGGTTGTACATGCATGATTTTGCAAGCGAGCAGGGAGCCATGGGCCCCCTGGAGCTAAATACGGGGTTGCAATGGCAACTCCTGCACCCCTTCATGCTACACCCATATATACATGGTTACATTGGTCCAAGCTGAACTCAACCCTCCAATACTCGTCTCCCCTCAAGCAATGGATGTGACAGCCACGAGTCCCCTCACTGGACAAACGTCCTCTCCCCAGCTTCTTCCAGGTTTGGGGTCTTCAGGTCATCTTGATTTGCTGAGATATACCATAATACTACTCTATCATTTATTCCCCTGTAGGCCTCCTGCTATAAAACTACATACTTAAAAAAAAAAAACTGCAACCACACCCTTAAGGCCTCATACACACGGACGTTTTTTGACGCCGGCGTTTTCTGGCATTTTTTGCAGCTCTCCATGTTAGTCAATGGCCCCATAAAAATGTCGGCGTTTTTGAGCTGTAGGTGGCGTCGGCGTTAGTGAGCAGAAAGTAGAACCCACGGCCATCGCGTTCTGAGGCTGTAACGTTTTGACGTTTTTTGACGCCGACGCCACAAAACGCCAACAAACGCCACCTAATATTGTACCGGCGTTTTTTGATGCTGACGTTTTTAGGTTGAAAAATAGCAGAGGGATGATTTTTTTTTAAAAAACGCCTATTGACGCCGACGCTCACTAACGCTCAAAAACGCCAATGCACAACGCCGAAAAACGACTGTTTTTCCTTGACGTCGGACACGACGTTTTGTTTATTTTTTTAGATACGCCCGTGTGTATGAGGCCTTAATCTCCAACTCCTGTCTTAGGTTTACTTTAATTTGTTATATTTTTATTTATTTTACCAGCTTCCTTTTTTGAATGCAATATTCTACTTTAGTTGGACTCGTTAACTACATTTACTTTTACCGATCTTGTTGCTTTCTTTTTAAATGAAGGGGCCCTTAGGGATCGGAGCGTCTGTACGAGAATGTATTTCAGGGCAAAGCTGTCTGCTGATTAGAGGTGGAAGTGGTTTAATATCATAACATCACCCAGATGACTGTTTGACTCTTTTAATATATCGATCAATACTTTGAAATGTTATCTGCAGCAGGCAGCGTTTCAGTTCATCCTAATAGATTCAGAGTCCTGTTCTGTATTATATGATCACTAACACAGCCACTGAGCAAGGAATAAGCTCTCCTGATTTAGATTTATTAAATGCAACTGCCTTTTAACCCTCTGCATTTCTATTTTTATTTTTTAAATGCAGATTTAAGTTACACTTGGGCTATTGTCTTGATTTTTTATTTTTATTTTTTTTTTTTTTCACGTGCTTTAGCGTTTTACACCCTGGATTTTTTTTTCTGTGTACATGTGTCAGGTTTTAATCTTCTATCATAATACTGTGCAATGAAACACTGCAGATGTTCAGTGCACTCGGGAATAGAAAATCCCCTGGAGGCACTGTGATACCATCATGCTTCTCTTAGACTCTCTATAGTACTGAGAATTCACTCCATCCATGAAAGACAAGCAAGCTGTGTTTATAACATAGCTGTGGCTGTTGTAGGGAGCACCAGGGCTGCATGTGATCACCTCACTTGTGTCACGGGCGGAGGTAAAGGCCCAGTCGGGTCTGAAATTCTACCTCATTGTGTCTACAATTAAAAATAGTTGTAATACTTAAAGCGGACACACGCATTTCGTTATACTTGCAAACCATTTCAATATTTTTCTAAGCCAGTCTTGTGATTTAGACTTCTTTTTATAATGATGCACAGCCAGGCAGATATTTATATTCCTTCCTTTTTAACCCATTTTCAGACTAGGCCAATTCTGGCATTCCTCTCCTACGTGTAAAAAAAAAAAATTACTGGAAACTACTTGGAGCTCCTAAAAAATGTCATATTTTTCCCTAGCAGAGGTCCTAGAGAATAAAATGGTGGGAGTTGCATATTTTTATTGCACATGATATTTGCGCCGAGGTATTTCAAATGCAAATTTTTGGGGAAAAATACAGTTTAACTGGATTTTAATGCACAAAAACACAATATGATACCCAATATGATTCCCAGTTGTTTGGTAGACTATAAAAGATGATGTTACGCCGAGTAAATAAATACCAAACACATCATGCTTTAAAATTGCATCCGCCCGTGGAACGGTGCCAAATTACGGTACCTAAAAATCTCTATAGGTGACACTTTTAAAGCCTTTACAACAAGGGTAGGCAACCTCCGGCCCTCCAGCGGTTGTGGAACTACATTTCCCATGAGGCATTGCAAGCCTGGCAGTTACAAATACTCCCAGAGGCATGATGGGACTTTAAGTTCTGCAACAGCTGGAGGGCCGCAGGTTGCCTACCCCTGCTTTACAAGTTACCAGTCTGACGTCACATGCCTGACGAAGTGGCCCTGCGTGGCTCCGAAATGTTGCACCACTTTGTGATGTGATCATGCAATGAGAAATAAGTTTGGACGCTATGTTGGCATTCCATGGTTTGCTGGCAAATCTATGCATTTCCAGCTGGCCGTTGCTGCAGCACCCAAATCTATTTGAAGCTTTATCCAGGAACTTGTACGATGGGAAAGTGGGGTAATACAGGAGGTCTGACGCTAAAATTATTGCTTTCTGATGTTCGTGTCGATACCTCACGTGTGTGGTGCGATTACTGTGCACATATGCATACGGGACCTGCATACAAGTTTTGTGTATATGTATATATATATATATATATATATATATATATTTATTATTATTATATATTTTTTATCAACTTTATTGCTATTACAAGGGATGAGCAACATCTCTCTTTATGTAGTGACCCCAAATCTCTCCTGTGGCCTCCAGATCGGTCTGATCGGCTGCTTCCCGGGGAGGTAAACAAAAAAGAACATAAACTGGAAGTAATGAAATCCTGACTTCACTCAGTGGGAATAAGAACATCAGTTCCTCTCACTGTGTGCCTAGAGCTGGATGCTGGATGCTGCCTGGTCTCTTCAATCGCAGGGGAGAGCCTGGTAAAGGCAGGGGCTGGAGGGGGGGTAAACCTTTAACTTTATGCAGAATAGTTGGCCCTAAAAAGATTTCAGATTAGGAGCAGCAGACGTGTCAGTGTAGCCACGGCATCCCAACTGACATGAATGGGACTGCCTGCAGGGGGATTTATTTCTGAAAAGGTAAACTCCTTAAGCAACTTCCTTACGGAGCCATAGTAATATAACGCCGGCAGGAACATCTCCTCCCTCCGGGCGGGCGTCATATGACGTCTGCCCGTTCTGGGCACGCAGCGCGGCGATCATGGGTTAGATGTGTCCCTTGGGACATAGTTCATTCCTGATCAGTGTAAATAACCAATAAAAATGGCTCTTCACCACGCCACTTGTGCGCGTCCCCAGGGTGGCAATCAGAGATGAGGCATGTCACTCTGACACAGTTCATCCCCGATTGCGGTAAAGAGCCAATGAAATTTGGTTCTTTACCACGTGATCGGCTGTGTCCAATCAGTCGGTCCCAGAATGTAACTATGCTGCGGTAACTAACTGCTGCCGGGTTCTTCTCCTCACACACTGATCGTGTGTGAGCAGGAGATTGCGGTAACAGCTAGTTACTTCTTACAGTGCACACCAATACACACTGATTGCCCCCGCTAATAAAGAGGACCTGTCTCCAGCCCATCAGAGTACCCAAATACCTGTCTCCAGTCCATCAGAGCACCCGAGTACCTGTCTCCGGTCCATCAGAGCACCCGAGTACCTGTCTCCAGCTTATGCCTCATAGAATATATATTGGGTGTTTGCTTTCCAAAATGGGGTCATTTTGTGGGTAATTCCACTGTCCTGGTGCTCCAGGACCTTCAAAGGTGTGATAGGTCATCGGGAAATTAGATGTGTCATTTATGCTCCTAGAACGCCTGACGGTGCTCCCTGCATGTTGAGCCTCTGTATGTGACCAGGTTGTGTAAAAGTCTCATGCATGTTGGTTTCACCATACTCGGGAGGAGTAGTAGAATGTTTTTTGGGGGTTTAACTTTTGCTTTGTACATGCTGTGTTATAAATGTCTTATGAATTGACAACTTTGTGTAAAAAAAAAAAAAAAAAAAAAAATGTTTTAATTTTCTTTACACATTTTCCAATAACTTGTGGAAAAAAAGGACATGTTCAAAAGACTCATTATGTCTCAGAATATATGTTGGGGTGTTTTACCCACAAAATGACCCCTTTTTGGAAAGCAATTTCCCTGTCCTGGTGCTGCAGGGCATTCAAATGTGTGATAGGTCGTTAAGAAATTATATGTGTAATTTATGCTACTAGAATGCCTGATGGTGTTCCCTGCATGTCTCTATGTGGCCAGGCTGTGAAAGTCTTACACATGTGGTATCGCCATACTCAGGAGGAGTAGCAGAATGTGTTTTGGGGTGCAATCAGAAGAATGCATATGCTGTGTGTGAGAAATAACTTTTTCTCACAACAATGCTGACATCAGTTTTTCATAGAAGAAAAAAGTGACTGAACTGAACTTTAACACTGTATATTGCTGGTTGCTAAGGAGGAAGCCGGCCGCCACGTCCTTAACTGCTTGCCGACTAGCCGCTGTCATAATACGGCGGTAGGTTGGCTCCCCTGCGCGAATCGATGTAGCTGTACGGCGGCTCGCACAGGCGCAGTTGCGGGTGGGAGCGTGCTGTCGGTGCACTCTCGCGCACACTGCGTGAGCATGTCCGCGGGTTGGTGACCCGCGATTGCCTGTTACAAACATAGAACGGGGATCTGCTGACGTAAACATGGCGGATCCCCATTCAGTCAGGTGACCTGTCATCGTTCTACTGTTCCCAGTGATCGGGAACACTTAGTTCTGTCATGTCCCTGCCAGCCCAGCCCCCACACAGAACACAGAGAGGAAACACCATTAACCCTTTGATTGCCCCCGAAAGTTGAACCCCTCCCATGACATTTATACAGTAATCGGTAGCTATTTAAAGCTCTGATCGATGTATAAATATCATTGGTCCAAAAAAAGTGTCAAAAGTGTCCTATCTGTCCGCGACAATGTTGCAATCCTGCTAAAAATTGCAGATCGCCACCATTACTAGTAAAAAAAAAAAAAGAAAATAATAATAAAAATGCCATAAATCTATTCCCATAGTTTGTAGACGCGATAACTTTTGCGCCTCTTGCACATTTTGTTAAAGAATATATATCGGCCTAAACCAGGGTGGATAAAAATCAATGATTTTTTTTTTTTTAAAAATCAAAAAAATCTGATTTTTTATTTTTTTTTTATTTTTTTATTAAAATCGATTTTTTTTGATTTTTATCAAATTTATTTTAACCCAGGCCTCGACAAACCCCAGGCGCCAGGTCGCCATGGCGACCAGAAATCGCGTCCTGGCGAGTGACTGCCGTTCCTTCTCTCCCCATGTTAAAACAGCGTGTCAGATTCAGCGAAGCGAGAGCCGAGAGTTCTCTGCTTAAACAGCTGTTAAACTTGGCCGGCTGCCCGGCTGCCCGGGATATTTGTTTCTACTTAGAATGAAGAAAAGTAACAAACAGGCTGCCTGGAATAGTTGTTGAGAGTTAGGAGAATAAAGGAACAACAATGTATCTTCTTCTTTCCAAGCAATGATCTCCGGGCTATCAGGAAAGTTTAACCATTTAAAGACTAAACCCTCTCTCACATTAGTGGCTTACAATTAAATATCCAGTGTTTTCTGCTAGAAAATGACTTGGAACCCCCAAACATTATATATTATTTTTTAGCAGAGACCCTAGAGAATAAAATGGCGGTTGCTGCAATATTTTATGTCACATGGTATTTGCGCAGCGGTCTTTCAAGCGCAATTTTTTGGAAAAAAATACACTTTTAATGAATAAAAAAAAAAACTAAACAATAAAGTTAGCCCATTTTTTTTTTTGTATAATATGAAAAATAATGTTACACCGCGAGAAACGTGACCTTTATTCTAAGCAACAAAATTGTGATAAAGCCCTGTGTGCCATCAAC
>BLSH010558500.1:572958-596893 GCA_018402905.1 Glandirana rugosa
ACTTTACGGGCCTCACATGTCGGACATTTTTTACACATTTTTGGGACCAATGACATTTATACAGCGATCAGAAATTTAAATGTCCACTGATTACTGTATAAATGTCATTGGCAGTGAAGGAGTTACCCTGCAGGGGGCAGTGAAGGGGTTAAATATGTTCCCTGTGTGTGTTCTAACTGTGGGGGGGCAGGGCTGGCCGGGACATAACAGATCTAACTGATCCCAGTGACAGGGATCAGTAGATCTGCTTGTCCCCTGTCACAGAACGGGGAACCGCTGTGTTTACAACGGCGGTTCCCCGTTCTGAGGCTCCTAAATGTGATCGGCGGGTCTCGGGCGGACATCGAGTCCGCCCGACCCGCGGGCACGCTCGCGCCGCCGCTGCCGCCAGGGGGCGCGCAGGAGCATGCGCAGTGGAGGACGTCCATGGACGTCCTCCGGGCATTTCAGATCCGCGCTGGAGCTGTACTTTGGCAATAGCGCGGATCTGAAGTGGTTAATAAAATGCTTTTGGCATAAAAATCTATCCAAAGATAGTTTTCTATTTAAGATACATTAATAATTGAGTTTATTCAGCATGAAATTGAGCTTAGTTATGTAGCATGAGGCTGTATATTCTGCAATATTTACATTTTTGGTAAACTCATTCAATGAATCCAAGCTCTGCAAGCTGAGATAACATGCACTGCATTGATGCATTCACACAATGTCACAGTAACCATGAGATAAAACCAAGTTCAGGAATATTCCTTTATCCCATTGCTTTGCAAATCTATGTACACTACAAACTGTATGATTGAATCGGTTCTGATATCACGGTTTTACTAACCTGACAGCTTATTATTCTAAATAGGAAACCTTCATTTTGTTTGAAAATATTAAAGATTCTAACTACCAGCAAGAATAAGTCCTTACAGTTAAAGAGCACCTGTCATTTCAGATCCATCATGGCAACACCTGTTAGCGGGCATCCACTCACCTGCTGCCGCCACGTCCCTCACCTTGTTATGTCACTGCCGCATCACTGCAAAGCCACTACCAACGCCAGGAAAAAGCAGCTGTAAAAACGTGCTATTAGTAGTTTTTTGCACGCTTGGCCGTACTAGCTTTTAGCAGCGTTTCTCTGCCTCTGTTCAAAATCAGTAGTTCCCTATGAGAGCCAATTGATTTGAATAGAAGTCACATCCAAGTTTGATCATGATGATCCAACTTGTGGTGTGGGTCTTGAAGGGGATACCCTCGCCAAAATGAAAAAAGTAATGGTGTGGGCCCCCCCAAATCCATACCAGACCCTTATCCAAGCATACAGCCCAGCAGGTCTGCAAAGGGTGGGGACGCTCACCCCCCCCCCTCCTGGACCACACCAGGCCACACACCCTGAACATGGGGGGACCCTCCTGCCCCAAAGCAACCCACTCCCCCATGTTTAGGGTGTTTGGCCTGGTATGGCTCACTCCCCCTTTCCTGAGCTGCTGCGCTGTATGCTTGGATAAGGGCCTGGTATGGATTTTGGGGGGAACCCCACACCATTTTCATCTTGGCGAGGGGTTCCCCTTCAAGATCCTCAGAGTATAAGTCGCACCACCAGTTGGATCATCATGATCCAACATGGATGCAACTTCTAATCAAATTAATGGGCTCTTCTAGGGAACCATTGATTTTGTCATGTAAAAAAAAAAAATGCTTGACGTGGCTCAACGCGGCTGTATCCAGCGATAAGTCTTGTTCAGCAGCTTTTAGCAGTGTCAGACGTTTTTACAGCTTTAACGCCGGTCCTTAGAAGGCGCTGGCCCTGGGTTCTTTTTTCACCTTCAAAACGCCTATGCCACATACAGCTCCTAAAAAGCCTGTGTGTGCATGAGGCCATAGAATAACATTGAGATGCGTTTTTAACCACTTGCCGACCGTATCGCGTGGATATACGGCGGCAAAGTGGCTCCGCTGCGCAAGTCTCCGTATATAAACTGTGATTTGCGCAGCTGTGGGCGGGCACGCGCTGCCGGCAGCACGCTCTCGTGCCCGCCGCACGCTCCCTGAGTGGGCTGCGGGTCGGGGATCTCTATGTCCGCCAGCGATCTGTGATCGCGTACTACAGAGGAAGACCGGGAAACCGCCGATGTAAACACAGCGGTTCCCCGTTCTGACGGGACATGACAGTGATCTGCTGATCCCTGTAAATCGGGATCAGTTAGATCTGTCATGCCCCTGCCAGCCCAGCCCCCATACAGTTAGAACACAAACAGGGAACACAGTTAACCCCTTCATCACCCCCTACAGTTTAACCCCTTCTCTGCCAGTGTTATTTATACCATAATCGGTGGCTATTTTTAGCTCTGATCACTGTATAAATGCCAATGGTCCCAAAAAACTGTCAAATGTGTCTGATATGTCTGCCGCAATGTTGCAGTCCCGCCAAAAATCGCAGATTGCCGCCATTACTAGTAAAAAAATAAATAAATAAAACCAAAGAGGTGATCAAATACCATCAAAAGAAAGCTCTGTTTGTGGGAAAAAAAGAACGTCAATATTCTTTGGGTACAATAAGCGATGCAGTGCCATATAGCAAAAAGTGCTCTGGTCAGGAAGGGGGCAAATCCTTCCGGGGCTGAACTGGTTAAGCTGCAAAAAAAAGTCTGACACTGGTAAAAGCAGCTGTAAAAATCCCCTGTGTGCATGTAGGTGAGAAATGTCAGAATTGGCCTTGGTGGGAACTGGTTAATGTAATGAATGTGGCTTTAGTACTACTTTAAGCTCCACTGCTAATTCCAGGTTTAGAAGTGTGCCACCTTCATGGCTATGCAGCATGGCAGAACTGTATAAATCACAAGACTGGATGCACATAATTACTAATCCTTGGCAGGTAAACTTATTTGTAGCTGAACAGCTGCTTGACTGGAGATCTTGCAGACCGCAATTCATATTTACCATTCCTCAGCACATGCTGAATATATAAGTAATAATTGTCTTTCCTTTTGAGAGCTGCCAGCCAAAACTTTGCACGGCTGGTGGCTCTCAGTTCTGACTGATGCTGACATTTCTGGTGCTCCATAACAATAGGGAACTAATCATAGTGGTTCCTGATTATATGAACCCTATACTTGCTATGACAAGGAAAATACCATTACTGTATTAAAAGATCCTATTTAAAATTCCTATTTTTGTGTACTTGCCAGCCTATAATAATAATATAGATGATTGTGTAAAGGA
The DNA here is from genome assembly GCA_018402905.1 of Glandirana rugosa. Classification (NCBI taxonomy): domain Eukaryota; kingdom Metazoa; phylum Chordata; class Amphibia; order Anura; family Ranidae; genus Glandirana; species Glandirana rugosa. The sequence continues at coordinate 576,166 of BLSH010558500.1, forward strand.
GTTGGAATATTTAATGTAATAGGAGATTGGCCTTTGTATTTCTTGTAAGCCTAAGGTACTTTGTTAAATCCATTTATTCCCTTCCAGGATTGTTGTGTATGTGCACTTTTCATTTCTCAATCGTTCATTGACAGACACAGCCTCTCATTCTTGACATGTGGGGTTTATGCAGCTTTCACTAGGAGTGGACTAGGCAGAACGAAGTTCAACTCAAAGCAGACACAGCCCCTCCCAGGGGGCAGTTCTCACTTGGCATAACCCCTCCAGCCCTGCTCAGCAACTCAGTTTTTTATGCCTAGTGCAAGGAGTAGGACCTGGCTCCCTGCTGGGATCTGCGGTTCCCCATTCTTTCTCATTTTTTTTTTTTTCAAGAATTCTGATGAAGAATAGAATCAAGCAGCCGGCTGGGTGACAGGCTGGATATCTTAGATCCAGGGAGTCTCCCCAGCGCGGCTGACGGATGCGAGCCGACCCTTAGCTGTACGCGGGGTCGGCCGCGTCAGGCCTCGTTCCGTGCGAGGAGGCCGGTGAGTTAAACGTCCCGCCAGCGCATCTAGGACCGGGCACCCCGTGTCATGGGTGGTTGCGTGGCCGGCAGCTCCCTCCATTTCGGCGGGGTGGCAGGACTGGTTGGGTGGCTACCCGATGCGCCCGTCCAGAGTGGCGAGTACTGCCCCCCACCCCCCCAGGGGGATTAGATGGGGCAACGGGTGGTGCCCCCTTTTTTTTCCCTGGGTATAGGGTTCTGCCGTTCGTCTGGTTTGCCCCCCCCCCCACACTCGGGGTTGTAGTTCTCCCTGCCCCCCCCCGTGTGGTAGCGGCCGCCATTTGCCTGTATCCGGCCGCATGGTCGCATGGCCACCATTTTCCTGTAGCCGACCGTGTGTTGTACACAGCCACCATTTTCTTGTAGCCGGCCGCATGTTTGTAATGGCCGCCATTTTGCGGTGGCCGGCCGCAGTGTTCGGCCTCTAGTGCCTACGGTGGCCATTTTGGTGTGGTCCACTGTATACTGATGGGCGGCCCTGCTTCTCCTGGCACGAATACAGGCCGGAAGAGCGCTCCTCACACGAGGGGATCGAGAGCAGAGGGACAGGCAGCTACAGCAGCACAGCTCCTGGGGCGGTGGGTGAGTCCTCCTGGGAACCTCTGGGGCCCTAAGGCAGCAACTGCAGGGCGGTGTGGTAGAGACACATATCCGATGGGGTCATCCGAGGTGCGGGCTATGGTGGCTGAAGCTGGGGCTTCCCAGCCAGGGGTCTCCGGTGGGGACCAAGCAGCGCTGGGACTGGTGGTCCTGCTGCACACTTTGACGGCCCTCCTGGAGGGATACTTCTCCCGGGCAGAACCGATCCGTGACCGGGGAGTGGCGAGCAAACGGCCACCTCCTCCGTCCTCTGGTGAGTCGGAGGGGGGCTCCGCGGTGTCGGGGACCCCCTGGAGCTGTCGGTTGGTGAACTCGGAGACCCCTCGGATGAAGAGGAGGAGCCCTCAGGGGCCACCGCGGCCCGCGAACGGGCTCTGGTGGGCTCATTGGTTTCAGCGGTTCGTGAGACGCTGAAGCGGGGCCCGGCTGCGACTCCGGGGGTGCCGTTCGCTTTTGGGTCGCATAAGCCGGCCTGGACGCCTAAGGCGTTCCCCTATTTATCGTACTTTGTTTACAAGGAGTGGCAGCATCCTCAGGGGTCGTTCACCATGCCCAAACGTTTTTCTGTGCGTGATCCCTTTGAGGATACCCTGCTGCAGAAGTGGAAGTCCCCGACGGTGGACCTGTCAGTGGCCCGTCTGAACAAAGCGACCACTATTCCGATGGAGGGCTCTCCATCCTTCATGGACCCAACCGACAGGAGGACTGAGGCGGTGTCCAAGGCCATGTTCCTGGTCGCAGGGTCGGCTATGCGGCCGGCGCTGGCATCTGCGCTGGTGGCACAGGCGCTTACGGAATGGGCGACTATTGTGCACCAGGCTTTGGTGACTCTCCAGGCCCCTCCGGAACCTGTGCAGATGGCAGACCAGCTGATCCAGGGACTTAAGTATCTCTGTGATGCGGCCCTCGACATGGCCCCCATGCTCTCAAAACTGCCCATGTTTGCAATCGTCATTAGACGTCTGCTTTGGCTGAGATGCTGGTCAGAAGACCAGGCATCAAAGAAGGGCCTGACGGACCTGCCTTTTGTAGGGGGTCTCCTCTTTGGGGCTTCCCTCGATGAGATCATCAAGGATTACACTGGGGGGAAGAGTACTTTTCTTCCGGAGCCCCAGCGCAGGGCGGGCCCTTCCTTCCCTGCGCAAAAGAGGTTTTTTCGTGCGCCATGTACCTTGAACAAGGGTTCTAAGCCCGCCTAGGCATCCGTTGGGGGCCAGAAGCGTCTCTGGCAGCGTAAGTCCGAAAAGGCGGAGGAGAAGTCTGTTCGAGGCCGTGCGCATCCTGCTCCATCAGGGGGTGATTGTCCCGGTTCCTGCTTCGGAATGTTTCCACGGTTTTTATTCCAATCTTTTTGTAGTTCCGAAAAAGACGGGGTCAGGCCTGTCCTGGACCTGAAGGCTCTCAACTTCTTTGTGAGGGCGCAGAAATTCAGAATGGAGTCTGTCCGCTCTGTGGTGGCGGCCCTTCGGCAGGGAGATTTCTTGGCCTCCCTGGACATCAAAGACACTTATTTACACGTGCCCATTTGCGTGCACCACCAGCGCTTCCTGCACTTTGCGGTGGGGGATCTCCACTACCAGTTTGTGGCCCTCCCGTTCGGTCTGGCCCCAGCCCCTGGGGTCTTCCTCCATGCTCCTGGCCCCGGTGCTGGCTCTGCTGAGGCAGAGGGGCATAGCAGTAGTGGCATATCTCGACGACCTCCTCCTGTGGACGGAGTCGGCCTCCACCTTGTCGGACAGTCTGGCCATCACCCTTGGTTTCCTGCAGGACTTCGGCTGGGTGCTCAACCTTCCGAAGTCGGTGCTGGCTTCATCGCGCCAGTTGGAATACTTGGGCTTGATCCTGGATACGGAGCGGGCGAAGGTGTTCCTCCCTGCCGCCAAGGTCTTAACTCTCCAGGGGGCGGTGTGGGCCCTGCGGTCTCAGTGGAGGTCCTCTCTCAGATTTTGCATGTGGGTGTTGGGGCTGATGGTCTCCTCCTTCGAGGCAGTGCCTTATGCCCAGAGTCACACCCGGCTCCTGCAGCGGGCAAGAACTGGCAGGCGGACTATCTCAGTCGCCAGAAGCTGGATCAGGGAGAGTGGTCCCTGCATCCGGAGGTGTTCCCCCAGATTTGTCAAAAGAGGGGCACGCCAGACATGGATCTCCTGGCATCCCGGCTCAACCAGAAGGTGCAGGCCTTCGTGAGCAGAACAAGGGATCCGCTAGCAGACACGGCGGATGCCCTCGTGGCTCTGTGGTCTCGGTACCGGCTGCTCTATGCCTTCCGCCCCACTACCGTTACTTCCGCGCCCGCTGCGCAGGATAGAGGTGGAAGGGATCCCAACATTTCTCGTAGTGCCAGATTGGCCTCGGGGTCCTTGGTACGCTGATGTGGTGCGGATGGTGGTCGACGTTCCCTGGCGGCTCCCGCTTCACGAGGACCTGCTCTCACAGGGGCCCATCTTGCACCCTGCTTTACCCTCGCTGGCTTTTAACAGCCTGGCTATTGAGTCCCAGGTGTTAAAAGATAGGGGACTCTCTGAGTCTGTCATTCCCACTATGCTCAAGGCGCGTAAGTCCACTTCACGGTAGATCTATCACCGCACATGGAAGGCTTACATTGCTTGGTGCGAGGCGGGGGGTTGGAACCCCCGTTCGTTCTTGGTGGCTCGGGTGCTGGCCTTCCTTCAGCAAGGCCTAGATCACAAGTTGGCATTGAACATGCTTAAGGGGCAGATTTCTGCCCTGGCAATTCTTTTTCAGCATCCCTTGGTGACGCATTACCTTATTTGTACCTTTGTCCAGGGGGTTCGTCATGTCTCTCCCCAGGCCTTTGGTGTCTTGGGACCTTAATCTGGTCCTTTCTGTGCTCCAGAAGCCGCCTTTTGAAAATATCTGGGAAATTTCCCTGCAACTGCTCACAGAAAGTGGTCTTTCTGGTGGCTATTACATCCGCTAGGTGGGTGTCTGAGCTGGCGGCTCTGTCCTGTAGGTCCCCGTACTTGGTCATGCACAGGGACAAGGCGGTTTTGCACCACTCTCCCTCCTTCTTCCTTTTTTTTTTTTTTTTTTTTTTTTTTTTTTTTTTTTTTTTTAAACTTGAGTTTTATTTTAAATTTCAAAAGAAAAGAACAGTACAATAGTATGATTAGTATTGCAGACCGCCAATGGGCAGCATATACATTGATGTACATTGTGTTCAGTAACATTACATAAAGCATAGTTATGGTATAATAGAGGTGTTACCAACAGAGGGGAGCTGGAAAGAAGAGGTCAGGAAGGGCAGGGCATCCAACCCTCAGCAAATGGGTAGCGCCCCGCTCTTACCCAACCGCAGAGAAGGAGGTACAGGTAGAGATCAAGGAAGACAAAGGAGCAGATAATATGTTTCTAACAATAACAATAGAGCAACAGTGCAGGGATGCTCTTAGATAGTTGCTGGTTAGAATGCCAGAGTGCACTTGGGGTGGTGCAACCATAGAGACCATCTTTTTTGAAAGAGCGGGACTAGGAGGTGAGCCTTGGCATACATATACTCCATTAAGCATTGGTTATTTATAGACATGAGGACCGCGTTGATGTCGGGGGTCTGGGGCTTTCCAGATTCTGGCAATGGACAGTCTGACGGCAATAAGTATATGTATCAGTATAGCGTGAAAGTTGGTAGGCCAGGAGTCGTATTCCAATCCAAATAATATTAGTTGTGGGGAGAGGAGTGCAGGCGTGCCGGTCAAGTCCGAGATGAGTTTTGTTACATCATGCCACAAGTGTATTAGTTTGGGGCAGGACCACCATATGTGGATGATGGTGCCTTTGTGACCACAGAGTCTCCAGCATTTGGCTGTGGAGTTGGGGTAGATATTAGCAAGCTTTGCTGGGGTAAGATACCAGTTATGGAATAGCTTTTGCACCCCTTCCCAGTGGGATATGCATTTGGAAAACTTAAGTGGTGCTCGAAGTGTTCGTAGCCATTGCTGGGAGGTGTATGAGCAATGCAGTTGATTCTCCCATTGAAGGATGGTGTCTGGTTTACCCTCATTGGTAATGCTGGTGAGCAGGTTGTAGAAGTAGGATATGCCTTTCTTTATTGTATTTGTATGGTTGTAGAAGCGTAGGACTTGACCAACAATTGGACTGCTGGAACGAGGTATTTTCGCGAGGAGAGAGCGGAGCCTGAGGTATTTGAAGAAGTCCTTAGCAGGGATCTGATATTTGAGCCTCAGTTATTGAAAGGAGAGAAGCACAGATTGCTCGTATAGCTGGGCTATGAAAGAGATTCCTGTTTGCGACCAGTTGGTCAAGGAGACATCGGGCAACATAGCTTGCAAAGAATGTAGGGGAAAGGCGTTGAGAATTGCTTGAGGTAGTCCACCCGAGGTCTGTAAGAGAGAGAGACAAATCCTAGTTGTGGCATTGACTGTGTATAAAAAGTTGTGCCGCTTTTGGTGTTGGAGCAATAGCGATAGGAGTATTTGCTTTGGGTCTGTGGCTAAGGCGGCTTTCTCAATCTACAACCAGGGGAATAGTGTAGTTGGTGACCACCAGCTTTTGGCTTGCTCAATTACTGTTGCCTTATAATAGGCGGTGATGTTAGGTGCGCCCATTCCTCCCAAGGTAGTTGGGGTGCAAAGTGTGGATCTTTTGAGTCTCGGATGCTTGTTGTGCCAGATGAATGTCGATACAATAGCTTGTAGTTTGTCGAGGTGGGAGCGCAAGAATGGAATAGGCAGAGTCCGGAAAGTATAGAATATGTGTGGCAGTAGGTACATTTTGGAAAGGGCTATGCGACCTGCCCAGGAGGCTTGTATGTTCTTTAGACCTTGAATTGTCTTTTGTAGTTTGTCCACAAGTTGAGCAAAGTTGTGAGCAAGCAGCTGTGAGGATGGTAGGGACAGAGAGATACCAAGGTAAGGAAGGGTAGAGTTTGGAGCCCAGGAGAACGAGGTGTTTTTGGTGATGTTTAGCTTAGCTGTATTGCCAAGATTGGCACCAAGCATAGCAGACTTAGAATAGTTAATCTTGTATAAGGAGGCCTTGCTGAAGAGGTCTAGAGTTTGGTGTAGATGAGGGAGTGAAAGCTGTGGCTCAGTGATGGAGATTATTACATCATCCGCGTAAAGGCCAATTTTGTGTTCGTGCGTATCGATATTTATGCCATGGATGGAGCTATTGGAGCGTATGGCCACTGCCAAGGGTTCCATAATAAGGGCGAAAATTAAGGGAGACAGGGGGAAGCCCTGCCTGTTGCCGTTGGATATTTTAAAGGAGTCAGAGAAAATCCCACTCTGGCATTTGGGGCTGAGTATAGAGCCATAATGGCTCAGAGAAAGGGACCTGAGATACCAAATTTTGTGAGGACAGCCTCCAGGAAGTTCCAGTTGACTCTGTCGAACGCCTTTTCCGCATCCAAAGAGATGAAGAGAGAAGGCGTTCGACTACGTTCTACCCATTGGAGTAAGTTAATATACCTCCTTGTGCCGTCTGATGTCTGTCTACCAGTTATAAACCCAACTTGATCAGGGTGTACAAGCTGATCAATCAGAGGGGACAAACGTGATGCTAGTAATTTGGCATAGAGTTTTGTGTCCGTGTTGAGCAGAGAGATCGGCCTGTAACTGGCTGGATCTTCTGGTGGTTTACCTGGTTTCGGAATAGTGGTTATTGTTGCGGCTAGGGCTTCTGCTGGCATTGTACCGGTGAGTAATGTATGATTAAAGGTTTGGAGTAGGAAAGGGTTGAGCAATGGTTCAAATTGTTTATAGTACTCATTGCTAAAGCCGTCGGGCCCTGGTGCTTTGTGGAGTGGTAGTGAGTTTATCGCTTTTTTAAGTTCGGATTCAGTAAAGGGAGCTGATACAGTATGTAATTGCTCCTGTGAGAGTGCTGGTAAACTCAGGTTGTCAAGAAAGCTTGAAATATCGTATGCTGACGGGGCAGATATGAAACCAGACTCGGCTAGGTTGTAAAGCTGGGTATAGAATTGACTAAATCGGTCTGCTATATCTTTAGGATTGGATAGGCGAGACTTGTCCTGGGCAAGAAGGTAGGGTATCTTTGCCTGGACTATGTGTTTTTTTAGTTGTTTTGCGAGGCAGATCCCTGGTTTATTATAGTGGGCGTAGAAATTTAGGCGTAGCCTCTTCAGGACGAGATCAAAATTGGAGTGAAGGTGGTCACTAAGTGCGATCCGCAAGTTTTTCAGTTCGCTCCCTAGTGTTGAACTTGGGTTTGCTTTGTGTGCCTTCTCCAGGGAGGCGATTTGAGTTAGGAGTTTAGTGGTAGTGGCATTCCGTTTCTTTTTCTCCTGGGCTCCCAACTTCACAAGAAGACCCCTAATAACAGCCTTATGAGCGTTCCAGCAAATGAAGGGACATGACACAGAGTTAACATTATATTGAAAAAATTCTGCAATGGCAGATTCAACCTGCTTCTGGTAGTTTGGGTTGGTCAATAGAGAGGTATTAAGTTTCCATCGTTTACCAGCTGTCCTGTGGTCAACAGGGAATAGTTTGATTGAAATCGGGGCATGGTCCGACCAAGTGATGTTACCAATTTTAGCTTCTTGGATGGATTGTAGTGTCATTTTGTCTACCAGAAACATGTCAATCCTCGAGTATGCATTGTGAGTATGCGAGTAGAAGGTGAAGTCCCTTTCAGTATCGTGGAGGCATCTCCAAGCGTTGTAGAGATCCTCTGTTGAGAGAAAGTGGGACAATGTGGTGGATCTTTTCCGTGAAGGGTTAGAGGAGTCTAATGTTGTGTCGACAATTTGGTTAAAATCCCCACATAGTATGAGGGGATATTGTCTAAAGGGAGTTCGTTTTCCTGTAATCAGTTGGTAGAACTGTGCTTGACCGACATTAGGCGTGTAGATGTTTACCAGCGTCATTAGCCGATCGTTGAATGATGCTTGTAGGATTATGTACCTGCCAAGGGGGTCAACCTCTGCGTGCAGTAGCTTAAAGGTTATTGTGGAACGTATGGCTATCAACACCCCAGCTTTTTTCTTAGGTGCGTTGGATGTAAAACATTGTGGGAACTGTTTGTGGCTACAAATAGGCGGCTTTGAGGCCATGAAGTGCGTTTCTTGGGCACAGATAATATCGGCCTTATGTGTTAGGGCTTCTTTCCAGAGAAGCTGTCTTTTAAAGAGTGAGTTAAGGCCTTTAGCGTTCAAGGAGAGAATGCTAATAGCCATGGTGTGAGTATTGCAGACAATAGAGAATTATAAGAGAAAGCTAGAAAGGGGGACACCTTCTACTTTGCACACTCAAAATTTCCTGACCCCGAAGGGCTTATACAATAGAGTACCAGGTGGTCACAATTAAGTCAGTGAGCGGTTGGGATATAGATGGAGAAAAGAATAGGAGAGGAGAGACAAAAAAAAAAAAAAAAAAAGAGAGAATGCAGAATCAATTTCGTGGAAGATAGTGGCAGAGAAACCAATGCAAATTAGTGGAAAGTGCATAGCACTTTATCTATGACTCGGGGGAACAGAAGATAATGCCAAAACTGACCTAAGGAACAAACAAGTTAGTGATACTCAGCGAAGACTCAGTTGCTCCAAAGCGTGCGGAGTATGTTGGGTGTGTAGACAGGTATGGCCTGCCAGGAGAGTAGTTTCAACGTTGATAATGGTCCCGTCCCTCGGGACGATAGGAGGATGAGCGACCGCGTTGGGCTTGCTGGAGTCCTCTTCGATCCGGCTGCGGAGGAGGCGAGGAGACAAGCCCCCAGTTTAACAGCCTCTTCATGCCTTCTTTTGGTGAGAGGATATTGGTAGGTTGGTTTTGGTAGGTGACTACGAGCTTGGCTGGGAAGCCCCATTTATAGGGTATGTTATGCTCGCGCAGGGTCGTTGTTACTTGGTTAAATTCCCTTCGGCTTCGGGCTGTTGCTGCTGATATGTCCGTGTATAACGAGACATTAGTGAAGGGTTCAGGCAGAGCTTTGTTTATGCGGGCTGCAGACATGAGCTTCTCTTTCACCTGTTAGAAATGGATGCGAGCGAGGACATCTCGAGGAACCGTTTCCGGCAGATAATTTGGTTTTGGGATTCTGTGGGCTCGATCTATGGTGAGATCTGAAGGTGTCAGCTGCGGTATAAGCTTAAGGAACAATTGTTGGAGAAATGTTGAAAGATCCGCCGGTTTGATGGATTCCGGTATGCCTCTGAATTTTATGTTGTTTCTTCTGGAACGATCTTCCAGGTCAGCTACTTTAGCTTGTAGGTATTGGATGTCGTTCGCATGTTGGTGAAACGCATCCGAGGCCTCTACCAGTTTGGCAGCTTGGTCAGTGACTTGCCGTTCAATTGCGTCAGTGCGGTCTTCCACGTGTTCGACTCTAGTTTGCAGCACTGTCAAGGACGAGCGGAGCTCGTTACGCAGGTCGTTTTGCAGTGATAGGAGCATCATTTTTAAGGTGTGTTCTGATGCTGGTTGGTCTCTTGCGGGAAGGTCTGCCAGAGAGTCATGAGGTCCTGGGGGTTCGTGTCTTTCATCCCAGTGTTTTTTGTAGAGAGGAACTTTTGAGGGCGAGGGAGCAGGAGACTGCGCTACTCTTTTCTGTCTATCAGAGGACGATGGCGAAGGAGGTTGAGCACAGTGGTCTATGCTATCCATCTCTTCCGAGGGGTTGAAAGATGTCTGCTGTTCAGTGGTTGACGGTGCATTAACGCAGGGTGGTACTGCGTTGGGACCTTTGGAGGACTGCATCGTTAATTCTGTAGAGAAAAAGTAAGTGATGGGTTTGTTGAGGATTTTTTTCCGGGAGTACGGTTTGGGCATGCCAGTACAAGGAGGCGTTCTGGATAGTTGCTCCCTATGAGAGCCTCTAGGCCGTCACCCCGGTGTTAGTCTGGAGAGGGGGTAATGGACAGGCCGTCTTGAGGGATACAGGCTGAAGGCCTAACCGTGGGAGCTGCAGCTGACTATTCTTTGATAGTCCGACTCTTCTGTAGTGGCGTTCTTAGTCTGCCTTTCTAGGTGTAATTACTGTGTTCTTTGTGTCACTGCAGGTGTACAGCAGCTTTGTGTAGGGCACAATAGGGCGTTGCCTTTCAGAAGTAGGTAGGCCTGGACCTAGGCCTCAATTATAGGGATCCCATCTCATTGCCCAAGATGGTATGAAAGAGTCAGGTGCAGGGCAGTAAGTGAGGTCCACTGCTGGTGTAAGTGCAGTACAGGAGCGTCTTTGTCTAATTTAAGCCCCTCAGAGAGTGAAAGCAGGGCCTCTGGCACTAATGGGTGTACCAATATGGCGGACGGCCCGCTCTAACCTGGAGGAGCGTGGGACTATGGAACGTGTGAGGCGTGTACTGCTCCCCTGTGCAGTGATGGGCACCTCAACAAGTTCCCCTCCGTGGGGAGATCACCGCCGGGATTGCCGAAAGCAGGGCTGGGAGCCGCGAAGCGGCGCGGATATGAAGGCCGCAAGATGGCGGCCGCTGCTCCCGTGAGGCGAGGTGACGTCCGGCAGTTTGTCCTTCCTGGCGCGGTGAGTGTGGGAAATGAGCGGTGCGGTCGAGGGAGGCAGCTGCTAGGATGCCTAGCTAGGGATGCAGATGGCTCACCCGAACTCCTGGAGGACCGAGGGTTCCGTGCAGGGACTGATGGATTGGCGGCCGTGCTGCTACTAGCGCCGTTAGTGTGACAGGCAGCTTTAGGACCTCTTCTCTGTAGGAGTGTGGCTCAAAGTCTCCAGTAATGCTGGGGACGATGATGAGATCCCGTAGGGATGATTAGTGGGGTTCTCCTGCGCTAGTGTCTGTTCAGGGTTGCTGAGGAGTCTCGTGCTGAGGAGAGATAGTGAATCACACGTCCATCTTGGTCAGTAGCTGGCCACGCCCCCCCACTCTCCCTCCTTCTTACCGAAGGTGGTCTCTTTGTTTCACATCAATGAGGACATTGTCCTCCCTTCGCTGTGTCCACGCGCGTCTCGTCCTAAGGAGGTTGCTTTGCACTCCCTGGATGTGGTTAGGGCTTTGCGGGTGTAGTTGGCAGCCACGGCCTCATTTCGGAGGTCCGATGCGCTTTTTATCGGGGTGGATGGCCCGCGCAAGGGGATGGCGGCCTCGTCGGCCACCATTTCCCGTTGGATACGTCAGACGGTGACCCGTGCGTATGCTGTTCGGGCCTGGAGCCCCCCTTTCCAGTCACGACTCACTCTACCAGGGTGATTAGTACTTCCTGGGCTTTCCGACACCAGGCGTCAGTTTCTCAGGTGTCCAAGGCAGCCACTTGGACCTCGGTGCACACTTTTTCCAAGTTTTACAGAGTTGATGTTGCAGCTTCTGCCGATACTGCTTTCGGCTGCAAAGTTTTGCAGGCTGTGGTGTGAGACGTGTCTGGCACCTCCTGGAGAACTCTTTTGTTGGGTACTGTTCTTGCTGCCCACCCCTCGTTGTGACGCTGCTTTGGGACATCCCCATATGTCAAGAATGAGAGGCTTTTCTCTGAGTTCATTGACAGACGCAGCACCCACCCCTCTTTGTTTGAGTTTCTACTGCTTGCTACAAACTGAGTTGCTGAGCAGGGCTGGAGGGGTTATGCTAAGTGAGGACTGCCCCATGGGAGGGGCTGTGTCTGCTTTGAGTTGAACTTCATTCTGCCTAGTCCACTCCTAGTGAAAGCTGCGTAAACATGCACATGTCAAGAATGAGAGGCTGTGTCTGTCAATGAACTCGGAGAAAAGGATTTTACGGTAAGTCAAAAAATCCTATTTTTCTCTTGGCTCTGGAGTAATATAATGTAGATTCCTGTGATGGGGTGGCAACAATGCTGCACTGCTCCTGAATCAAAAGCAGAGTTGCCACTCTCGTGTAGACTGTGCCTGTTTGTACAACAGTGGGAGGAGAAGATGTTGCAGGGCAGGGCTTGACAAATTTGCTATGAATCTAGGAGCAATTTTTTTTTAAACTAACACATCTTGCAGGTGGAACATGTAACATGTTCCCGAAGTGAGATGTTCTTGCATTTTTAAAAAAAAAACATTTTAGGCCTGAAGATTACATAAAACCCAGAAACATGTATTTTCTGAAAACAGACCCCCTAGAGAAGGGGTCTCCAAACTATGGCTTTCCAGTTGTTCAGGAACTACAATTCCCATCATACCTAGGCATGTCTATGAATGTCAGAGTTTTACAGTGCCTCATGGGATGTGTAGTTCTACAACAGCTGGAGGGCCGTAGTTTGGAGACCCCTTCCCTCGAGAATAGAATAGTGATAATTCAAATTTTTTTGTGTCACACGATATTACGACAAAGGTAAAAAACACCTTAAAAGTTAGATTTAGGGGGCACAAAAACACAATAAATTACCCAATTTTTTGGTAAAATATAAAAGCAGAGTAAATACCCAGCAGGTCAATTTTTAATTTTGCCTGCTCCCGTGAAATGGCAACTTGGGACAATGGCGTGGCGATATTTAGCATGTGCATTGCAATCAATCTTTTCAGGTGTAGGCGCATTTGTATGTGCGTATATGTGGGGGGCCTCAATTTTTTTTTTCTTTTTTGTAAGTTAAATTTTTGCAAAAAGTCCCCTATGTGATGATTTTATTTTTGGGTGACAGGTTCTCTTTAACCACTTCAGATCCGCGCTATAGCCAAAGTACGGCTCCAGCGCGGATCTGAAATGCCCGGAGGACGTCCATGGACGTCCTCCACTGCGCATGCTCCCGCGCGCCCCCTGGCGTTGTAAATACGGCGGTTCCCCGTTCTGTGACAGGGGACATGCCAGATCTACTGATCCCTGTCACTGGGATCAGTTAGATCTGTCATGTCCCGGCCAGCCCTGCCCCCCCACAGTTAGAACACACCCAGGGAACATATTTAACCCCTTCACTGCCCCCTGCTGGTTAACCCCTTCACTGCCAATGACATTTATACAGTAATCAGTGGACATTTAAATTTCTGATCGCTGTATAAATGTCATTGGTCCCAAAAATGTGTCAAAAATGTCCGACATTTCCGCCCCGATATCGCAGTACCAATAAAAATCGCAGATCGCCGCCATTACTAGTAAAAAAAAAAAAAATAATAAAAACGCCATAAATCAATTCCCAGTTTGTAGACGCGATAACTTTTGCGCAAACCAATCAATATACGCCGATTGCGATTTTTTTTTTTACCAATAATATGTAGAAGAATATATATCGGCCAAAACCAATGAATTATTTTTTTAATGGATTTGTACGTTAGCAAAAGGTAAAAAATATTGTTCTTTTTTGCAAAATTATCGCTCATTTTTTGTTTATAGCGGCGATCAGAAATGGCGCAGAGGGGATCAAATACCACCAAAAGAAAGCTCTATTTGTGGGGAAAAAAGGACGCAAATTTTATTTGGGTACAACGTCGCACGACCGCGCAATTGTCATTCAAAATGCGACAGTGCTGAAAGCCAAAAATTGGTCTGGGCAGGAGGGGGGTTTAAGTGCCGGGTAAGGAAGGGGTTAATGAGACATCCATGGTCTAAAACAGTGGTTCTCAACCTCAGTCCTCAAGTATGTTTGCAGGTTTTCCTTTTATCTTACACAGGTGCTTTAAGTCGGAGTCAATGGTTTTGTATTTTGGACAGCTATTTTATCTAAGAAACAAATTCCTAAAACATGACCTGTTGGGGGTACTTGAGGACCGAGGTTGAGAACCACTGCTCTTAAAGACCCTGCATGTCTGCCCTGTGCTCCACTTAATGTAATGCAATGCTCATCCCACTGCATTACATAGTTTTCCTGCCTTGATGGCCGTGTAAACTTACAGAGACCCGGAAGTGACATCACGCATCACTTCCGGGTCAGCAACAAGAAGGTGAATAGAGCGGACATGTGTTGGGTTGTGCTTCACATGTAACTGAATCTGGGCCTTGTTTAGATGGTCACACAGGACCTTTTTAGTTTCACTTTAGCTACATTTGCACAATTGCTAATTCCCTGTAATTTTGCTTTTATTTCTCCAGGGCTGAAAAATGACTGGGAACAGTCTGGTTCTTCCCATTATCCTCTGGGGGCGCAAAGCTCCCACGCACTGTATTTCCAATGTGTTGGTAATGGATGATATGAGCACCATTATAACCGGATGCCATGATGGGCAGATCTGCTTGTGGGATCTCTCCCCAGACTTGGAAGTGAGTATAACTATTAACCCCCAAGGGGGGGCATAAGCTTACATTCATCAATGTTAACCTTAACAGGGACACAGACAGCAATAAAAACTGACAGGTTTTCTAATTCCTCTCCACTCTATCCAAAACTAAAAATAGGTTTACCTTTTAGTTCTACTTTAACCACTTACCAACCAAGCCTGTTTTTTGGGTTCGGTGGCTATGAGATAACAGTTTTTTTTGCTGTAAAATTTCTTAGAACCCCCAAACATTATATATTGTTTTTTTTTTTCAAACACCCTAGAGAATAAAATGGCGGTCATTGCAAAATTTTATGTCACGCCGTATTTGCGCAGCGGTCTTCCAAGCGTGATTTTTTTTTTTTAAATAAATTCAGTTTTTTTAGTTAAATAAGAAAACAGTAAAGTTAGGCCATTTTTTTCCGTATTGTGAAAGATAATGTTATGCCGAGTAAAATGATACCCAACATGTCATGCTTCAAAATTGTGTCCGCTCGCGGAATGGCGACAAACTTTGCAACTTAAAAATCTCCATTGGCGACGTTTAAAAAATTCTACAGGTTAGCAGTTTTGTGTTACAGAGGAGGTCTAGTGCTATTGTTGCTCTCGCTCTAACGATCGCGGCGATACCTCACATGTGTGGTTTGCACACCGTTTTCATATGTGGGTGGGACTTACGTATGCGGTCGCTTCTGCGCGCGAGCTCGCTGGGACGGAACGCTTTAAATTTTTTTTTTTTTTTTAAATGATTTATTTTACTTTTTACTTTTTATTTTTACATTGTTCTTTTTTAAAAAAGAAAAATTATCACTTTTATTCCTATTACAAGAAATGTAAACATTCCTTGTAATAGAAAAAAGCATGACAGGTCCTCTTAAATATGAGATCCGGGGTCAAAAAGTCCTCAGACCTCGTATTTACATTAAAATGCAAAAAAAAAAAAAAAAAAAAATTTTGAAAAAAATGACAGAAGAAAAAAAAAAACGGTCCCTTTAAGACCGTTGGGCGGACGTCACTTCTGACGTCCTTTCCGCCCTGCCGTACTATGGAGCCGAGTGAGCGTCTGAAGCCGCTCACTCGGCTCACGGACACTGGGGGGGACGGATCGGATCATCTCCGCCGCTGCAGGCGGGTCCGGTAAGCGGCGGAGATGACCGGAAAGCGGTGGGAGGGGGGGGCACCTCTCCCGCCGCTGATAAAAGGGATCTTGCGGCGAATCCGCCGCTAAGACCACTTTTATCCTCTTCAGAATTGCCGGCTGAAAAAAATGATATCTGAATGGTGCCTGCAGCTGCAGGCACCATTCAGATATCACCACTGAAAGCCAAGGACGTGTATATACACGCCCTTGGTCGTCAAGTGGTTAAAGGAGTTGTAAAGTCTCGAGGTTTTTTCACCTTAAAGTGGTTGTGAACTCATTAAAAAGCAACCTCCAAAGCAAAGACATAATGAGCTAGTATGCATCACATACTAGCTCATGACATACTTACCTTGGAACAAAGCTTTTGCAGCGGTCTCGGCACACTTCTGTGACCGGCGACATGCTTCTTTCGGGTCCGCGGCTCTGGCCAATCACAGCGCAGGCTCCAGCGTTGTGATTGGGCGGAGCCGCACTGACGTCACTCCCGCACATGCGCACAGGAGCTGCTGATTACTGCACATTTACTGAAGAAACGGCACCCTGGGCCATCCCGGGGGCCGATTCTTCAGTGCGCATGTGCCGATAGCGTCGGCACATGCAGATACAGGAAATATCTCTTAAACTGTGCAATTTCAGGAGATATTCCCGGGACCTACAGGTAACCCTTATAGAGTTGACAACCACTTTAAAGTATAAAAAGTTGCCATCCCCTCTGTATTATAACAAGAGGTTGCCCAGTATCTGTTATAAAATAAATAAATATATATACACTTATCTGTACTGATAATACACCTTCATAGGCACCATGCACACTGAAGCTGATAAACAATCGTTTTTGGACGCTTGATCATTTTTTTTTTTTAATAGCCCATAAACGCCCCCCTGTGTTATCCTAAGTGTCCATTTATTGTCACTTATCAGCAGTGGAGTTTACGGACTGTTGTCTGAACGCCCTAAAATCGCGTTCAAGAGTCGTTCTTCTGATCACAAAAAAACGTTGAAAGCTTAAAAACGCTCAAAAACGCTAATGGCCAAAAAACGCTGACGTACAAAACGCTTAAAAAGAATGCCGATAAAATCTGAAAAACTCACTACAAAGCTACTGACTTTTTTGAACATTTTTATAAAGTCCAGTGTGCATGGAGCCTTACTAGGATCAGATGTTGTCTTTCTTCTCTTCTCTCTCAGCTCAGAATTCCTGAGGGTGGGGTTTAGCACTGCTGCTGACATCAGCTGGAGAGAGAGACCTGCAGTGTTATCTATATAGATAAGAATATTTCTGCTATAACACTGACACAGGGAACATATTCTTCTAATACAGAGGAAATAGGAACTTTTAGAGCAGAGTAAAGAAGAGAAGCTACGTGTTAAGAGGGATGGGGGAGGAGGCGGAACTGAAAGCAAAGCAGGCATAGGAGAGCTGGGAGTGACACAGACTGCACAAACCACGGGCTCTCAAGATCAACTATATGACAAGGGGAGTCTGTACTCAGGGGGGAAGTCATGACCTAGCATTATTAAACAGGTATTTTAGGGGATACAGAGGGATAATTTAAAAAGCAAAAGCACCATGCTGCTAATTAATTGCACATTAAAGAGACAGGAGCAGCATTTTTTTTTTTTTTTTTTTTTTGAGGTTAACAAACGTTTTAATGTATTTCATGCATGGAGGTGAAAAACCTTATGCACTGCAGCATCCCCCCAGAGCCCACCTTTTACTTACCTGAACCTGATCGTACCATCGTCGAGGACGAGCCCAGCAGCTCTAGTCACTGTCTCGGGTCCTGATTGGTTAGATTGACAGTAGCGGGAGCCAATGGCTCCTGCTATCAATCAAATCCCGTGAAGTGGAGGGCAGGGCCGAGTCCTGCTGTCTTTGTCAATGGACACAGCAGCAGGACTCGAGAGGGAGCCCTCACTAGTGCCCCCAGGGAAAGCGCCTCTTTGAGGGGGGGCGCTCGAGAAAAGGAGGAGCCAGGAGCACCGCCGGGGGACCCCAGAAAAGGAGGATCAGAGCCGCTCTGTGCAAAACCCTTGCACAGAGCAGGTAAGTAGAACATGTTTGTTATTTAAAGGCAAAAACAAAGCTGAAGCTGCTCACTCGGCTCCATAGTACGGCAGGGCGGAAATGACGTCAGAAGTGACGTCCGCCCAACGGTCTTAAAGGGCCCACTTTTTTTTTTTGTCCGGTCATTTTTTTCAGATTTTTTTTTTATTTTTTGCATTTTAGTGTAAATATGAGGTCTGAGGACTTTTTGGCCCCGGATCTCATATTTAAGAGGACCTGTCATGTTTTTTTCTACTACAAGGAATGTTTACATTTCTTGTAATAGGAATAAAAGTGATCATTTTTATTTTTTTAAAAAGAACAGTGTAAAAATAAAAAGTAAAACGTTAAATAAATAATTAAAAAAAAAAAAAAAAATTTAAAGGGCCCCGTCCTTGCGAGCTCGCGTGCAGAAGTGATCGCATACGTAAGTCCCGCCCACATATGAAAACGGTGTGCAAACCACACATGTGAGGTATCGCCGCGATCGTTAGAGCGAGAGCAACAATTCTAGCACTAGACCTCCTCTGTAGCTCAAAACTGCTAACCTGTAGAATTTTTTAAACGTCGCCAATGGAGATTTTTAAGCTGCAAAGTTTGTCTCCATTCCGCGAGCGGATGCAATTTTGAAGCATGACATGTTGGGTATCATTTTACTCGACGTAACATTATCTTTCACAATACGGAAAAAAATTGGCATAACTTTACTGTTTTCTTATTTTTTAACTAAAAAAATGAATTTATTAAAAAAAAAGCACGCTTGGAAGACCGCTACGCAAATATGGTGTGACATAAAGTTTTGCAATGACCGTCATTTTATTCTCTAGGGTGTTAGAAAAAAATATATATATAAGGTTTGTGGGTTCTAGGTAATTTTTATAGCAAAAAAAAATGATTTTAACTTGTAAACAACGAACCCAAAAAACAACCCCCTAACTGAAGTGGTTAAAACAGAGTAGCGCTCAGACTGGGATATGTCTGCGGCATCCCTGAGGACTCAGGCAACCTCCCCCCGGTCAGCCACCAGCCCCGCGCTAGGATAGCTTCTCCTCTCGGCCAATCGGGTGACGGGACTCACTTCCTGATTGGCCAGGAGGAAAGTCAGGAAGACAATAGCAAATATTGCTTCGCCATTGTCACACAACTGGATGGGCTCAGGGCGCAGTGCTCTGCAGCCCGAGCCCACCCTTTTTTGAAGCCAATTGGAGCACTGGGTTCTAATCATGTGCTTCTAAAAAAAAAAAAAATGAATAAACCCCCATTGAAATCCATGCGTTCAGCATCCTGCATGTAGATTAGGGGCCGAGCGCATGGATTAGGCGGGCGGCGTCCCTGTGCTACATATGGACGGGCCGCCACTGGTAACAACACTCACTTGCTGTACTGTATCTATGGAGAAAAAGCATTGTCACCCTAGGACAGGCAGAGAGAACACCTCCTACTCTCTTCTTTGATAATTTAGTGGATATTATTTTTCGTCCTCAGAAAAAGCTGGAAACCATGCTAACTGCTAACCATTCAGCACAGGAAGGTACCGGCTCACAGGGTTTCTTAAAAGATCAATAGCTATTTTTTTCACTTCCCAAACTGATATAACAAAACACTTTCAATTTTATTCAAGCAAAAGGTGCAAATAAGAGACGTTCATTGTTTGTTTGAAGTTGATTTCCATTTTAATTTATAGCCTTTAATGCCAGCACAGGTGTTTTTTTAGCCCTAGATCACCATCAGGTTAACCTTTTTTTTTTTTTTTTTTTTTTTTTTTTTTTTTTTTATTGCTAAAGCTCATTGTCTAAGCTGATGACCCAGGAGAAAGAGCCCACATGTCTTGTATGCAGTTATAGAATGTTTTATTTCCTCTCTGTTAGATCAACCCTCGGGCTCTCCTCTTTGGACACACAGCCTCTATCACCTGCTTATCTAAAGCATCTGCGTCCAGTGACCATCAATATATCGTCAGTGCGTCTGAAAGCGGGTGAGTGCTGACTACCCCATGAATCACCATTAGCTACTTGGTCACTAAAGGCCTCCCATAGACGACTTCTTGCTGAATCAGCTGATAATTAAAATGGATGTAAACCCGATTCATGAAATTTGAGCTGGGCACATATATCAGTAGTGTTTTTTTTTATCTCTCTTCAAAGCACTTAGTTTCGTAGCTGTCTCTTGTTCAGTTCCTCTGTTATCAGCTTGACAAGTTGTCGCACGTTCTCCGAGACTTGTGACAGGGAGGTTGCTATATTGTTGTCTAACAGCAGAGTGATGCACATTGCTTTTTGCCTTTGCCTATGAGGAGAGGGGGGTGTGTGCCTTTCCTCCAACCAGTTATCTTGGCTGTGTGCCACTCCCAGAGGTAACCAAGGATGTTTACAGATGAAGACAGCAGATATACAGGCGGTCCCCTAGTTACAAACATCCGATTTACGAACGACTCCTACTTACAAACGGAGGGAGACAACAGGAAGTGAGAGGAAATCTCCCCCTAGGAAGGGAAATTCGCTCCTGTAAGAGCTATTATGGGAAAAAGGTGTCTCCACTGGAGCTTTATCACCAAGGTTTGTTTCCACAACAACCCAAAAGTTTCAAAATCCAATTATCATTGGGACAGGAAGTGAGGTGAAATCTTCTGGATAGAAACATAGACAGCAAAACAAACATTACAGAGGTGTTACCCCTTCCCTATGCTATCCAAAAAGCTTAAAAATATTTTTTTTCGCTGAAGTTACACTTAAAAAATGTACCTGTTCCCACTTACAAACAAATTCAACTTAAGAACAAACCTACAGACCCCATCTTGTTTGTAACCCGGGGACTACCTGTACATGTAAAACTTATGTAGGGAGATTTGTTTCATCCCTGTGTATCTGTGGCTGTTGACTTCACTGGGTATATGGAGGGTTTACATCCACTTTAAGTCACGGGTGGCCCTGCAAGCTCCACCCAATTGGCTTGACAAAATTATTTTTAAAAATAACTAAGTTGAGTGGGAAATAATCAGCCTAAGGGCTTGTTTACACCATACATGCATGAAAATTGATGGGAAAACTACCTCAGTTTTCATGCATGTGAACATCAGTTTAATGCTTGTCTGTTATGCACGAACTGATATCAAAATCTGTGTCGTCATCCTATTTCTCCCCCCCCCTCGTCGCTGCCCGTCGTCCTGTCCCCCTCGTCGCTGCCCGTCGTCCTGTCCCCCTCGTCGCTGCCCGTCGTCCTGTCCCCCTCGTCGCTGCCCGTCGTCCTGTCCCCCTCGTCGCTGCCCGTCGTCCTGTCCCCCTCGTCGCTGCCC